>JAQQAC010019064.1:1003562-1045876 GCA_029783875.1 Phataginus tricuspis
GTCGTTATTTTTCCTTTCTCATTTGTGATTCTGTTTATATGTGTAGATTCTCTTTTTCTCTTAATGAGTCTGGCTAGGGGTTTATCTATTTTGTTTATTTTTTCAAAGAACCAGCTCTTGGTTTCATTGATTTTTTCTATTGTTTTATTCTTCTCAATTTTATTTATTTCTTCTCTGATCTTTATTATGTCTCTCCTTCTGGTGACTTTGGGCCTCATTTGTTCTTCTTTTTCCAATTTCAGTAATTGTGTCCTTAGACTGTTCATTTGGGAATGTTCTTCCTTCTTTAAATAGGCCTGGATTGCAATATACTTTCCTCTTAGAACTGCCTTTGCTGCGTCCCACAGAAGTTGTGGCTTTGTGTTGTTGTTGTCATTAGACTCCATATATTCTTTGATTTCTGTTTTGATTTGGTTGTTAACCCATTGATTAATTAGGAGAATGTTGTTAAGTCTCCATGTATTTGTGAGCCTTTTTGATTTCTTTCTAAAATTTATTTCTAGTTTTATACCTTTGTGGTCTGAGAAGTTGGTTGGTAGGATTTCAATATTTTTGAATTTACTGAGGTTCTTTTTATGGCCTAGTATGTGGTCTATTCTGGAAAATGTTCTATGTGCACTTGAGAAGAATGTGTATCCTGCTGCTTTTGGGTGCAGAATTCTGTAGATGTCTGTTAGGTCCATCTGTTCTAGTGTGTTGTTCAGTGCCTCTGTGTCTTTACTTATTCTCTGTCTGGTTGATCTGTCCTTTGGAGTGAGTGGTGTGTTGAAGTCTCCTAACATGAATGCATTGCTGTCTATTTCCTCCTTTAATTCTGTTAGTATTTGTTTCACGTATGCTGGCGCTCCTGTGTTGGGTACATATATATTTATAATGGTTATATCTTCTTATTGGACTGACCCCTTTATCATTATGTAATGTCCTTCTTTATCTCTTGCTACTTTCTTCGTTTTGAAGTCTATTTTGTCTGATACAAGTACTGCAACACCTGCTTTTTTCTCTTTGTTGTTTGCATGAAATATCTTTTTCCATCCCTTCACTTTTAGTCTGTGTATATCTTTGGGTTTGAGGTGAGTCTCTTGTAAGCAGCATATAGATGGGTCTTGCTTTTTTATCCATTCTGTTACTCTGTGTCTTTTGATTGGTGCATTCAGTCCGTTTACATTTAGGGTGATTATTGATAGATATGTACTTATTGCCATTACTGGCTTTAGATTTAGGGTTACCAAAGGTTCAAGGGTTGCTTCTTTACTATCTAACAATCTAACTTAAGTTTCTTATTAAGTTATTGTGAACACCGTCTGATGTTTCTTTATCTCTCCCTTCCTATTCTTCCTCCTCCATTCTTTGTATATTAGGTGTTTCATTCTTTGCCTTTAGTTAGTATTTGGATGGTCTGCTTTCTTTGCTATGATTTTATTTTCTCTGGTGACATCTTTTTAGCCTTAGGGGTGCTTCCCTCTAGAGCAGTCTGTTTAAGATATCCTGTAGTGGTGGTTTATGAGAGGCAAACTCTCTCAACTTTCGTTTGTCTTGAAATTGTTTAATCCCTCCATCATATTTAAATGATAATCGTGCTGGATGCAATATTCTTGGTTCGAGGCTCTTCTGTTTCATTACGTTAAATATATCATGCCATTCTCTTCTGGCCTGTAAGGTTTCTGTTGAGAATTCTGATGATAGTCTGATGGATTTTCCTTTGTAGGTGATCTTTTTTCTCTCTCTAGCTGCCTTTAATACTGTGTCTTTATCTTTGACCTTTGCCATCTTAATTATTATGTGTCTTGGTGTTGTCTTGTTTGGGTCCCTTGTGTTGGGAGATCTCTGGGCTTCTGTGGACTGTGAGACTATTTCCTTCCACAGCGTGGGAAGGTTTTCAGCAATTATTTCTTCAAAGACACTTTCTATCCCATTATCTCTCTCTTCTTCCTCTGGTACTCCTATAATGCGAATATTGTTCCGTTTGGATTTGTCACACAGTTCTCTTAATATTCTTTCATTCCTAGAGATCCTTTTATCTCTCTCTGCCTCAGCTTCTCTGTATTCCTGTTCTGTGATTTCTATTCCATTAATAGTCTCTTGCATCTCATCCAGTCTGCTGTTAAGCCCGTCGATGGCTTGTCTGATTTCTGCATTGTCTTTCCTCACTTCCCTCACTTCCTCCCTCAGCTTTTGCACATTTCTCTTTAGATCCATCAGCATGGTTATGGCTTTTTTTCTAAATTCTTTTTCAGGAAGACTGTGCATGTCCATCCCTTCACACTCCCTCTCTGGGGTTGTCTGGTGGTTGATTTTAGTCTGTACCATATTCCTCTGTCTTTCCATGGCTATAGAAGTGGTTGCTGGTAGTTGCCACGCATGTCAGCTGGGCTCTTTATGTCTTTGAAAGGGGAAAAAAAAAAAAACACCCACCAGGATTGGATTTTGTTGGGATCCTGTAGGTGGCGCTATTGCTCCAGTATTCCAGAGCCATGGCTGCGCCGCTCAGCAGGGCCCTTTATAGCTCTGGCCAGGGTGGGAACGAATGGGAGGCTGTTGATCTCTGTGGGAAGTCTAATTGCGGCCACCCTTTCCCAGTCGCCAGCTGAAGGGTCCAAAACTCCCCAGGACTCCCAGCCTGCTGGGCTGAGTGTTCCGGGGCGATCCTGTCCTCCGCTGGGCTCCTGTCTCTTAAAGACCGCTGAAAAAAGCGGGCGCTTTTCTTCTTCTTCTTTTTTTTTTTTTTCCTTCCTGGGAGCTGGCTGCAAGCAACCTGGCACGTTCCCCGCTCAGATCCTGCACCCTCTGTCTCTCCAGTCTCCGCTACACCGCACGATGTGTGTCAGCGCTCCCTGCACAGATCACTGGGGCTCGTTATTTCGCCGGGTTTACTTCCACTCCCTCCCGGCTCTGAATCCTCTCCTCATTCCGGTGCGCTGGGGTGGGTGAGTGCTCTGGTCCCGCCGGGTCATGGCTCCGTATCTTACCCGCCTCGCGGGGTGCTGAGTCCTCTCAGGTGTAGCTGCATGCTGTGTGCTTTCCTGTGTATTCTGGTGTCACTTTTAGGAATAGTTGTATTTGCTGTATTTTCATAGATAAATATAGTGTTTGGAGTAGATTTCTGCCGCCCTGCTCACATTGCCATCTTCCCGGAAGTCAGTATCCTAATCAATATCTTATAATTAAAAGTCTTGGGTTACATCTACATGGAGTTGGCAGGTCAAATATAAACATACATTCCAATTAAATTCAGCCAGTTGGTATTATGTATGTGGAGACAGAGCTGTTGGTTTGAAATTAGAACTTGAACTAGGCTGACACTATGAATCAAGATGTTAAGCAAATTTTTGGTTGCATCTTAATAAAATTACTTTAAAAAGTTTGTTAGAGGGAAAATTTAAAAAGTAGAATTCAAATCCCATTAAATAACTTCCACAGGGGTATGTAAGTTATTTATTTAAACTGGAAAAAAAATTTTAAATCATGCCTATTTAAATTCTAAAACATTTTATAAAATTTCACACTTTCAAAAATATGTTTGGTTATATTTAAAAAAGCATAAATCAAGATTCTGTGGTGATGGATGTTACCAGCATTACTCTGAAAAAGACATGGTCCATCATTCTAGTTTGAATGCATCATCATGTTTGCCTGGTTCTATAATCAAGTATCCCAGAAACAATTTCGTTTTAAAGTCTTTGGAGTTAGACAATAATATTTTTGGATCATTCAGATTTGGGTTTATAATCTATGTGAATGTTCAGAGTGTGATACCTCGTCACATAGTATCTAGTTAACTCCACTTAAAAATGGCTCCCATATTTAAGAAAAAATTTAAAAATTACTAATAAAGCACAATCGTATTCTTTTTTTTTTAACAATTTATTTTGGTATCATTAACCTACAATTACAGGAGCAATATTATGGTGATTAAACTACTCCCTTCCTCAGGTCCCCCCCACCAACCCTATTACAGTCACTGTCCATCAGCGTAGTAAGATGAGAATCAGTACTTGTCTTCTCTGAGTTGTACAGTCCTCTCCGTGCCCCCCCACCTTATGTCTGCCAATCGTAATGCCCCTTTTACCCTCTTATCCCTCCCTTCCCGCCCTTCTTCCCCAGTCCCTTTCCCTTTGGTAACTATTAGTCCGTTCTTGGGTTCTGTGAATCTGCTGCTGTTTTGTCCCTTCAGTTTTTTTCTTTGTTCTTATACTCCACATATGAGTGAGATCATTTGGTACTTGTCTTTTTTGTCCTG
Source organism: Phataginus tricuspis (assembly GCA_029783875.1). NCBI lineage: Eukaryota > Metazoa > Chordata > Mammalia > Pholidota > Manidae > Phataginus > Phataginus tricuspis. The sequence continues at coordinate 1,007,800 of JAQQAC010019064.1, forward strand.
GCTTATTTCACTGAGCATAATACCCTCCAGCTCCATCCATGTTGTTGCAAATGGTAGGATTTGTTTTTTTCTCATGGCTGCGTAATATTCCATTGTGTATATGTACCACATCTTCTTAATCCATTCATCTACTGATGGACACTTAGGTCGCTTCCATTTCTTGGCACAATCGTATTCTAATACATATAATGGGCAATAGGACTAGTAATATCCTTATTGACTATGCTCTCAAGAAAAACCTATGTGATGCACCATGCTAGTCTCTGCTTAGGCTGTGGCGATGGTGAATATCATACGAAAGTGAAAGCTACATCATAGTCATTGGAGTAGATTGACAGAGTGTGGTTTCTGTGTTTGTTTTTTTAAAACCCTAAAGCTATGTGGCACAGGTTTCTCAGCAGAGAAATTGCGACACATTTAAAACATGTAGCCACAATGTGGATAGGGCAAATAGAAAAGTTGGTTCTCTTGTTTATTAAGTAAAAGCAAAAATCACTCAGAATGCAAGATCTTGCAGAGCACATAGGCTGCTTTAAGAGAGTAAGATGTCATCTTTATGTAATATCTTAACCATGGTGGCTTATTAAGTATGATCTAGAAAATCATGTTCTACCAGCAGGACTGAACTTGGGAATATTAATCAGAAGCATTGGCAAACTCTTACACCACCCACATCTTCCAAGAAAATTACTCATAATAACAATTTTTCATTTAGGTATTAAGTGGCATATTTTAATGATATGTGGGTTTAAGCTCAACAAGGAAATACAGAAGTTCTTTTCTTTTTTTCTATAGACCATGAAACATACCATAAACTAAATTAACATAAAGACAAATGTTTTTTTGACAGTCATAAGCTAAGTACCTGTGCTTCCTGCCCATTGAAGAATGCCATAAAATCAATTTTCCATCACTAGATTCATCTGCAAGTTGCCAAACAACCAAATATTAGAAAATGTTTGGATTGGGGGGAAATTGTTTAATTTACTACCACAGTATGGTTATAAGCTTGATGTGTTTTTTAGAAAAAGTATAATTATTTAAGAAAAACATCCCTTTTCATAAAGTTTCTTGTTTTCATTTACTACATTCTATTCATTGACTTAAATATGGAACCTAAAATATGGAAGTAAAGGAAACTTCAAGTAGACTGCTGAATGTGGTCCTGGCATACCAAATCTGGTTCTTTAGAATCATAAAGGCCTTTAGTCAACAGTTTAACTATACTTGTGCCCAAGGGTCCACCTTGAGTTTTTCTTCCTTTAACTTATCCTTAAGGTTACAGTGTATTTTTTATCCTCTTTATTGAAAAAAAAAGGATCTCAAAGATAGCTTGGATATATCAACCTTCCTGCTACCACCACCAATCTTAGTTTTTAAAAAACAGAAATGCTCCATTGAATTTTTTTGAAATGTTGGATGTTTAATGAGAAAAAAGAAACACTTTAAATTTATGATGGTGGATTTTGTTATGGGCAGTCAACCTAGAATTACCTAGACATGGATGAGCCAGGGGAAACAATTTTATAGTAACAACAAAAGCATCTAAAATTAGATTTTAAAATGAGTGGAAGAAGAAGTTTCAGCTGTCTTATCTCTCCACCCAAGTTTGAATCAATTCTTAGTTTTCTCAGATGGTGCCTTTTTCAGATCGTGGAAATTGTTTTTTACTTTGTGGAACCAATCAATAATGGAGAGAGTCCAGCAGCCTGCCACCTCACACCATCCTGCTCCTCTATTTAAGTAGAGTAAGTTCTGTAGATTCTGAAGCCCTTGACTCTCTGTTGAGCTCTGATTAGTCTGTGCCAAGGTCAAATACAAAGAGCTGTATTTATTTTCTAAGACTTCAAAGGTTTGACTGTCACTTGGATAGCAGACATTCCCCTGATCCTGCTTATCCAGGTACTATAGACTACCTAGATCCTCCAAGGCCAGCAATTATTTTCTTCTGGAAAAGTTCCAGCTTGCTCCTGCCCACATCTTGCTTTTCTTTTCTGCAGCTAATGTCTAAGTAAATAACTGGAGGAATGCGGTGAGACACCAGAGTAACTGCCTGGCTTCTTCTCCCAGACCTGAGTTCTACATGGACCTGAGACTGTGACCTTCTTTAGTGTCTAAGATTCCCTTTGTGTTCAACTCTAAGTGAAATTATACTCAATTGATCATGAACTTTTTATTTGGTAAAAATGTGGCTTCTTAGTGACTCAGAAGCCTTCAAGTCTGATCACAGGCAAGAGGCCACTTTCATACAACTACCAAATTCTAGCACACCAATATGCCTTGAACCACTGAAGTTTTGGTAGCCATGTCTCTAAACTAGCTGTTGTGAGTCATGCTGGTCTCTTTCAGCTGAGCATTCCAACTTTTCAGCTTTTTCAGGGCTAAAGTATAATATGGTGTGTAGCTCTAATTTATGAAAGCCTTCTTTACTAGCATCTTAACAACTCTGATTTGTATGGAGAAATTCCTGCTAAAAATTCAAGTGACTAGTGAAAGAAGAAATACCACTTAGTTTAGAGTCTCAAGGGACACTCTCACTTGCTGTTGGAGAGGGCAGCCATACTATCCTTAGTGATTTGCTAACCCCTAAAAATCTTTCAGCAGATGATTATCTAAGCCAATGTCAGGTTGTTCCTGATCCTGTAAATTTGAGAGACCTGCATTATCAGTGCTTCCAAATATAAAACAGACTACCTAGTATGCCTTGATCACTCCGAGTACAGTGGACAATATTCCATGTCCTAGCTCAGAGAGATGGAAGCTATCCTCTTGCATGCCTTCCAAACCAGAATTCTTAATAATGCCTACTTTTACTACTTCTCAAGGATTAATAGAACATCCCTGGACCACAATACCAGGACTCCAGAATCTAATTTCTGTGGCTGCCATAACAAATTATTGCAAACCTAGTGCCTTAGAACGATAGAAACCTATTCTTTCTCAGTTCTGGGGGCCAGAATTCTGAAATCAGTACAGGGTCTAGGGGAGATTCCACTCCTTGCCTCTTCCAGGTTCTGTTAGCTGTTGGTGTTCTTAGCTATGGCTACATCACTCCAAACTCTGCCTCCATTTTCTCTTGTGTCTCATGTTTCCCCGTGTGTCTCTTACAAGGATACTTGTCATTGAATTTAGGGTCTATCATATAACATAGGGTGATCTCTTCATCTCAAGATCTTTAATTTAATTACAACTTAAAAGATACTTTTTCCAAATAAGGTAACATTCACAAGTTCTGGGAATTAGGGGGTGGATTTATCTTTTGGGGTGTGATATTCAACCCATTACACTGGGCTTCTGAAAAATGTGATTAGCCACTGCATACTATCGGTGCTTATGGCTGTGGTTTTGGACTAGAGAGATATGGAGACATTAAAGCTGACTTGCATTATGTCATTTTTGGATTCCCACAACTAACTAGGATAAGTCTTGAACCTACATCCATTAGTTCTACTCTGATTTAGTATGTAATTTTTTTGTAGGGATTGATATGGAGCTCTGAGTTCAGCACCTTGGCCTAAAGAGGCAACTGGAGACCCAACCATTACACTATAAATTCCTTGAGTCTTATTGATCAGTGTATCACCTAGCACATTGACTGAATTACAATAGGTGCCTATATATATATATACTCTCATCATATATACTACCATCATATGCTTTCATATACATATACTATTATACATATCTTTATTAAAGAAGGGATAATAGGGTCAGTTAATTGTTTCAGGACCAACAGACACAGTCATTTAAGAAGGAACAAAATGTCAGGCTTCTTATTCAAGCACTACAGAAATACTTTTGAGAGGGACTGATTAAAAAAAAAAACATGCTCAGAGAATGCTCTTCCCTCTTCTCTCTATAACCAAAGCCTGTGTTTCAGATCAGATCCCACCTTTTCCATCAAGCCTTTCCACCTTCATAGTCTGTACCAATGATCTCAAAATCTTTTGATAGCACACCCTATTACTAAAATTGTATTGAACATACTACCTAATGCACATTATACTATATTTTAAAAAGTTTTATAGATCAGAGCTATGTTATATAATTATAAAAATAGAAATTAGAAGCACAAAATAATATTTTTTCTTGCAAATTGCAATGGCTCTATTAATATCTCAAAATATAATTTGAGTTTCATCATTAATGATATTGGATATAGATCTGTATTTTAATCTTGATTTCGTTTCTTCAGCTGACTTATTGTCAGATGTGTATGGACTTTCATTGTCTTTATCTGAAAAGAGTTTATATTGAAGGCTAGAGACATTCTGTTTTTACTGTTTTTTTAATGTACTTTGTTTTCAGTATTATCTTCCAATTGCTATTTCTGCATAGAAACATTTTTAATTTAACTATTTTGTAACAGAGTGTTTTAATACAAACTTTATATCCACTGACTGGAGCCCATTTAAGCTATTATACATTGAAAATAAGCCACAAGCAATGAACAAGTGGAAACTTCTCTTACTCCCTTTATTTGGAACAATGCTGTCAATTGATGGATAGCTCACATAGTCTTGGCAACATGACATTTAACATCTAGACCAAGTGAAATCTCCAGTGTCAGTGTACATATTAAATACTAGTAACATTTTGTTTTTGTCCCTTAGGGAAAAAATTGCAAGTGGAATTTCTAACATTTACTTTCTATACTGCAATAGTTACATATTTTTACTATAGCATTTAATATTTAAATATCTAAAACTTTTCATAATTTTTCTCTGTTTAAGTGTATTTATATGCTTCTCAGAACCTTGATAATAAAGATGAAGGTCATATCTTATACTTCAGTCTCCTACATATTATGTAAAGCATCTTGTAAATAGTTAATGTTCAGGAATATTATTTAATTAAGGACTGTATTTATTTGGAAAGTCCTATCACTCTATGATTTTTTTGATTTGTTTACAATGATTTTAAACATTAGACTCTAATAGGAATCACCTCAATGTAGCTTATTCAAATGAGTAGTATAATAAATCATATGAAACACTTGAATTGTATTGCAAAGTATAGACTACTATATAATAGCCAGAATTATTAGAATTTGTAAGTTCTCTTGTGAAAGAGTGGTTTTTTTTGTTTGGTTTTTTTTTGGTTTTTGGCAAATTTGAGTTTTACCTTTTATTTTCTCTGCTGAGCATGTAAGACAATACCCACTGAATTGGTAACCTGACATAGAGTCCAAATTCACATAATTTGAATCTCAACAATTGAGTTACTTATTCACTGATGTTGCCATAGTACACTCTTTGATAATGAAGGTTCTTTAAAATGAAGTTTAATGGACCGTGTTAAGGGCAAAAATGTGTTTGTTAAAGATGTTTCATTTACCCCATTTCCTCGTTGTCTCCCCACTTCCTCAGCCCTAGTGAGGAGAGTGAGTGTGACCCTCAGGATGCACCCCATCCAGGTTCCTGTTCCCTCTGGCTTCCTGGTGGAATCAGCAGTGGGAAGCAAGAAGCAATATGGGCGGTCAGATCAGCAGGTGGGAGAAGGTCAGGTGCTTGTGTACCCTCCCCACTGCCCTCTTGCTGCTGAGGTTCCCAGAGGACTTGTGTTTCTGGTAGATAGGGCAGTGCCCCTTCCAGGGCTCTAGCTTTTGTGGAGTCTGGGTATTTGTTCCTTCTGCTTGCTCCCAGGTGCCAGGGATAACAGCTTCCTGCTTTTCCAGGCCCTGGTTGTGGCAATAGGCATTGTTGGTTTCCTTAACTTTATCCACAGTTCTGTAAAAGATCTCCTCATCAGAACCCCACTCTTCTAATTGGACTGTGGCAGATACCCCTGCTAAGCAAGGTTGGTGTGTTTAATACAGACCTTCAGCCAACTTGCTGCTGGGTGTATTTAGGCACAGCTGTAGGAAGCTAAGAATAGCTCACCGGCAGCATCTTTTTCTCTGAGAATGTTTTACAGTTCTAAACTGAATTTTTCTTGGGCTCAGTGAGGGTTTTATCTTTCCAGCTTTTCTTTTGCAATCAAATCTACTCTCTACTCTCTACTCTCAAGAAGAACCTGATTATTAGTCAGCAGTTACCCTTGTTACTTGACCACACAGTATTTTTAACTCAATGAATTTTAGAAAAGTGTTCCTCACTCATCTTTTCAATCTCTGTCTCTCATTTTGTATAGAGAGACTGTATTGACTATTGATGGTATTTTAGGCAGAACTGATGTGGAAATACTTGGGGACCCAAAAGAACATCTTGAAATCAAAATACGTCTATTTACAAGTCTAGCCTTGAGAGTAAACCTGATCATTTCTTTGAGGGTAGGAGTAGGAAAGGGTAAGAAGTGACATTCTGGGTATTTTTCTCTTCTAGGGTTGGACCTGTGATCTCTAGAAGCAGACAGAGGAGGAGGAGAGTTGACCTATATGCAAATACTAAAGACCTATTTCTAGGAGCTCTTTGTTTTCCTCTGCTTCTTCAAGGAGATAAAACCCATTTCTAGTCCATGGCAGCTCCTTCTCTTAAGAAAGGAGTCCTATCAGGATCTCCCCTTTGCCTTTTTGAGCACAGATCAGTTACTTTCCTTTAATCTAAGGACCTCCATATACATTTTGTATTTTTTCACATGCCTAGAAAAAAAAACCATGGCATTTTAGTACCCCTTTATGATATCCTGAGGCATATCCCTAGGCATGCCGTTTTCTTTCTGCCTCTTATAATGACATGTCTGACAAAGTACAGCTTCAAGATAAAACTTGGTCAGTTGGATTAGAATAAAACATATTAATGGTTGGACCCAAATAGCATCCTTGGTAGCATTATGTTTAGTAGCTGCAGTCCACAGACCCGTCCGTCTGTCATGATGTTCTTCCTTCCCTTCAGTTATTAGCCTGTAGATAAACCTCAGTACCAGCTATCAGTTCTCTATGTAAGTTGAAACACGGAGGGAATCAGAAGGGAATATTTTTAATATCTTACCTGAGCACCTCTGATGCAACTTTATAGCATTCTTTTGTTTTTTCGTCAAAAGGGATAACTGGTCATCATCCTCTCTACAAACACTATTGATCTTTCATTTATATAAATAATAATTTACATCTCTCCATTTCTTCCTCTTCACACTATAGAAGAATTTGAGAATATTTATCCTTAACCTTTAAATCTTTCCTCATAATTCTTATAGCCTGGCCCCTGTTGTTTTCTTTGTTCCTCTCTCTGTTTTCTCCTGCTCATCTATATTTTGAAGGTAAAATAGCCAAAAAGTGAATTCTGTAGCTAATATAAAAACACATTTCAGACAGAGCCTTAAGGTCTTTGTGTTTTATACTCTGTTATTACAGCTCAGAATGATTATATAATTATAGAGATGTTGTTCCTTTAGTGAACTATCTAAATCCCCGGATATTTCTCTGCTTTGTGATGCATAAGAAGCCGTTATCCATCTTGCATTTTTGCTTTTGTTTAAGAAATTAATGACAAACTGGCATCAATAGCAATAATTTGACGCTTTCCTTGGCACATTCAGTTCTACATTAAGTTAGATTTCATGTATTAAGCAAGCTTTTTCCTCCCTAAGAAATAAATTATCAGAGTCTGATCACTTAATCCCCAAATATTGTAAGATCAGAACGTACAGTTTTAATAAGCAGCAATGCAACATAACAATTTAAGATGGCTTGGAAGAGGGTTAAGATTATAGATAAATACCTATGCCTGTTACTGATTATATTTGTTTTCCAAAAGAATACAACCTAAATCATCCCAAATATTTACGTGGCCATCTTACATTGAAAGTCATCCAAATAAAGATTCCATACATTCTTTTAGTAACCAAAATTCTTATTTAGAATTATTTTTCATATCAGTAAGTTATTTTTGCAGCCAAAGTCTCCCCTGTCCTGTGTTTACTCAGATGGAGTGTCATGTCATGAAAAGTAATGTTTCTCACATGAGTAATTGTCTTGTTGTGGGCATTATTAGCACATACAGATGGGACTCTATAAAGTCACCCTTCCGGAATTAAAAAATAAATAAAAATAGAGGACAAGTTTTAATGCTGTTAGCTCATTCCAGTAGTGAATCAAAAAGCTCAATCCTTAAGTCAGAAAAAAGGAGTTCTGTTTTCTTCATGACGTAAGCAGGATTATGTTCATCTAATGCTAGCATGATATAAAACCATTGATCCATTCACTGAATGCTGAATATCTTAATAAATTTCATATGTGGCAAAATAAAACAGCCTCTTGAGAAATATACAGTAGCATATTATTGTAAATATGTAATACGCAAATATGCTCTAACAGCTAATATTTATGTACTGAGGGTCAAGCATGTATGTTGCATTCCTCCCTGTGTGTGAGTGTGTGTGTAATCATGTACTCCTTACAAGATCATCATTATGTTATGTTGTTAACCACATCTTACAAATGAGGAAATGGAGCTGAAGGAGACAGTAAGAAATTTGTCCAAGTCACACAGGTAGTTAGTAGTGAGTTACAGTTTTATTTCATAATCTTAACTACAGTCAACTTTCTCCTGTAAAATTGTGTCTGTTCTCTTTTATGTGGGTTTGAGTGCAGGATATCCATCTGCTTATCCTTGATTTCTTGGTATCATTGCTTTAATGGATTTGTGTATTTTTGTGATTCAAAACGATGTTTAGGTTCGGTTATGTTTTTCCCTTTATGAAATTATTCTACATTATGTCTGGTATTTAGTACTTGTCAGCTATAACAGTTTTAAAATTATGTACATTAAAATATGGAGTAACACATCTTATCTTTGATATAGTTCAATTTCTGTTCTCAATTACATCAATGCAGGTCTGTATTCATGATAATCAAAGCAAAAGACGATTTTGTTTACTGTTGTTTCATATGCACCATTCCTTGTCATGATCCCAAGATGCTTGAAATATCGATGCATCTTTAGGAAAATTTCCTGACATAGTGGAAAAATTATTAGCCTTAAGTACTCCTATAAGTTGTAGAGCATTAATAAAAGTTGCTGCTTCAGCCCAGTTTGAGAAAGACAGATGCACCCCTATGTTTATTGCAGCACTATTTACAACAGCCAAGAAATGGAAGCAACCTAAGTGCCCATCAGTAGATGAATGGATTAAGAAGATGTGGTACATATACACAATGGAATATTATGCAGCCATAAGAAAAAAACAAATCCTACCATTTGCAACAACATGGATGGAGCTGGAGGGTATTATGCTCAGTGAAATAAGCCAGGCCGAAAAAGACAAGTATCAAATGATCTCACTCATATGTGGAGTATAAGAGCAAAGAAAAAAAAAAACTGAAGGAACAAAACAGCAGCAGACTCACAGAACCCAAGAATGGACTAACAGTTACCAAAGGGAAAGGAACTGGTAAGACGGCGGAGAACGAACGCACAACATCCGAAGTTGGGCATTACGATTGGCAGGCATAGGGTGGGGGGGCACGGGGGGGACTGTACAGCTCAGAGAAGACAAGTAGTGATTCTCATCTCACTACGCTGATGGACAGTGACTGTAATAGGGTTGGTGGGGGGGACCTGATGAAGGGGGTAGTTTAATCATCACAATATTGCTCATGTAATTGTAGGTTAATGATACTAAAATAAAATAAATTGTAAAAAAAAAAAAGTTGCTGCTTCATATCCCTTATATACCTAGAGCTGGACTATCCTGGCATATAAATATTTTAAACAAAACTACTAGTAATGTTTAAAAAATCCACTTAGAGATTTTGAGCCTCAAGAATGGATGTGGATAACTGGATTCTCATTCTTACCTGTTAATAATCATTAATCTGGCTCTAGACTTGACTGACCTACATCGTCCTGTGAATACTGCCGCTCTACTACTACCACTATTACAGCCATTACTGTGGACAGTTACTTAGGTTTCCTAAGTGCCAGGCATCCTGTTAAGCACTATACCAACAGTGTTTCACTTAATTCTCATAACGTCTCCTGGATAATTTGTCACTCTCATGCATCATGTGGTAAGGCACACCGGAGACGCTAAATGGAGAATCTCCCCACTGTGACTGAGGGAGTTGAGAGGGTTTGTAAGACCTTTAAGTGCAGCCTAGGAATTATCATCTCAAGCTGAGGGGATTGGTTCCTTGCTCATAGGAATGCTCATAAAGAATGTCAGGGTTAAGACGGATTTTATATTACTAAAGGAAATTAATCTTTAGAATGTAAAAATGGTCACATTGAAGGAATTTTAGGTGAAGAAAATTGGTAGTGCCCCCTACCCAAACACACACAGACACACAGACACACACACACACACACACGTACATCTAAGCAGTTGGGTCATTTTAATGAGAACCCTATCCCCAACAATAGTTGACTGTACTAATCACAGTATCTGCTTAGTGCTCTATTGTGTAAAAGTGTATTCACATACATTATTTCATTGACTCATTGCAACCTGTTTTGAAGAGGTAGTTATTACTTATGTCGTTTTACAGATGAGGACACCAAGTCTCAAAAGGAATGAATCTTAGCAGCTGCTAGATCAGCTCCCACATGACTATTGGTACATCTTTTCTACACTTCACTGGGACTTATAAAATCTTCCTAACTTACCCACCACCTGGTTTGAAGAGGTACCTACCTGTTGACCTAAGTATCTCAGCTCAGGAGCAGTGAGCCAAGCGTTAGGAAATGACTGCGTACATGCACAAGAGCACCCCGTATCATCATCCATTTTTTGAAGCAATCAAGAATGACATAATACAACAAACTAATAAGAAATACAGAAGTTCTTCCAGTTTAACCTTTTTTTTTCTTTTGTATGCATGAGCTACAGTATAGTGGGAAGGCTTCTGGATTCACTGTCAAAATATGAAGGTTTCATCTCTACCTTTCCTACTTACAGGTTCTATGGCCCAAACATTTAACATATTCTCTCCAAGCATCACATTTATCATCCATTGAGGAGGATGAAAATATCCACTCTGTATACTTCATAGGATTGTTGAGCATGTGAAAGATCTTTGCAGCATATGAAAGTTCTTTGCAAACTGCGAGATATCTGAGAAGTGTACTGGGGCTGAGTAATGGAGGTAGGGATGTAAGTCTGGCCAGGATGTAGCCTACAGATATAGAGACCTGAGTTTCACTGGCACCTTTGTCCTTTTTTTCTTGAGTTAGAATGGTCCAAAGTGAATTACAACAATGTTTCACAATATGCCAGTGCCCATCTCAACCATTCACATGAATTGCAGCTGGAAAAGAAGTCTTCTTTATAGAATATGATTTTGTTGGGACTTTTTTTGAATGAAAAAAGATCATACTGTGTAACCACTACTGCTTATTAGTGTGTTCTGAGCATTAGGATAATAATACAAATAAACAGGTAAAATTTTTCTCTCTGACAGAAGTCCCTGCTGTTAAAATGGCAGGAATCCCATTTAACAAAGTAGAATCATTGTAAAAGGCTTGGCTTGACTCCCAGAACAGGAGGTTCCCAAGTGAGAAACCACCTGTTGTCAAAGTCTCCATCCTGTTTGGAATCACAGAAGAATATAATCTAGAGAAAGCAAGACAGAGGATCTGGAGAAAAATTACCTCTCACAAATAATTCAAAGAGTGTATAATTATACCTCTATTAGATGAAAGATACATTCTAACTATACCTGTTGATTGAAACTTTCTAAAAAGAGGTAAAAATAATGGAAGCAGAAGAAATGGGAAACAGATATAGATTAATGCCAACCAAAATATGGTCCATGCAAAATCATTCAGTAACTAGAATTTACTCATACTAAGGGGTAAGATTGCCTTGAGAAATGGTTGGGATTGGCTAAGGAATGAGTAACTGAATTTGAATAATAAAGCAAGTGGGAGTTTGGAAATACTGGAAGATATTTCAAGTCACAAATTTCTCCCCAAGTCTGTCCTGTTTACTTCTAATCACAATAGTCACTCATATGGATAGCACTCTATAGTCCCAAGCCTAGAAACTTTAGTCCCCAAATCTCACATTCTTTCCCTTCCATATCAAATGTCCTATAAAGATATGTAATGCATTCAATGCTCCCTTTACCTACCTGAAAATCAGTAGAGGAGGCTGGCTAAGAGATCTGGAGTAGCTTTGGGTAAGTTATTGACCATCTTTCATTTTAGCTTCCTTATATGTCAAGGAGGGGTAATACATTGCATAGGGCTGTTGGGAAGATCACATGATTTTAATTCAGGTCTTTGATCCACCTTGAGTTTACCTTTGTGTATGGGGTTAGACAGTCGTACAGTTTCATTCCCTTACAAGTAGCTGTCCAGTTTTTCCAGCACCAGCTGCTGAAGAGGCCGTCATCTCCCCATTGTATATCCAGGGCTCCTTTATCAAATATTAATTGACTGTATATGTTTTGGTTAATGTTTGGATTTTCTATTCTGTTCCACTGGTCTGTGGGTCTTTTTTTGTGCCAGTACCAAATTGTCTTGATTACTGAAGCTTTGTAGTAGAGCTTGAAGTCAAGGAGCGTAATTCCCCGTTTGATTCCTCCTTCTCAGGATTGCTTTGGCCATTCGGGGTCTTTTGTGGTTCCATATGAATTTTAGAATTATTTGTTCCAGTTCACTGAAGAAAGCTGTTGGTAGTTTGATAGGGATTGCGTTGAATCTGTAGATTGCTTTAGGTAGTATAGCCATTTTGACAATATTTATTCTTCCTAGCCAAGAGCATGGGATGCATTTCCATTTGTTAGTGTCTTCTTTAATTTCTCTTAGGAGTGTCTACAGGAGCATTTTTAAGTTATCACTCTATGTCTCAATATTATGTCACCCTGTTCTCAAGGCAGTCTGTCCTTCCCCAGTTCACATACATGGTTTTCTAACATGGTTTTTGTGTCTGGTTTCTACTCTGTTACTCTGATGACACTCCCTGGACTCTCTTGCGTCTGGGGTCCTTTATTCTTGTGCTTGCAGAACATTCAACATAGCTGAGATTCATTGGCAAACCTCTCTGATGCTCACTGTCTAGACTTCTAAGCCCTAGTCCTATGCCTACGGGATTGCACTGAACGTTCCATAGGTCTTGAATCCATTATATTCGACTAGTCAGTGAAGCCTCAGTTAGTACCTGAAACCCTCTTAGCCCCTACTTACCTGCCTTGTCCAGTAACCATAGCCACAATGAGCTAACAAGATCCATTTCTAGCTTAATTGATATTTACCCTTATAAAAACAAATAATTGGAAATGTAAATAAGCAAGCCAGATTTTCTCAAGTCAGCATCTAATTCTACTTTTAAGATATTATATTTGCCTCAGTGTTTGTAAAGGGACCTGTTCTTACTTGTGAGTACATGAGTGATACTTCATGATGTGTATGTGCATGTATACATAGTTTCTTCAATAAGGTTTGGAATTATAACTTTAACAAAGTGGGAGATATATAAAATAGATGAAAGAAATTGGCCATCATAATGTATGGAGATTACTACTATGTGACTAACTTTGTTCTCTGTGACAGCCACTGTCAGGCTATACCTGTCCAGGGGAAAACAGCGTGGGTGGTTTGAAAAGAACAAACTGGTTTTTTTGGGTGTGGATTCTGGTTTCATGGAGATGTTGGTTTGCTCTAGAAAATCACTACAGTGCAATAAATTGAGTGACTCAGGTGCCTCAAAGATCAGGGAGAAAATTTTCTCTTAGTAGCTGGGATCTGGGTGAACTGGGAAGGAATGATTTCTTTTCTCCCTTTCTATTCACTCTCTTTTTTCATCTTTTACTAACTGTGGATAAAATGAGAGTTCCTGTGGCCAGGATTCTCACCTGGCCCTGGTTGGTTAGCTCACTGCACACCTGTGGACGATACATGGCCGTTGACTCTAAAGAGCTCCACCCAGTGCTCTGTGCGTGACATGGTGGTATGGCTGCAATGCTGCAGGAGAGCAGAGCAGAGGCTGGAGTGGTGGCAGCGCCAAGGACAGAGGCCCAGAGGACGGCTGTGCAGAGAGGCCCAGAGGATGGCTGTGTGGGACGACTGTGCAGAGAGACCCAGAGGACGGCTGTGTGGGACGACTGTGCAGAGAGACCCAGAGGATGGCTGTGAGGGACGACTGTGCAGAGGGGCCCAGAGGATGGCTGTGAGGGACGACTGTGCAGAGGGTCCCAGAGGATGGCTGTGCAGACAGAGAGGCCCAGAGACAGAGACTGGCTTGCTGCATACAGACCTGCTCTGAGTGAATGGGATTTTAGTGACTGACCTGCCACCTGGAAATAAAGTTAGGTATAACCCTTTCACCCCAAGAACGTTTTGCTGTCAATTTCTTTGGTCACATTGCATCCATAGCGAACTTGCCCGGGGCTGAAACCCACTGGCAAGACACTAACTAATAACAAATTTCCTTTCTCTTGGTTATGGTAAGTGGGATTGTTTACATGGGTGATCAAAAAGTGGAAACTTTTAAAGATACAAGTAGTTCTACTGGAAAGTGAAAACAACAAAAAATTCATTGTAATACTCCAGAAGACTTAATTTTTACCACCAGTAATCATTCAAAGTAAATAGAAAGCATTTGTTCAAACACCTGTGTTGTCTAAAACAATTTCAAGTGGCTATTTAAATTCAAATTTAAATAGCCTGAGTTAAAATTAAATACATTTTAAAACTTAGCCCCTCAATTGCTTTATTTTAAGTATTCCAGAGCCACATATGGCCAGCGGCTACTGTGTTAGCTCAGAAAGCTCTATTGGGCAGCAGTGATTCACATAATTTCATTTTGGAGCAATTGAGAGGGTTTGATTGCACATCACGGCTTTAAGTAATTTCCTACTTAAGATTTTTAGTTCAATAGGTTCTTAGTTTAATGCTTTTATTGTTTGATTCTGTGGCTGCTGATCTTCTAACCTTCCAGCTTCTTTTGCTACTTCCCAGCTGGATTAAACCTCCTTATGCCATCACTGATCTTATCTATACTTGTGTATCTCAGTATTCTTACACTTGTTATTTTCCAGCAATTCCCTTTTTCCTCTGGCTGCTTTCCATCCTTAGAATTTAGACCTGATATCACCTGGCAGAAAACCTTGCCTGCCCTTCTCTCTCTGCGTCAGTTGCCCTCAGAGTCTCAAAGTCCCAATAGCACTTAGTAAGATATATAAATATATATTTTTTGAATTACTACATTTGTCAAAATAATTCTTCTCCTATCTTGAGTTGCCTTGTAGAAAATCCTGGTCACACATATGAATTTTACTTCTGTTCAGTTTTGGGGAACCATGAAAATTTTGATTGTAGTTTTCTTTTTGAGAATAAATGAGAAAAAAAGAAAATAAAATACTGGTGTTTGGATATATAAAAGACAAATAAATTGAATGGCAGATTTTTCAGTGCAGCCCTCTTGGGCAAGATCAAGAAAAATACCAGAATCAAAAAACAGGCCTAGAACTGCACACCAGTGTTACCTTTGAAGACAGGGTCATGTGTATAAAGGAAAGGGGCTTTGTCAGGAACTTAGCTTGGGAAGAGATAATGCCATGGAACCCAAATATTGAGCCAGAGGTTTGAGAAAAAAAACTTAGTTATTCCAGTTAGGTTATATACAGGTAACCACAAATGCTTTTAAGCATGCATGCTATTTGTATCTCAAGAAGTTCAGTAGATGCTAAGATCTGGGATCCAGCAAACAGAAGTCAGCTGCTGGTCATGAAATAAAAAAAGCATTAACCAGTTGGAAGACCACACCATGCCTCTTATGTTGCATGTTCTCTTCCACAAATGTTTTGCCATTTATTGATCATTACTAATTTGAGATGTATAAGATATCATTGATTTAGTATTTTGCTAAGGTTATATACTTGCTTGGGTTTAGTAAACAGAAATATATTTTAAAGAGATCACTTAAATTTTCTCTGCAGCTAGTTCTCTCAACATAGTTTTAAGATCTTCAGTTGTAAATCACCTTACCATAGTGGCTTTCAGGAGTCCAACCTCTTCAATAAGGAAGAGCTTGTGTGTGTAATTATTTAATTGCCTGCTCTCCTGTCAACTTCTAATACACTCATGTGTACACATTTGCATGTGCACACACACACACACACACACACACAAGCAACTAGGAAGCAAGGATGTGTCTTTTATATCTCTGTTCTCAGTATATATCTCATAGTGGTTATTTAATAAATGATGGGAGAAATGGAAGAAAGGATGGAGAAAATCTTTTTATACTGAGTTCTCATACAATCATACTCAAACTTTAATCACCTCAAACTCATTCTTCACTTAGTAATAGGGTCTTCTAAAATTTGTTCTGGTAAGCCATACTATGTCTAATGTTTTATTTCACAGAAAATAATAGATCTAAACTTACTACCATTTCTTAACCTTTATTGTCTTACAAAAAGTGTCCTTTTAATTAAGAGTCCCTTCAGTGCTTTTTGGCCTCTTCTGAGTAAGGTCTGACTTCCCTAGCCACTAAGTACTTGAGAATATTTTCTTTTTCTGGTCTCTCTCTGGGGACAAAGCAGCTTTTAGCCTTCTCTTTCTTTTTGGATTTTTAAAAATTGAAGTAAGACATGCTAGTTGATTAGTAATTATAACATACACCATGAGATGTAATTGTAATTATATCTCTTCAACACCACTTTAAACTGTTACTAAAAGAAATAATTGAAACAAACTATGACAGCTGTCTAGTTCTGTTTTTTCTTTGTCTTTATAGGTGCCTCTTTTGGGGAAGATTTGGATGTTTGTAAGATACTGTTATTAGCCTGAGTCAAATTAGAGACTAGACTCGGTGAAGGAAACAAAAGTGTCGCCATCAGGATTGCTTGCTGCTAGCTATCTCTTGGTCACTAGATTTAGGGTGGTGTGTAAGGTTTTGGCAGACAAATGCTTCCTCATTCTGAGGCATCTGGTTCTCCCCATGATAAATGTTACAGGTGCTCAAAGCAGAGTTTGGGGATGTTTAATAGATGGCTAGGGCAAATGGACTTTATTCTTTTTCATCATAAACAGATCTGTCTCCAGTAACAACTCTTGACTTTGAGATTGCACTCTATGCCATTCCAAGTTTCAGGAATGTTTGAAATAGTCCAGTTTGAGTTAATAGATTAGTCATTGCATCTCAGGACCCAGATAGGACTAGTTTGTCCTCTGTTGACATGGCTTTAAGTTTTGTCTTTTTTTCTGAGGAGGAATTGGCAGGGGGTGCTTTGGTTGGAAATAATATAGATTTAGTTAGGTATGCATAACCATCTATTTCTTGCCCTGAATTAATCTGGTAAAAATCCATACATGTGATTCATTAAAGCAATTTCAATGAAATAACTAAGATTTATTTAAATCATGCTGCTTAAAGAAGAAAATGCCATTGTCCACACACTCTTGGTAACATTATTAGACAATGTTTGTTGTCTGGGTGGGGCAGCTTGAGGAAGCTTGAAGGATGAGATATATTTTTTTCCTGAAAAAATGAACTGGAAAACAGAGATATGACTCTACAGATATTAAATTGTACACTTGGTTGATTCCATTAGTGATTGTTTTATTCCAATCCAGTATTCAATTAACTATCTTATGTTCAGTTGACTACCCTATGTTTATCACTAAAATTTTAATAATGTATCAGCCTATATTAAAGGTTACAAAGACATATATTTCTCAAAATAACTTTGTCTACTAATATCATAATATAAGGTCATTATGGACAATTAATACTGTTTTTAAAATACAGACATAAATTAAAATTGCTGTATTATTTTCCTGTCAACTAAACTTGTAATGATTGTATACTGCCCTATGCCTCACCCTTTGCATGTCATGTCATAAAATTTCTCTTTAAAGGCTTCAGTTATTTTATCATAAGAATAGACTACAACCATTCCCATGCTGTTGGACACTTCAGTTGTTTCCAAAGGTCATGGATTAATAAAATCATAGAGCTGGAAGGGGGCTTGGAGAAAATTTAATCCAGTCCCTTTCCTTTTATAATTGGATTTTATAGTTAGAACTAAGGTCTAGAAAGGTTAATTGACTTAGGGATTATTTTATTTTCTTTAGAAAAAAATGTGAGTTATGTAATTCCAGAAATATTTTTTTCTTAAAAAAAAGTTAAAGAAAAAAATTAACTAAATCAGTCAAGGCACTTTCAAAATAGAATAAAAAATATGGATGAGTAATATGTCACTGCAGTGACTAATGTATCATTTGTTTTAAATATTTTCTTCACATTTTAAAAGGCAAAATACATTCATACAACATAGTTACGTAGTTTGTAGTCTCTGTCACAAGAGAGGGACACAAAAAATATGACATTAAATGCAAATCAGAAAATGAATTCCAGTCTCTTTCCTCCAAACGGAGTTAATTACATGAATATAAAGGGAGCACATGTTGAAAAGTAAACTTGGGTTTTTTAAATTCTTTCCATCCTAATAATTAAGTTATTGCAAGGAACAATAATACTTTTTCTACTCTAGGATGTAACCACTTGACATTTAACTTATATTTCATTTCCTTATATAGTGTTCACAACACTATAATTTACGGCTTCCATGTCAGTCTAAATGATAGTTTATTTGGCAAATACCCTTAGGCCTTAGGCACATGTCAGTTCTTAAGAGTTTTGCCTTTTCCTGTTTTATTGGTGTCTAGAGATGTGATTTCAAACAAAAATAGGTGTATCAATAGGCTATGCTTTCTTCTTTAAGAGCAGTGTGATGGTGAAGCTGAGTCGCTTCAAAGCTGGAGGCTTAGGTCTTTCTCATGTCTAGACCCAGTTAAGACTACTGAGCAAGGAGTCAAAAGAATCAGAAATGCTAGCACTTTTTCAAGGCTATGTAGACTATTTCCTTGCCAAATTACATAAATCTATCATTGCATGTATAAATGCAAATATCATCAAACTCTGAACAGGCTTATTCCTATAAAAGTCCCATAATACTCTGAAGAAATGGTATTGAGTCTCAGGGATACTACTATAGATTTTATCTGTTTTTGGAGTAACATTTGAGAATAAAATCAGATTCTATCAACTATTAGCACCTTCCTTTGTCACCCGATGTAATGGAATCTCTATTATTAGCTCCTGATTGATTAAGAGATCCCCTGCAAATAACTGTCTGAACCTTTTATGTTCCTTTTTTCAAAGTAACTCCAGTCTTTCTTGAACAGTATTCTAGATTGATTTTGATTTTTTTTGTCCTAAGATAACATATTAGAAAGTGTGACCCTGGGCAAGTTACTTAACCTCTCTGTGACTTAGTTTTCTTACCTATAAATTGGGACTAATAATAGTACTTCTCCACAGAGTTGTGGTGAAGATCACCTAGACAAATAGAGTGCCTGGTTCAGAAAATAACTACATTCATCAGGAGCCTATTAAGTACCTGGCACTTTATATTACCATCATAGCAGTAATACCCATTTTACAGATGAAATGTGGACTTTGAAATTGTAATTTAATTAAGGGATAATGAAGCAAGAATTCAGGCCAGTGTGGTCTGACTGATTCCATGACCTAAATACTACATATTTCTTCCTCCATGAAAACCCTTAAAGAAGAAACATATATATGTTTCAAAATAGCAGAGTTGAAAAAAACTTGTTTCACCAATGATATGGTAAAATGCCAATAAAGTAGTAGTGGGTCAAATTTCCTGCTGTTTTCAGAATAAAAGGCCTCCTGTTTATCCCAGTAGGTGAGATGGTCTGAAGGCCTGAATAACATATGCGCTGTAAGGGGGGTGGTCCGAGGAGTTAGGCCTCTTTCTCTCTCTCATAGGTTCCACCTGCCAGTGACATTTTCCCTTGAATGATCCACTGATACTTCGAGCTCAGTATTTCCCAATCATAACTCATCACCTCCTCCAGACTCTTTCTTACTTGTCATATTTCTCCCATTTGTATTGAGGACACTGAACATCCACCCAGTCACCCAGACTGATTGATAGAGCAAAACCTTTGCCTCACCTCTATATTTATTTGTCCATGTCCTGTCACTTCTACATTTGCTATATATCTTCCTCTCCACTTTTATTTCCATCTCACTTGTTCAGGCCTTCTGTCCTTTTTATAAAGGTAATTGCAACCTCTTTACTGGAGTATCTCTGTTCAGTCTCTACTGCTAGGAGTTTGTCCTACATACTGTTGCCAGCAGACATTTGCTAAATGTCAACTTCAATCCTGTCACTCTCCTGAATAGACACTTCCAATGTTTGTCCAATTCTAAAAAAAATTAATTCTAACTTCCAGCAGCATATCAATGAAGACCACATATCATGTTTTGCAAATGTACTGTTTTAGATTTATCTCTTAAAATACTTTTTTTCATGGAGCCTAATCTCCAACCAACATAGACTGAATCAGCATTTTCCACCATTCCTTCTCGTTTACATTCTTCTCATCATACCTTTGTTTTGCTATTCTCCCTGTTTTGACATTTCATTCCTCTTCTGCCAGCCAAAATCTCATATGTTTTATTACTGAAGCACTTGATTTCCCTGCATTTCCCTTTGGATTAAGAATCATTCACTCCCTCTTGTCTGGGAAGCAGAGGTAGGGTAATAAAGAGGATAAAAGCATGGACTCGGGAAAATTTCAAGGACTCAGTCTCAACTCTGCCATTTAGTATCCATAAGACCTTGTGCAATTCCTTACTATATCTGTGCCTCAATTTCCACATTTATAAAATGGGGACAATAATAGTACCTATCTCCTAAACTGCTTTGAGGATTATATTAAATATAAAGCACTACAACAGTGCCTGGCTCATAGGATGTACTATAAAAGTTTGTTAACTAAGAGATGGCTGTAGCCACTGGTTTATGCTTCCCTTTTGATAGTGATGACATTCTGCACCGTATTATTTGCCTGCATGTCTTGTCTAAGCTTACCCCCTTAATTTGAAAATGAGATTTTTCATTTTTTCATTGCATTTGTACATAATTGGTCTCTATACTGGTTCTTGAAAGAGTGAACTTTTATCTTGACAGTTGAATAGTCCATTCTCAATGGAATTGTTCTAAGATTTGGGGCAGCCTTATCTGATTATTAATTGTGTGGTATCTCTCTGAGCAAACTAATTGAGTTTATTAGAAAACTAAAAAGTCCTGAGAGATTTTCAGTTCAGGGTTTTTTAAGCACACACAGACTTAGGTTCAGTTGATCAGAGTATCCCTTTGGCTCTCAGGCTTACTGGTTTCATAGTTTTTATGTTTTCACATACTATACCAACAGGTAATGAAATGATATGGTACCTTTGCCAAAGGGTTTTACAGATTGTATCTACTTAAACCATGTAGATGTCTCTGATCTAAGTACATATTACCCTTACTTACCTGGTGAGGACACAGGAAGCAGAGGCACAGGGCAGCCAAGTGATGCTATCAGGACTTAGAGCCATTTTGACTACTCCAGTGCCCAGGGCTGCCAACATGTGGGAGCATTCCTCTGTTGCTCTGAAATCCAGGATATGTTGCTTCTGAATGTTCCAGGATAACATCCAAGATGATACAATCAGGACCATGCTACGAGCCACAGCCTGAACCAGATATGGAATTTTATTAGCAAGAATCAGAGAGTTAGAAGAGATGTTGGATATCATTTTGTTCAATTCCTTATGCATGAATCCTCTTCAAACAAATGTATGCCCTGAACTCATTAAGCCTATCTTTGAATTCCTTCAATGTTAGGGAAAACTCATTATCTCTTAAGTTGGTACATTTTCCTCATTACTAGAAGGAGCTTCTTAGTATCAAGCCATAGCTTGTCTTCTTGCAGCTTCCCACATTTGTGCAAGTTCTTCCCTTAAACTACCCACATGGATGTCACAGTTTTTCCATAGGATGTTTGTTCTGAGATGAGAAGACAGATACATGCCTCATCTCTGAGTTGTCTTCTCTAAGCTGACTATCCTTAGTTCTCTCAAATGTTTCTAATGTGACATACATTTTCATATTTTATTTTTTACAAAAACTTCCTTTTTAAACCATACTAAAGTAAGTGTATGCATAGTATACTTTTTTTTAGTTGGTGACTAATGGGCCTTATCTTCTTTCCTTTTTCATCTTCATAGGAAGAGAAAAAGCCAGGATATTCCCATTCCACTCTTTGTTCTTCCTTTACTGCACCTGCTGCTCCTCCCTTAACACTCAATCAACCTTCTCTGTCTCTCTTTTACACACAGATACACACACACTCTCTCTCTCTCACGCTCACAGTCCAGTGCCTTGGTTCCTGCTCAGCTAAGAATTGCCTAAGCAAGTGAAGCTCCTGCTTGCAGAGTAGTATTATAAAAATATTTTGCCTTATGGCCTCACACAGCAGGATTTGAATTCCAGCACTACCACTTACTAGCTATGTTACCCTATCTCAGTACCCTTCTGTTTCTTCACCTGCAAAATGGAAATTTGAATTCTTTTTTCATTGGCAGGTAGTGACTGTTCAATGAAATAGTCGATGTCAGAGTGCCTGGCTCCTCATAAGTGCTTAAGAACTATGAGTCTCTGTTCAACTGTGGGTCTATGTTCTCAAGAGCCCACCTAACCAGTTTTATTATGGTTTGGCTGCATTAAACACATATGTTTGCTTTCAGACCTTAGTCACCCATATTTTTTTAATATAGCAAATCTTCAGTGTTCAAAATTGATATAGCATGTTTGAATTTAAACACTTATAATTGAAAGTAGTGAAAATCCAAACAATGCCTTGGGCAAGGCAAATGCTGTGCAGGAGGAGATGGTCATTAGAAACAGCTTGTCATATAGGTGAGCAATGCCCCTTGGCTCTGTTTTGAAAGTGAAAAAAAGTAAAAGATTTTACATATGGCAAAGCGCTCTTGTATATTTATCCAGTTGGGCATATTATTAATGTGTCTTCCTTAGCAGTTTGAGCTTGTGCTATAGTGTAATTACGCATGCTTTTCTCCCCCTTGCAGGCTTCTCTTCTCCCCTATTTAAAAAAGAAACTCAGTAAAAGCCATGTTTTTCTTCTATAATTCTCCTTCCCTTCTGTGTGTGTTTGTGTGTGTGTGTTTTCCCTGTTAAAACAGATAATATAACTGAACCGTAGTGGGCGATATCAAAACCTACTCAGAAAAACCTTTCTCACCAACAGCTTCTCAACCTCACCCCGCCAACTTGGCCGCTCTGTCTCCATCACGGCTCCGTGCGCAGTGCGTGTCCACCTCCAGGGTTAGCTATGGGCACCTTCTCCCGAGTCTGGTCCATCTTCTCCCCAAACTAAGACATCTGGATTCTGAAAGTGACTGTGAAAGGGAACACCTTCCTAAGAGTCAAAACCACTTGCACAGCATCTTTCCCCATTTATTTTATCTAACGAATGCAATGTCTTGCTTTGGAAAACTGCAGTGACCTACTGATTTCCTCCATCCATTCCACCTGCCCTGCAACTTGTCCTCCATGTCAGAGTACACTAATCTTGTGAAAACGCAAATCTAACACTCCTCATGTCCCTGGATAAAGGGCTTTAGTGGCTCATGTCCCTGGATAAAGGGCTTCCCATTTATTTTCTTGTATAAATACAAATCTTTCTATGGCTGCAAATTTCCAAATGGTCTGACTCTTGCCTACTCCCCTAGTTTCGTCTTATTGGTCTCCACTTTGCCACATTTTGCCTCAAATATGCCAGGTTTCTCTTTTCTTAGAATATATGCAGTTTCTTCTAATTCATGTTCTCACCCTTCCTAGTTAACTCTGACTCATCCTACACGTTAAGGGAACTCTTACACTCTTTCAATCTTCCTTTGCCTCACAGCAGTTTTTTATTATTTTAAAAGTATCTTAAATTTTTGATTATTTGATGTCTCCCATACTAGATTGTAAGCCGTTGAGAGTGGGAACTGGGTCTGTTTTTTGTCAGTTATATCCCCAGTACCTAGCATGTTGTCTGGCACATATAAATATATTGATAGTCATGGAGGATTACATACTAAATAATTAACTATTATTAAATAATTAATAATTACAGACAATTCACAAATAAAAGTAAGGGCTGCTATGGAAGGGGAGGTATATTAAGTGATTGTTAATCATTAATTGTTCTAAAATTCTAGAAATTTAGTAAAAGACATTAATATCTTAAGATGATTTACTAAGTTTTTCAGAATGATGGGAGTTTTGTATCCAAATACTTAAATAATTGGTCTCATGCCCCTTTTTCCCCACCATTTAGTAAAAGAATGAAGTGGGAAAAAAAGAGTATTCTGTAAGGAAGCCCGTTTTCCTTTGCATAGATGTTATTACCTCAAAATGTTTTTCATCCGTTGAGAATAAAGGGTTAAGTTTATATAAAAAATGTTAAATAGGGAGACATTCTAATGATAAATTTGGTCTCTATTGTTAGCATTTTTTGGCTTTAAAAAGTTCTAACAGAAGCTCATGCAAATGACATACTGCATTTTCACTGTTATGTTAAGAGGAGTGAGTCAGATTTTATGGTTTAAAGGGGGTTGCAAAGTCCATTTGGCTGCTTTTTCCCCTGCACTTCATCCTAAAGATTTTCCATTAGGGGTAATATACTGGATATGTTATGAAAAACAGGCAAATACATATTATGTAGCTATTGATTTTTAATTTTCACTTGGTGCTCCTCTGGGATATTATTACCCTCAGAGCAAGTGTGTGTGTCTGGGCTCTTAGCCAGGAATTGACATTGGCATCCAGGTTTATTAAGGAGAAATGGGTCCCTCAGGACTTTTGCAGGTATATAACACTAAGCTGAAAAGTACGGCTAAGAAGCTGTTGAAGCCCAAGGCTCTTGGCTTTTTGCTTCAGTTCGACCAGAGTTCTACTGGGCAGAGCCAGTCCTGATTTATGTGATGGACGTCAAACGACCTGTCAAAAGCTAGGTGAATCTCAGCAAAAGCTAAAGCTTGGAGTGCATGCTTTTAGTTTCCAAAAGACTGAAAACAGTTCATCAAATTACTGACAGAGGCATCAACAGTGAAATGCCTCTTTGTGATGAAAGAGAAATTAAACACTAATTACCAATGACTATTTGCCCCCTAAAACTTTGAGGGAGGAGAAAAAGCAGAGGATTGTGTAACACAGGAGTGAATGGTTAGTGCTACACAAAAGAAAGTTATTGCCATCCCTGGAATTTCTTTGTCATTAGAGATAATGATACAAAAGAGATGTGTATTTGTCTTATAAGATAGTTTTGGCCTATAAAATAAATAGGTACAGAAATTCTTAATTGAGACCTCTGAAGTATGAAACTAATTTGTGATGTATTTAATAAAGAATTTAAATATGAAGCAATAATAAATAACCCATCAGAGAATGTAAATTATAAATTACTCTCTTGAAAGTACCTTGTCAAACAATGACTGAATGCATATTTGTACCCTGGTATTTTACAGCATGTGTTTCCAACAGTATTGCATTTTTCCTCTTAAGATTTCACTAGGAGACAGTATTAATATTTCCAGCTTACTGTTATTTATTCACCCCTTGCAATCCTGGTGCTGTTATTTCTTTTTGTTTTTATCAGTTGAGTGTGTACCACCTGGTACTTTACTCACATCTCACAAACCTGACTTGTGGTGTTTTCTAACACTGAACCAATCTGGAGAGGCAAATTTAGAAATAAGTACTCATTACCTTAGTGGTTAACCCAAGGGGAGCTTGAGATATGGGCATTCTGCCAGGAGATGAGCCAAAGCAATTTTGGTTACAGCTGATTTGTGGTTTGATCTTTGCATATGTACTTAACTTTGATCTAAGTTTTAGGAAGCACCACTATTCAGCAGAGCCAAATGTGGCGAGTGCCTGAAGACAGTGACTTCACTGCATATGTTTTGTCAGCTGGGTCTTCTTTCTTAGCCAGAAAGGAAAATTATGAGTCCTTCCTATAATATGATACAGGGTGGTAGAAAGGCAATCATATATCTTTTAAAATAATTCTTGATTAATTATTCCATTAGCCTAGGAACAATATATAATCTATAGGAAAATGGTTCTCAATATTGGTTTCTGATAAATGGTTTCCCTTATATTAAGTATTCCCTGATTTGGAGGTCTGTGTTGTTATGAGAAAGAAAGAAGGGAGATGTATATTTCATATGTGTTGTTACAAAAATATTGCATATCTTATATGTTACACATATTTTACAAATGCCATTACAAATATGTTTTATTACAAAAATTAAGTGTACGTATAAATAACACATAACAACTTCAGTAAACCATGAAATACTAGGACGAAGAGGTGCTGTGTGGAGGTTGAAATGAGTGATTTTCAGACAAATAAAATTAAGTAATATTTTACTATACAGTGAGTAGAACACATGGAAATTGTTACTCCAAGCTTAAATACATACATATACCTTAAATCTATAAACAGGCACCAGGAAAGCACAGATTATTTTCTCAATTCATGCAGTAGCATTTCCCGAATCCAATTTGGTCATGATTTATCCTCTCTCTCCTAACAGGGATAATTTCAAATATAATTTAAAATAGAGACTTTTGTAACTAATAGCTTTTTACTGCATATCCTTCATTTTGTGGAAATCATTTTTCCCTGGCTTAAAATGTTTTTATATATATGCATATCCTTTTTATATTACTGCATATCCTTCATTTTGTGGAAAGCATTTTTCCCTGGCTTAAAATGTTTTTATATATATGGAAAAGAATGAATTTTAGCTCTCTTCCTTATCTTGGTCCTGCAGACTGGAAAACTGACAGTTATATATCCTTAAACAGAATCTAATATGTTGAAGCAATCTGCTAATGTCTTGAAGTTTGCATTAAGGAAGTAGCATCTTACTACATGCTTATATACAGACATGTCATAGATGAATCACAAGTCAGTGAATGTCAAAGAACCTTCTAATCAGTTCTTAAAAACACATATTTGTATGATTTTGTCTTTTATTTACTGTGAAAATATAAATTGTGGGTAGAATTTCAGTCTTATCTTTTTGACTTAAAACACTGTATACCACAGAAAGTCAAACACTTCCTCTCATTCCCACTCTAATGTAGTTGTCCTAAGAGCTCAATGTTTTATAGCATTAGGGCAAAAAGTAATATTTATTTAGCAATAAGTTTAATAGATGTTATCTTATTTGACTAAGGGCGTATATGATAGGAAAAGCCTTAAAAAACATAACCAGGAAGTATGTTAAATAGTGAGGTACAACTCGAGGGTCAAATTAATATTACTATGTTCACATGGGAATAGCTGTCTTTCTGGTTTTATGTGTATCCAAGAAAAGTAATAAATTTTTTTTGAACTACAGTTCTTAGCTTCTACTTATGTATCAATTCTAAATAAGTATCAGTCTTTGTATCTATGCATTCTCCTGTCCTTTAACACATTTTTTTACTTTAAGTAATTATCTCAACTTATGTAGAATACATTCACATAGTACCTAAGTACAAGAAACATGAATAGGGTGGGACACAATGTAGCAGTATTCTAGAGCCTTATGTGAAGAGCCTCTCTCTTTCTAGGAAAATTTTGTGAAGTCAGTACTTGTTGGGTTTTTATTAGACGAAGCTATCTGTTTCTCTCAGAATACAAGACATTTTCAGTAGTAAAAATTATTTTATCCTTATAATAAGAACTTCTCATCTCAAAAAACAAGTTTCTTATCTTCAAGATAAAGGAAAGCACCTTTAGAAGAAACAAACATTGAGAAAATACTTCCAAAATTTTTATGAGTTTTAAGCTGAGGCTTTCTGCAAGAACATGATTGTAGATGCTGATCTTGGAATATGAGTCCTATCCATCTAAAAGTGATAGCAGTCTGTTGGAAGTAAGAGCTGTTGACTTCTGGCTTAAAATTGTCTCCCTGACTTTGAAATTAAGCATCTCAGTAAACAGATACTGAAGAAAGAGACCCATTTATAGGAGGTAAAACTGAAAAACCTGTAGTAGTCTTCCCCACAATTGGTTTTTGTTTTTTTTTTTAATTCTGCTATACTTTTAATTAAGGCTGTAATTTAGGAAATACATTGCTGCTTACCACTAGCTATCTTGAAACTGAAACATACTATTCTGGTCAGAGCTCCATTTCCCTAATGGTGATTAAAACTGGACTGAGAGCCCAATGTAATAAAAACAGTCCCAGAGCTTTTGCACTAACCTTAGTCTGGGAAAAGCAGCATTAGAGGTTTTATTTCTTGAAAAATATACAATGTCCATATGATTAAATGCTCTTCAGTTTTTCAACCACAGGCTGCACATTCAGGCCTTAATTGTGCCAGCTGTTCTCTTAACCCATCACCTAAATATTGTCCTTAAATGTAATCTGTCTTGATACGAAGCCTTTTAAGTTTTCCTTATTACAGTTCATCTTTCTTATACTAGGCTGAATGTCTTTCCTCATTCAAGAAAAGTGAGCTCTTTGGTGGAAAAAATAAAAACAAAGATTTTTTATTCTGCATATATTAAAGCAAATCCGTTTTCCTGTCTTAATTGATTCAGTTAAGTGTTCAAAACCTTCGCTGCAAAGATTGGCTGAGCTATTTTTCTTTTTAAATGAGGCCAAGTCTCGTTGGCAGCCGTGAGGAAGACCATACTGTGTGAGGGCAGTTTGCCAGCAGGTTTGACAGTCAAGGCCAGGATTTGACTCCATCCTCTCAAAGCTGCTTCAGGAGCTATGCAGTGAAAATACCTTGCTGGCCAGAGGCATGTGTTCTGAACAAGTATTATTTTCTCTGCTTTTCAGATGATAGATTTGGAAATAGAGAAAGAAATCTATTCACTTTCTCTTAAATAAAAAAATGATGGAATTGGGAGTAGCTGGGTGAAATGTTGACAATAACCTGGGCTGCTTTTGCAACTTCTTATGAGGCTTAAACTATGTCAAAATAAAAAGTTATGTTAAAAGAAAGGACAACCAGAACAGCTAAACATGAAGAGTATGGCTTCTGAAATCAAACTAATACTAAGTATGGCTCTGTCTTTTAAAAAATCGGTTAAAAAATAAGGACAGACTGAAAGCAAAACACAGGTTCGCTTGCTAAAAGTACATGTGTGTGAGGCTTATTCTCTGCTTAAAAACCCTCTACACTTGAACTTCGTTGGGGAAAGGAGCACTAGGTTATTCTTTAACCAGAACAAAGTGGTTTTTAAATGGATATCTGAGTCTGTCACTGTCTCTGTGTTCTTCTCTTCCTCACACCTCTTTCCTCTTCCCTCCCTCCACTCTAACAATTCTGACGTTTACAATATTGCTAGATTACTCTATTTCTATTACATTAGGTAAGTACCAGTCAGGCTTGGTCTTATACATTCCAAGTCTTATACATCCTGGCTTATATCAATTATGTGTGGGGAGAAGAGAATGAAAAACAAAAAAATCATTTTCTACAGTTACCTGTAAGGAAAGGACATCAGTTATAGAAGTTAGGAGCATGGCTTCTGAAATCAAGCAGTGCAGATTCAAATCTTGATCATGCCTCTTACATGTGACTAGTGCCTAATACCCTTATCTTTCAAGGGAAGGGGGAAAGACCATATTATCTACCTCATAAGTTTATTAAAAGGACTATGTGTGTTAATATATGTAAAGTATTTAGAAGAGTGCCCAGCATAGCATACTCAGTAAGAATTAGCTTATCTAACTAAAGGCAAATGTTTTGTACTGCCAAGTCCTCAAAATGTTCTGGATATTTGAAGTACAACTTAAAAAAACCCCACTTGGGAAGAATATGAAATACAAACAGTAAAGACTATTGTACATTGGCACCCACCACATCCCAGCCCCTTCGACTCTCACGGCCCAGTCCACTTTCCAAATGTATGTTGGGCACATGTAAATAATTTAGTTTCTGCTGATGTTTATCATACATTATTAAAATACCAACTTGCAGTGGCTACTATCTTAATTCACTATAAGGTTCTACATTTTTACTTTGTTGGTATGTATCCTCTTTCTTCTTCAGATTTAATTATCTAAATATAAAATTTTTAAACTGATATCCTGTGATACCTGTGTTGAATTTGAAGGAGTTTCCCATATTCCAGCTGGACATTCTTACTGTACCTAAATGGGATGAAATTCAATAGGCGATAGAGACTCTTCCAGGGTTTGAGACAGCTTTGTAAAGAAGTATCTATCTAGCATTTACCCAGCCACACAGTTTTACTGACTTGCCTTCACTTAAGCAGTTTTATTTATTGAGAAGCAATTAATAAAATGTTCTGAATTAATGAATAAAATGAATATTAATATCTAATGTTCTAGCATAAACTGATTCATTGTAATGAATAAATTTAAGTTCCAAATTAAATGATTTTTTTCCTTGAATTAGTTTTGCAAGACAACCAATTTCACTGAAAGTGCCATAGGAATCTGCTGACATAATATTACTAATACTGTAGATAATTTATATAAAATTTCATTACAGCAACTACATTGATATTTATACTACTCTACTAATATAATTCAAGTCATACTCCTGTTTGCTTAATGTGTAGGAACTATGTCAATACTTTTCTGATCAATTGTCTAGGACTAGACACTCAATAAAGAAAGAGCTTAATCTTACATGCTGATGGACAGTGACTACAATGGAGTGTGTGGGGGGCACTTGGTAATATGGGTGAATATAGTGACCACAATGTTCGTATGAAACCTTCATAAGAGTGACTTCAATGATACCTTGATAAAAAAAATTTTTTAAAAAGCTTAAAATCTGAAGATCAAGTGATATGGAAGTTAGATTTTCTTTGTTAGTGCCTATCTCTTAAAGTAACAATGCTGATTTCATGGAGTTTACTGAGCCAAAGGTATGGTACATGATAGAATAATAAGAGTTCTGAGTCAACAAATTGTACCATTCAGAGATTCTGGTAATTAAATGCAGTATATCTGATTCTTAACTTGAGACGGAAAATAGCATAACTTTGCACTACATAAAACAATAGTTCTCCATATTCCATCACCCAAAAAAAACCAGCTAAATAAAATTTTAAAGTTTGTTAATTAAATCTTTGAGGAAAAAGTTACAGTAAATTATAACTTCTCTCAGCCTCAGCAGGTATAATTGTTGAATATTCCAACCTTTTTCAAATCATACATCAAAATAAAATTGAGTTGCTAGTAGGAAGCCCAAATGCTTTTTGTATGGCTGAACCCATGAACGTGTTTTATTACTGCTTCTGTTTCCTGTGTCTAACTTTAGTAAGTCACATGCATTTAATGAAGGTGTAACCGATGAAGCTGTATTTGACATGTGTCACATTTCTCATCATTCCTTACTTAATAATGTACATACTGAAGTAGTTGATAGGCTTTTCAGGAGATGTACACATTAACTAAAAGTAGTTGATAAGAGTAGTTGATAAAAATTATAATAGGAATCAGTCTATCAAAGGGAAAGCATGATAATGTTCTACCAGAAATGAGAGTCTTCCTTAGGATAAGGTCAAAATGGAACTTCAGAGAATAATAATGGAGTCTAGATTAGTAGACTTCACCTAGTAGCATGACCTCTATTATGTGGAAACTTTTATTCCACTTTGAGGTGAACTACTAGATTCTGACTTACACAAGGAATAATAAGACTTGTTTACTTTTTGTTCTTATATGTTTAATTTTGAATAGTGTTGGATTGCTGGCTGAATTTATGGATGCCTGTAAAATATTCACATTTGACAGGCTAGCATTGCTTTATTTGCTGGAATCACATATTATGCTTAAAAAAGTAATGTAATTGAGATGAGCTAAAGGTTTTTTCCTCTATTACATGCATACTTTATGTTATATTCCATGAGCAGGCATTGGCCAAACATGACCTTGCTTTGTGTATAACTCAAAACATGTTATTTGAAGTTAACAACAAGATTTGATATCAGTATTTATAATAATCATGATCTTCCATTGCAAATAGAAAAAAAAATTAACTCAAGTGAGTTTAAACTAAAATAAAAATACTCAGTTCCACTGATACAGAGATGGCAGGTTTTGCAATGTCATCATTACACCAGTAATTTTCTCACTTGTGTTCTCTGTCTCTCTCTGTGTCTCCCCCCACCCGCTATTCCTCCCCCGAGGGCCCCCCCTTCATTCTTTCTCCATCCCCCCGTTCTCTGCTTCCTCTTCAAGTCCTGGATCCATCCTGAGGCTTTCTTTCCCTAGTGAGGAGATGGATAACAGTAGCTTCAGGCTCACATGATTTTAACATACCCAGAGGAAAAGAGACTGTCTCCCATGTAGCATTCATAGAGTGGGGAAGACTTGTTTGGCCTGTGTCACAAATGTGTTTTTGTGACAGAGTTTAGCTTACAGGATACTTGGGAGCAATGCCAGAAGAAGAGGGAAGGAAACGAGGGGTCAGAGGGAGGAATTGAGCTGCTCTGCCAGCATCCTCCAATGAGAGAATGCTTTATAGAAGTTACCTCCCATTGGGTGAAGATGGCTGGGTCTTTACAGCCCTGCAAGGACTCACCATTGGATGTGGGCCACCCAGGGAATGGAAAGCAATCTCTGAAGGGGCCCAACACTGAGGACACTACTGGCAGTACTTCCTGCAGCTGGGGCATAAGTCCTCCAGCAGGCAGTGCACCCCAGTGTCCGCCCAGCCTGCTTTGTCCTGAATTTCAGGCTCTGAACCAATCAGTGTGTCCAGAGCATGGAGTCCTTAATTGACCTGTACTGTCCTATGGCTGAGGCTGGGGTGGGATTGGGTTGTGTGTAGCCAACCCATCTAAAGCATATAAAATTGCCTCCCCACAAAAAAGGTGAATTCAGCTCTAGAAGAAGGAAGGGAAAGTGTCAATACCAAGAAATACATGAAAATCGCTGACTTAGGTCCCTTAACTATGAAGCCATGTTGTCTTTAGGTTTCTAAAATAATGGGAAGTATGATGGTAGATTTTTATTCAGAACATAGAATTTGGATACGTTTTAGTTCTAAGCCTATCCTCTCCTTTGTTATTAAGCATTTATTAGCTCACAACATAATATAAAAGGAAAGCTAGCTTGCATGAATTTCTTATTCATATACTTCATGATGTTACAGTTTTTCGTATATACAAAATATATATACTTTTCTATATAAAAGTATATAAGAATCATACTCATTTTTTCAAAATAATGTATTCTTATGTATATGAATAAACTTACTTGACTGTGCAACTTTTTAAAAATAGAACATCTTACAAGGGAACACAT
Source organism: Phataginus tricuspis (assembly GCA_029783875.1). NCBI lineage: Eukaryota > Metazoa > Chordata > Mammalia > Pholidota > Manidae > Phataginus > Phataginus tricuspis. The sequence continues at coordinate 1,040,857 of JAQQAC010019064.1, forward strand.
AGGAAGGGATGGGGTTAAGTGATGTGCCCAAAGTCTCAAAGACAGCATGGAATCAGTGTTGGCACCCTGTCTATTCGTACTTGAAAACTAATATTTGTAGTTCCATTGTAAAGATTGATCATGTATCTTTAGCTCTCTTAGTAGATTGTAACTCCTTGAAAGCAGAGTGTTAGGTTTGCCTTGTGTCTCCTAGATCACAAAGCACCCAATACTACACAGTGTTGACATGTAGCAATATTGGTATAAGTGGATGTGTTGGTAAATTAATTAACAGATAAATATGGTAATCATAGGTAGTTTAAGTCTTTTATTAAGTAAAATAATTAATGTCACCATGAAAAATCCAATGTCAGCTTCTACTTCACTGTTAGTACATGTTAGCCTTTTACAGTCAGCCTTACAAAAAACTAGATGAACCTTTTCCCATCTGACATGTGGCAATATGTGTTTGGATTAATATTACTATTAGTAAAGAAAAGCATTAGTCACAGATGTAAGCAGATTTGCGCACAGTGTTACACAATGAGGAAAATTTATTTATTGAGCTTTTATTATGTGCAAAAATTTTTATATGCTCTGAGCATACATTATTTCAACCCTCAAAGAGTTCCGGGAAATTGGTATTGTTTTCCTTATTCTAAAGATGAGAAAACTGAGACCCAGATGTATTTAAGAACTAACTGGTTAAAAAAAAAAATCATGGGGTTCAAACAAATAGCCTGTACTTTTTCCTTACACCAGCTACCTTGGATTTGTGTTGTTTTTGTAAGATTAAAAGTTGTTTGGAGTAATAAAATTTGAATACTATTATAGTACATGGTAATGGCCTGATAAAATGAATTGTCTACCTTTACAGAATCATTGTCTGTTTTTATGGAAATATTACCACCTTAAACAGATGATAATTATCTTGTTATTCCTAACATTGTTATCTTATTATTGCTATAATTGCCCTATTAACTAAGTAGGAGCAGATTTCAATATTTTTATTTTAGAATTTAGAAACAGAAGCAGAAAGTTATGTTACAAAGTGACCACAGAAAAACTTTTATAAAAATTACTTTTGTTTCTTATATTTTCTATTACTGAGTATAATGCATGTTCATTAAAAGAAAACACTAATACAGAAAAATAAGATAAATCTAGAAGAGAAAAATCCCAGCATTTAAAGGTTTACCTTGTTTTAAAGTGTGGTAATGTTTATTCCAAGATTCAATGGCACATTTACCCTTCGTTGAGAAGAAGTTGTTCTTGAAGTAAGTTACTATATTTTGTTGGTACTGTCTACCCTATTATGCTCCCTGTTTATGTAGAAGAAAAAATGCATTTTGAAATTTGAGGTCAATATATTTAGTAATTCACTGTTCAATTTGCCTTACAGTAATGCCAGAGTTTGTAAAAATCTTTAGAAAAACTCCCAAGTCACATCAGCGTGCTTTGCCTTAGCAGATCACACATCATTTACTTTCATCCATCCTTTTATCATGGGGAAGGTTAAATAGAATGCATGGGGCCTGGGAAGGTGGGTGACAGCTGGGAGAGATTTTCACAGAGGCCTTATAGCCCTTCCAGAAGACTGATCATGCAGCATTTTCTGGCACTGCCCCTTAGCTTTACCCAGTTATCATCCCATCAGGAAACGTGGTGCCGGACCTCACTGTGTTCCTGATAACCTAGATGACTTGAAGACATTCCTTTAATCTCCTCAAGCTTGATCCCTTTGTTCAAATATATGGGCAAGGGCCCTTACACACTCTAATATTTCTAAGAATGATATAAAGAAAAATCATTTGCTTATGGAAAAAAAATGATTTTAACTCTTGTGGGAGCCATTTGTGTTGACTGTTAAAATAGCAAAATCACTTCCCCTGAGAATAGTAGGGGGCACAGGCTGCCTTCTTAAAGCAGTGATGTTTAGTGGTATGTGGTCAGTTTACATTCATGACCAGGAAGTCAAAGTAGTTTCTTTGATGTAGTTACACTGAATCTTATTTTTCTCAATAAATTGGTCTGAGAATAAATACCTCAAACCAGGAAATGCTTATTTTTGTGTTTTCACTTTGCCTTTTTAACAAGTTGGTCTTCTTGATTTGGGACTGGCTAGAAAATAATACCTCCTCAATTATTTAAATATCCCTTGTCAGCTACAAGCTGCGGTTAAAAAAAAAGTCTTGTGAAAGAACTTAAATCTAGCTGTGTTCCCAAAAGCACACTGAAGATGGCAGATGGAAACACAATAGCAGTTGTGCGGCATGACTGGGACCGTGGCCCACACTCAACAGAAGTTGTCAGTTGGGTTCCTCATTACCCACAGGGAGCGGCCTGTTGACTTTCTCTACTGCTAAAGAGTGTATAGTTACTGTCCAGTGGCACTGGGTCCATCAAGTGCTGAGAGCACCACAGAGGACATGACAAGGTGCCCTGCTGTGCAGGCTTGCGCAGGCCACCTTCATATGAGTCACATGGGACAGCATTTCAGTGTTGCCGGACTGCCTGCCATCAGAGCTATTTCCCTCTCAGCTAAGTGGTTCAAGATATATACCAACAGGAATTTTTATCAGCGGTGTGTTGTACATAATTTTGTGCCTGGACCAAGCAAGAAAAGTTGATTCTTTATGAATGGGTTATTGAACCCACCCTCCATAACATTTTTATTATTATATCGTTTGTAAATGAAGCACAGGATATTATTTGGATATATTTTATTGCATGAGGATATCAAAAATCAGGTAATTTCTTTTCCTTTGTCTTGATTGTTTTTTTCTGGCATGACATTTGACACTGTGGCAAGCTAACAATCAAAGAGGACAGCCCATTACTAGAGATTACCGTTCTTTGGGAAGCAGGTGCAATGCCTGACCAGAGCCAACTAAATCTAGGTCAGCAGAGGTATCTTCATTCACAGGATTAAGCAAGATCATATATATGGTAGAACCTAAAGTCCTATAGATAAAAGATGTTAGTTTTAGTGTTGGCACCAATACTGCTACAAAAACCCACAGTAGTTCCCAAATGGCACTTTTGGTGCACTTTCAGAATTTACATGCATGTGTTACACTGGCATTTTCTAACTTAAGGACAGTTGTCGGTCAGGGATCTGCTCATTGAAATGTTCCCCTCTGAAAGGGCAGCAGGTGAGGGTCTAGCTTTCTTGCTGTGGTAAATGTCATTTCAGCTCCTACTTTTTGCTGCTGAAGTTGGACATGGATCAAGTTCCTAACTACCTTTCATTCACTCATACTTTACCTTACTTTGTTTTCTTCATAGTAGACATCACTGTTTTGTGTATTTGTGTTCTAGTAGAGGAAGGCAAGTTCCAGAAGGGAAAGAACCTTGTTGCTAACTTATAGGTTACCTATCTCCCTAGGAAAGTGCCTCCCAGGAAGCAATTATTCAAAAATCATTAGTTAAAAGGGTGAATAACTAACTCCCATTCGTACCCCATTTACTTGGGAAAACATTCTTACAGTAAAATAATGATGAAGCTATGCCTTGGATTACCTTCAGGTCATAAACATTGTGTTTAGCTATGCAGCATTACTTCAGTTATGCTAATGATTAAATAGATTAGGAACTTCACCACCATTTGTAATATTTTCCTTACAGTTTTAAATAAATGGTTAAGAAAATTATAAGTATAGGACTGCCTGTATGCAAATTATAGGGAAAAGATGTACTGTTACTTTAAGCTGTTTTCATTCCACTACAGTGCGTTTTAGTTCAGTGCTACTTGGGGAAAAATTAAAGCTTTAGCCATTGATTAGTTCACTTAAGAGAGGGCAGGAGTCTTAATATTTAACATGTGGTAACAGTAGATCTGTTTCCTTCATTAATGCTTTTAGACTTTTAGGAAATCCTAACTTTTGCTGCAGCTACATTTGTTCCAGATACAGGATTTCCCACTGTATGTACAAATTCTGGCCTCTTTTTTGGTCCCTTGTATGTAACATGAAATGCAATGACAATATTAAAATGAATGGAATGTTCTTTATAATAAATCATTCTAAAAGCAATCCTTTTATACCTCTTTTGGGCATGTGTAATTTTGTATTAAATTGTGGTTGAAATGAATTATAACAACAACATATGTAGGAGTTAAGTACACCTGGATTCACCCAGGAGACACCTTTGACTCAGACAAGTGGGTCCAGAATGTGTGGAATGTTCCAGTTTGGCTTGTTAGTGCCTTACTAGAGTGTTGAGGAAATTAGAGCTTTGGGGAACAGATTAACTTTATTGTTTAAGGATTGCCTATAGTTGTACATTCCTTTTAAATTCTGGGTTTACTGAGATGACAAAAGTGACCTTTTGGTAGACTTAGGAGAATGTGTACTTTCCAAATTGGAGAAAATCAAGGTTGTGGCATTAACCTTAAGAAACACCCTGATGTTAGACACAAGAAACATACTGCCAGCTGGATTAGTGCCCCACATCTTCTCAAATCTCAGTTGTCAATTTAAGTATTAATGAGAAGGTGCCCCATTAAAGATTTTGAACAAATAATTAATAATCCATTCATTTTACTATAAAACCATTTCAAAAGAGACCTTGGATTTTAAAGATGAATGGCTTGAGTGAACAGATAGGTTTTCTTTTTTTTTTTTTATCTTTTTTTTTAATCTTTTTTTTTTTTTTACAATTTATTTTATGTTAGTATCATTAACCTACAATTACATGAGCAATATTGTGATGATTAAACTACCCCCTTCATCAGGTCCCCCCCACCAACCCTATTACAGTCACTGTCCATCAGTGTAGTGAGATGAGAATCACTTCTTGTCTTCTCTGAGCTGTACAGTCCCCCCCGTGCCCCCCCACCCTATGTCTGCCAATCGTAATGCCCCTTTTACCCTCTTATCCCTCCCTTCCCGCCCTTCTTCCCCAGTCTTTCCCTTTGGTAACTATTAGTCCATTCTTGGGTTCTGTGAGTCTGCTGCTGTTTTGTTCCTTCAGTTTTTTTTGTTTGTTTGTTTGTTTTTTTCTTTGTTCTTATACTCCACATATGAGTGAGATCATTTGG
>JAQQAC010019064.1:1049069-1138070 GCA_029783875.1 Phataginus tricuspis
AAGTCCATTTTGTCTGATACAAGTACTGCAACTCCTGCTTTTTTCTCACTATTAGTTGCATGAAGTATCTTTTTCCATCCCTTTACTTTCAGTCTGTGTATGTCTTTGGGTTTGAAGTGAGTCTCTTGTAACAGCATATAGATGGTTCTTGTTTTTTTATCCATTCAGTAACTCTATGTCTTTTGATTGGTGCATTCAGACCATTTACATTTAGGATGATTATCGATACGTATGTACTTATTGGCATTGCAGGCTTTAGATTCGTGGTTACCATAGGTTCACAGGTAATTCACTTACTATCTAACAGTCTAATTTAACTTACTTCGTATGCTATTACAAACACAAGCTAAGGGTTCTTTTTTTTCCCCTCCTTTTTCTTCCTCCTCCATTCTTTGTATGTTATGAATCATATTCTGTACTCTTTGTCTTCCCTTGGGTGGCATGTATTTAGCCTTAGGAATACTTCCATATATAGGAGTCCCTCCAGAATGCACTGTAGAGGTGGTTTCTGGGAGGTAAATTCTGTCAGCTTTTGCTTATCTGAAAATTGTTTAATATCTCCTTCAAATTTAAATTATAACCTGCTGGGTAGAGTATTCTTGGTTCAAGGCCCTTTTGCCTCATTGCATTAAATATATCATACCACTCCCTTGTGGCCTGTAGGGTTTCTGTAGAGAAATCTGATGATAGCCTGATGGGTTGTCCTTGGTATGTGATCTTTTTTCTCTCTCTAGCTGCTTTTAAAAGTCTGTCTTTATCCTTGATCTTTGCCATTTTAATTATTATATGTCTTGATGTTGTCTTCCTTGGGTCCCTTGTGTTGGGAGATCTGTGCACCTCCATGGCCTGAGAGACTATCTCCTTCCGCAGATTGGGGAAGCTTTCAGCAATTACCTCCTCAATGACACTTTCTATCCCTTTTTCTCCCACTTCTTCTGGTACCCCTATAATGCAAATATTGTTCTGTTTGGATTGATCACACAGTTCTCTCAATATTCTTTCATTCTTAGAGATTCTTTTTTCTCTCTGTGCCTCAGCTTCTTTGTATTCCTCTTCTCTAATTTCTATTTCATTTACCATCTCTTCTACTACATCTAATCTGCTTTTAAATCCCTCCATTGTATGTTTCATTTCAGATATAGAATTTCTTAATGATTGAACTCCAACTTAAATTCGTTCCGGAGTTCTTGAATATTTTTCTGTACCTCCATAAGCATGTTTATAATTTTTATTTTGAACTTTCTGGAAGATTGGTGAGTTCAGTTTCATTTGGCCCTCTTTGTGCGGTTTGTGAGATTTTGGTCTGAACCATGTTCTTTTGTCATTTCATATTTCTGTGTGGTGCCCACTAGTGCGTGGAAGCTCCAGTCTCTGGAGCTGCTCAGTCCCTAGAGTGAGGTTGGGGGTCCTAGGGGAATGGAGCTGGTGCCTGGGCGGAGGAATGGTCTGTTTCCTGATTCCCGCCTGTGGTGACTGTCCCCAGTGTCAGAACCAGTGGGCCAAGCACACAGGTGTAAGGCTCTGTGCTTTGCATGTCTAGGTGTTGTAGGCGGGGCCTCCCTCTGGCTGACCTGATGCCAGCACAGTGACCACCAGTTTGGAAGCCGGTTCCGGCAGGCTAGAAGGAAGGTGCAGCAGTCTTTGTGTCACAGTGTGGGTCTTTGGAGCTGAGTAGGCAGCCAGGGGGATGGAGCACCTGAAGCTCCTCAAAGTTCCCAACCAGCTGGGCAGTGTGCACCCAGACAACATTGTCCAGCTCTCCCTTCTCCCATGTAGCAAGCTCTGTGCCAACCACACCCCTTCAGCAGCCCTCTCACTGCTAGGAAGCCTCTCAGACTGCCCCCTTCCTGTGACACAGAGCTGCGGGATGTGGATCCCCTCCTCCACAAATGGCTGGAATATCAGTTTCTCAAGCACTCAGCCTGTCCGAGCTCCACACATTATAGGTTTCTGCTCACAAAGCATATCTCCAGTGCTAGGTGTTCAGCAGTTCCAGCCTTCCACTGTCTCCCCCACTCCGTTTCTCTTCCTCCTGCTGGTGAGTTGGGTGGGGGAAGGGCTTGATTCCCGCCGGATTAAGGCTTTCCTACCTGTTTCTTGAGGTGTGCTCTGTTCGTGAGGTGTGTATGCAGTCTGTTCGTGAGGTGTGTATGCAGTCTGCTCCAGCCTTTCTTGTTGCTGTCTTAAGGTTATTTGTATTAATTGACTGTGTTTTTGTACTGTTTGTGGTTTTGGGAAGAGCTCTCTGTCTCACCTCTCACGTCGCCATCTTGAATTCTCCATAGCAAGGCTTTTTAAAATTATATTAACTCATCTGGAATAGCCAGTGTCTCAACATAAAATAAGATATATGATGAAAATTACCATTCTTTTCTCAACTTGAGCTAACTTCTTTTGTTTCAGGAATGAATGGTTTCCCTCAAAGAAAACCATATTCTTCAATAATATTATTAGCTGAGAAAAATAACTAGTATTGCTAGATAAAAGCAAAAGATAAAATGGGGTATCCTTGCAATGAAATATTTTTGCACTGATGCACAACAAAGAAAACCATCAACAAAATGAAAAGGCAGCTTACTGAATAGGAGAAAATATTCACAAGTCGTATGTCTCCTAAGAGTTAATATTTGAAATAAATGAACTCATGCAATTCAGTGGCAAAAAACCAATCTCATTAAAACGTGGGCAGAGGATCTGAAAAGACATTTTTACAAAGAAGACATACAGACATGGCCAATAGGTATAGGAAATGGTCGACATCCCTCAATCATCAGGGAAATGAAAATCAAAACCACAATGAGATATCACCTCACGCCTGTTAGAGTGGCCATTATCAAAAAGATAAGTGTATAACACGAGGTATAATACGTGTTGGCAAGGATGTGGAGAAAAGGCAATCCTTGTGCACTGTTGGTAGAAATGAAAATTGGTATAGCCACTATGGAAAACAGTATAGAGGTTCCTGAAAATATTAAAAATAGAACTACCATATAATCAAGCAATTCCATTTTGGGGTATTTATCTGAAGTAAATGGAAACACTCACTTGAAAATATATATGCACCCTCATGTTCATTAAAGATTTATTTACAATTATCAAAATATGGAAACAACCTAAGTATCCATTGACGGGTGAATGGATAAAGAAGATGTAGTATATATGAATATATGTGTATACACACACACAGATATATTATTCTGCCATTAGAAAGAATGAAATCTTGCCATTTGTGACAACATGGATGGACCACGAGGGTATTAAGCCAAGTGAGATAAGACAGAGAGAAACAAATCCTGTGTGATGTCACTTGTATGTGGGATCTAAGAGTCACGAAAACCCATGATCTCAGATAGAGAGAGTAGAGAGAGAGCAAAACGGTTCCAGCAGCACTGGGCAAAATGGGCAAAGGGAAGCAAAAGGTACAACTTTAATTTTTGAAATAATAAGTGATGGAGTTGTAGTGCTCAACATGGTGACAGTTATTAATAATACTGTATTGCATATTTGAAAGCTGTTAAGATTGGATCTTAAAAGTTCTCATCACAAGAAAAGAAGATTCTGGAACTATGGTGACAGATGTTTTTGTGGGGATCATTTCTCAATATATACCAATTTCAAATCACATTGTATATCTGACAGTAACAATGTATACAAATTATAGCTCCTAAGAATTAACAAATAAAATGTTTTTGCAGTATTTCATCAATTCTAAGATGCACATTTTTTTCACACTAAACAATGTAAAATCAAAAAGTGCAATGATTAAATTGGCAGATATTTTTTCTTTCTTGGTGGCATATGAAGTGTATCTTACAATGGATTATATCTTAGATTCTGTGAAATGCATTATTACTGAATTTAGATGGGAAAAATTTTTTAATTCCCTAAAATTATGACCAGAGAGAGTCATAGTGAAGTCCAAAAACTAGAAAGTCAAACTTGATTCTGATTCTTAAAATATTTTACATCACACTTTTTACCTTTTAAAAAATGTGTATTGATTTTTCTGATTTATTTTTTCCTCTTAATTATTAATACTGTTACCAATATTTTGGTGTATTTCCCTCCAGTTTTTGTCTTGTTTTGTTTTCACAAAATTGAAGTTAAACTTTGTTTCATATAACTTCTGATTACTTGAAAATGTGATTTTAATGACTGTGTAATATGTTATCCTATAGATATTCCATGATATTTTTTGTGATTTAGTCATTGTTGGACATTCAGATGATTTTCAATATCTCATTATTTCAACTTGGACCTGGGCCTCCTTCCGAATTCTAGCCTATCCCTCTGCCTTGAATTCTGATTATCCTCTATGCTTTCATATTGCTGAGCTGCTTGTAGTCAAGCTCTCTGATTTTATTATCTTATCTGTAAATGAGAACAAAATATGCAAAACATACTTCACTTAAAGATTGAATGAGATAACATATAGTTATGAATCTTAAGTAGAAAGGATCTCAACTGTCTAGAAACAATTCCTGTCAAAGGCCTTTTCTTTTTCTAGGTTTTACAGGAGAAATAAATTCTGGTACTTCTCTTAAGACAGGGAGTAACACTAATGAAGATCTTTAAATGATTATCACAAAATAAAATGTAAAAATGAAAGTATATATATATGTATGTGTGTGTGTGTGTGTGTGTATTATATGTGATGTATTTTAAATTGAACGTAATCTATGTTTTGCAAAGTGGTATTGTATCTTTTATTAAAGATACTTTTAACAAACTAGGTAGCATATAGCACAACTAAGCAGACTTTCACTTAAAAAACATAATAGAAAATGCTAATATCTAATATAACCAGGAGTAGTGAGACAGGGTACTCTCATGTCTTAGTAGTAAGCCTCAGTGCTTTGAGCTCTCCATAGTGAAGACAAGCCTTTGACCAGCTTACATAGTCAATCTTCAGTACTGCCTCAGGGAGAAGTTCTGTCTCCCCTCTAACTTCCTCCATGTTGCTTTACACGTCTCTCATAGCATTTGTTTGTGCTTCTTTATGTTATAATTATTTCTGATTATGTCTTAATTTGCCTACCAACTCATAGCAACTGGGGTCTCTCACCTTGTTCCTCCTGCCCTAGTAGGGCCTTATTCGTAGACACCAGGACATGATTATTGCATGAATTCTAAAGATTAGAAGCAACAATGAACAATTTTATTACATATCTGTAAACTAAATATATAGTAAATATATATTTGAGCAAATTTATTACATATCTATAATATAGCTAAATATGCACATGTAAATGTATGTGCATATTTATTATAGTAACTTAATCACTGTATTTTCTCCCATGGTAATGAAAAAAGTTGAGGGAAAAAAAAGCAAAGACTTTAAATAAATCACCCAAAAGATATTTGAGACAATAATAATCAGTAGGTTTAATTTGGGGAATTTTAAAAAGTAAAGATATGAAAAAGGTGATTCATTCTACTTTATTACTACATTTAGCATAAAATAATAATAGAGTTTTGGATAAAAACCTATCCACTTCAACAACTGGTGTGGGCAAAACTGGACAGCTACATGCAAGAGAATGAAACTCGATTATTGTCTAACTCCATACACAAAAGTAAAGTCAAAATGGATCAAAGACCTGAATGTAAGTCATGAAACCATAAAAGTCTTAGAAGACAACATAGGCAAACATCTCCCGAATATAAACACGAGCAACTTTTTCCTGAATGCATCTCCTTGGGCAAGGGAAACAAAAGCAAAAGTGAACAAATGGGACTGCATCAAGCTAAAAAGCTTGTACACCATCAACAGAACCAAGAGGCATCCTACAGTGTGGGAGAATATATTTGTAAATGACATATCCAACAAGGGGTTAACATCCAAAATATATAAAGAACTCACATGCCTCAACACCCAAAAAGCAAATAACCCAATGAAAAAGCGGCAGAGGATATGAACAGACAATTCTCCCAAAAGGAAATTCAGATGGCCAACAGGCACATGAGAAGATGCCCCACATCACTAATCATCAGGGAAATGTAAATTAAAGCCACAATGAGATATCAACTCACACCAGTTAGAATGGCTAACATCGAAAGAACTAAGAACAACAAATGCTGGCAGGGATGCAGAGAAATGGTAACCTTCCTGCACTGCTGGTGGGAATGTAAACTAGTTAACTATTATGGAAAGCAATATGGAGGTTCCTCAAGAAACTAAAAATAGAAATACCATTTGGTCTGGGAATTCCACTCCTAGGAATTTACCCAAAGAATACAGGTTCTCAGATTCAAAGACATATGCACCCCTATTTACAATGCAGCACTATTTACAATAGCCAAGATATGGAAGCAACCTAAGTGCCCTTCAGTATATGAATGGATAAAGAAGAGGTGATACATATACACAATGGAATACTATTCAGCCACAAGAAAGAAACACATCCTACCATTTGCAACAACATGGATGGAACTGAAGGATATGCTCAGTGAAATAAGCCAGGCAGAGAAAGACAAGTACCAAATGATTTCTCTCATTTGTGGAGTATAAAAATGAAGCAAAACTTAAGGAACAAAACAGCAGCAGACTCACAAACTCCAAGAAGGGACTAGCAAAGGGGAGGAGTGAGGGAGGGTGTGTGAGGATGGAGGGAGAAGGGTATTGAGGGGTATTATGATTAGTACACATGGTGTGGGGGGCATGGGGAAGACAGTGTAGCTCAGAGAAAACAAGTAGTGACTCTGTGGCATCTTACTACACTGATGGACAGTGACTGCAATAGGGTATGGGGGGACTCAATATTGGTGAATGTAGTAACCACATGTGTAACCTTCATCAGAGTGTATATCAGTAATACCTTAATAATAAAAAATACATAGAAAATACAAATTATCTATAGATCTTAAAACTCAATGATAACCAATGTTAAAAAAAAGAAAGAAAAAGAAAACCTATCCAGAATTCTAATTATCAGATTGTAATGTCACAAAGTGACTTTGAAATTCTGCAAAGATTTGTAGAATGCCTAATTATTTGTTTACCACTTTAAGGAAAGATACATAGCTGCTAGAATCACATTTCAAACAGGAAAGACCATTTAGTCCTCAGAGAATTTGCTTTTCTTATGCAGCTTTCTGAAATTTAAAGCATAGTAATTACATATTTTCTTTTTAATAAAACGTAATCCTTTCCCCATTATAAACATTGCAATAAAAAATTAGCTCATGACATGATTTGGAGTAGTGGGAGGGTTGGGAGGAGGTTGAAGTGGAAGGTGTAGGAGAGGAAAATATTTCTCTTCTTGCCTTCTAGGTTCTCTGGCTATCCATGGAAGCTTATAAAAATATGAGACTCAAAGTGACAAAAGCAGTCAACTTTTTTTGTTGTTGTTACTAATCTATAAATGCAGTCAACTTTTATACCTTTTTGACAAAAACAAAGTTGTGAAGAATTGACAAGACAAAGAAGTTGGAGCTTAGGGTAGTAAATTAGTGAAGAAGTTAACAAGGTTTGTTTATGTGGCCTTTCTGGCCCTGAGTTTCCTATTTCTGGTAAAAAGGATGTCTCTTTACCTCCTGGTACAGGGGGGGTACCTTTCACATGGGAGATTTATTTTATGCTTTCAGGCAGACAAAGGAGGGTCAGAGTGTCCTTTTTGCCCTGGCTGTTTTTAAGTAACTTTAAAATAATCAATGTGCCAAAGTGGTATATTTGGGGGCAGGTTGTCTTGAACCCCATCAGAGACAAACTTATTATAATTTCTCAGTTTCCTCATACGTAATGAACTGTCTTAGGAATATGTGTTCCCAGAATTGCTTCTTTATTTTGACAGTCTTGACATACTGAGGAAATAGGCTTATTGATGCCACAGAGGACACATTGTAAAACACAACCCACTGGAAATATCTTAAGTAACAAGTAATGGATCTGTTTATTTTCCCTGAGAGAAAAAAAAATGTTCTTATTCTTTTTTTCTTAACTAAATGTTTGTAGTATCAAGTGACTATGGAAGATAACCCCTTGGATATGTTTTCATACAAACCCCATTTTTATGAAATCAATCCTGTAGATTTAATTAGTTGAACAGCTAATTTTTATTCTTTCCCTGAATTCATCTGTAAGAAAGAATGCCATTCCAAAGAATAGCACAGCTGATCTTTTTGCAGACCATTCATATCATTAAAGAATACCATAATTTTAGTTAGGAAGCATATCTTATTAGGGCATTTTGCAGCATGTAAAAACATAAGTAGTGCATTTTCTTCTTATGTAAGAAGGAGTCCACTCATTTAGAAATCCCTTATTTCTTTATGGCCTACTTATGGCAAACTCAGAACAACTTAATATTATTAAAAGGCTATATGCTTTCTTGCTCCTCAGCTTCTATCAATCTACATGAGACATACTGAGTTTTATCAGTTATTCATCTAAGAATAGAAAATGTTCAGTTGTTTAACAGAAAAGGGAACGTAACATATAATACCTGTGCTTTATGCATAGATATGTATGATCATCTTAAATAGTTTTGCCAGTGAACAATAAAAGGGCTTCCCTTTTGGGCTTCTTTGATGGGCCGTTCCTATTAAAGAAGGTAAAATCTGCCCTTTCTGAACTCATTCCTTCCATTTATTTAACAGTATAAAAAAAAGTTAGTTGAAAAACCACTTGTCCTAATAAACCAAAGTAGATATGATTTCAGTCCATATTCTGCATTGTCTTAAGACCATCAATTCACATTGCTTTACAGTCTTTGCTTGTTTGCTCTTCTTTCCACTATTTTGAATTTAATTGGTAAAGAGCTGAATAGTAATAAAAAACACTTAATACATTATACACATGCATCTATGTCTATATTTATATGTTTGCCCATATGTATGTATATCCTTTCTATCTTATAGTAAAAGTATGTCTGTCAGATAAAGTTTATAGTTCAAAAATAGAGCAAGTATATTAGCTAATTTTTAGAATATAAATAGATACTTGGAACTTTAATGCTATCACCCTTATTATATGAATAGAAAACTAAACCAGATACAATTTTCATAACAGACTATTTCTCTGTGAAATGTAATAGTTCTTAAAAATATAGAGAAGTCTTTTTCAGAATAAAAATAAGTAGAAAAATGCACATTTACCAAAATGTAATTACTTGCTTAACTATGTGAGTATATACCATTTAGTGATGGCTTTATTTATAAGATGTCAATATTTAGAATGATACGTAAGAGTGAACTTGATATCTTTTTCCTGAAGACATTCCACCTACAGAGTAGAAATACTTTTTCAGTCTTGTCCTTGTATCTGTTGCTGTGCCTTGCCAGAGGTAGCTTTCTAGGTATAAGACTAAGTTGCAAGAATGAGCTAGGCCTCTTTTTTAAAAACACCTATGCTGGTATCTTTAAGGGGTCTTAAGCCAGCCATATGGAATATCAGTCCCTTAAAGGAGAGTAAATTAAACAGGGGTGGAAAACATAGACATGTTCATAGAGGAAGTGAAGGCCTCATTTCTGAAACCATTAGAGAAATTGAAATTGTAAGGAATCCATCCTCTGTGATTTTTATTTTTATTTCCAAATTTTTTCACTGTTTATAAATTTTAGGTAAGTTTGGAAATGTGGTAAAAATGGGTCAGTGAGCAGTAAGTTTCATTTGATAGTCAAGTTTATAGATACAAACACTTCCAAATTTCATTTTGACTTTCCATTATCTCTTAAGATGTTAGAGATCTATTACAGCCCATCTGGAAATACTACCACCAGGAGAGGACCTTTGTACTTAGTTAGCCCTTTGGGGTTTTCTACCTTTTTTAACCATTTGGAAATTAAATGTAAGGCCTTTACTATTAGTGATATGTTTTGGCATGTACAAGCAGCCATATAGGCTGGGTGAAATTAATCACCAGAAAGAAATTGCACTTACATATTAAGGCTAGGCTATTATATAAGTGTTTCAATGGAGTGTTCTTCTATTTCATGCAAGTATTGGACAACACAAAAAATACACATTACATGTTAATAGTTACTTAATTTAAAATATCTTATGGTACTTGAATAATTATGCATCAATTAGAAATGTAAGCCCCCCAGAGAAGTTACCTAAATACTTTCCATTTCTCTTTATCAAACATTCTACCTCTTCTACTGTACCTGGAATTGCGGTTTTCCTTTTACCTTATAGGGACTGAAAAAATATTTGTTAATTTTTTGATTTTCTTTTATTGGGCAATTTCAGTAAATTTTATTGTTGGTTATTACTGAGGTGGTCAGTTGCAGGAGGATGAGACCAAGTGGTAAGTTTAAGTTTGTGTTTAGGATATATAGAAGCCTTTCATCATTACGTAAATATAAATAAGATGCAAAAGCCGATTACTTCATTGATCAAAATGGTGTGAAAAACTTTTAGAAGTATAATGTGGTCTGTCACTATAATGTATGCTAAAATGCCAGAAGCAGATAATTTGAAATATAGTTTGATTTGTTTTCTCTCAGAAAATTTTCTCAGGTAAATGATTTCTCTTTGGATTAAATACAGTATCTTCTCCACTTCTATGCCATGGTTTGCTCAGAGGTATTTTTCCCAGTTATCTATCTCATAAAGACCACACAAATGTTTTCTTATATGTATCTCTTTACTTCACCATTTCCACACGCATAAATGCTGTCCCAGTCAGCTAGTCAAACAGTGTACCATTTTTCTCAGATGTAGATGCCATAGCTAAGGGGACCCCATATGTAAGTATGCTACTTCACATGTGGGATGATGGTGAGATGTAGGCTGGAAGCATAAAGTATGCCAAGGAAGAGAATTGTTTATGTAAAAAAATTCTAGTCCCAGATAATGCCTGATAGCCAAACAGACATTTTTAAAAAGTAAAATAGCTCATGTGATAACCCTTTTTCATCTGGTCTAGGCTTTGGAGTACCACATTGTTTTCTTCAGTCTCATAGTTTCATGGGAATTTACAAATGATAATATTTCCAAATCATGGGTTGTCATCTGTACTCTCATATTAAATCTTTGCAGATTTGAAGTAAGTCTGCATGAGAAGGTGCAGTCCCAGTGAAACAGAACAGTTATTAATAAGTCAAGTATTGTAAACTCACGTATAGTTCATTTGAGTGCTGAGTTCTTTGGATGCCTTAGAAGTACTAAAAATAGTTCCTTTGTTCTCCAATAGTTTAGTCAAGTTAAAGGAAGGGAAAACCAAAGCGTATAAATAGTAACTACATGGTGATACAACTGAATATGTAAGTACAGTACAACTTTCTAGAGAGATTCAGAGGAGATATAATTCGGTGTGATTTACAAGGCCCTCATTGAAAAAAGGAATTTCAGCTGGGTTTAAAGGTGAATAGACCTTAAATAGGCATAATAGAAACTGAGAGGTAGAAAGAGAACTAATTTCTTGGAAGGGGTCTATGGAAGCCAAGGCACAGGAAGGGACCACAGACTAGAAGCTAAGAAAACTGAAAGGGTGCAGGGCAGGTTTCCTTTGGACCTGAATCCTCCCTCCTCTGTCTCTAGTTCTTCCATCTCAGTCTTCTTTTTTTTTTGTCTCATAAATATTTAATTATGTCAAATGATAAAAATGATAAAATTTAATAACAAGTTTGGTGCCCGGTACTCAAAGGGAAAACAGCCCATAGAGTGGGTGAGTAAAGTGCCTCACAAGCAGTGGAACATTGTTCTGAGGGATTTGGCGGAAGAGCAAGTTTTATACAGCCGTAAAAGAGGCAAAATGGAAATGGCCTGATTGGCCAGGAGGTGGGGGTTTTCTTAAGGTCAGCAGGTCCTATTGTTTTCTGAGGTAAGATAAGCTAGTTAAAGCTGAGTTGGAGGATTTGATTTGTGTATGTTAGGCTTCCTTGACAGATATTTCTCAGAAGTGTGAGCTAACGTAGGTTTAGGTTTGTGACATGAGATGGGCCACTGGGTGGCCTCCATTTTTGTGGGTCCCTATATATGAATTTACTTTATCTACTTTTTTTTTTTAAAGCTACAAGCAGAAATCTGATATGTCGTGAGATTTTTTTCATGCTCTTTTTGATCCCAAAGAATAGTGGATGTCTGTTCCATGACCTTCTGTTAATAAAATTAGGTTTTTGTGAAAAGAAAAAAAAACACCAATATCTCAACACATGGAGAACTGTGTTCCAACTGACATTCATGCTATCTGAATTTATTTTGTAGTATTAATGTTACCAAACTTGTTTATAATTAAAGATAAATGAAACAGTAAAATTAAGTACTATATCTCATTAAATTTCACATGGGAAATTTGGATTTTTACCATTTAAATTATTTGTTAAATGATCTAAAAGTGCTGTACTACAGGGAGAAGGGTTATTTGGATTGAAACTATTGGAGAAATATAATTAAAAGCAAAAACTTCTCCCAAACCAGAAATCCTCTCCACAAAGGTAGTAGAGAAAGAAAGCACTTGTTATTGAATAAGCATTAAACTAGAATGTGATGCACATCACAGGCCATCCACTAAAAGATTGCAAAGACCAAAGAAATTTCACCCTTTTATACAGCCAAGCATTGCCATTACATACATGCTTTGAAGAGATACAATAAATAGTCTTCCAGTAAGAGGACTAAACTTACTTGGTAATTGGGGTGAGCATCTGTGTTAGCTAATAGGCTTTCTCCACAGGAGACACATACTTCTCACACCTTTATGACAGGAAGTAGTTTTACAATTTGGAGCAAGAATCCCATACTTAGACTCTTGTCTCCCACAGGAACTGGGAGATAGAGGAGCTATCCCCCTCCATGTTTGTATTTCAAAATGTTGGCCCTCAGCTCCTTGAGGAAACCATTCCTCAGTGGGAGTGGCCAGAGGCTTAATTAGCTGTTAGAAGATTTACATACATTTGAAAAGGACAGTGAAAGAAATTCTAAAAGAAAAAGGACAGAGGTGGAGTCTCTACCCATATTTTTGACAGAGAATTAGACCTCTTATTTTTAATTTATATCTGCCCTTACAATGACTAAAATCATTGCCTCTTAAGAAAAGTAGTCAATGGATGGTTTCACTTCTCCGATACACTGCTAGCGTATTCTAAAACAAAAAATAGGCCCTGAAATGGAAAGATTTAAGTAAAATCAGTGCTCCTTCCTCACACTCATAGTCGCCTGGTTGCTGGGTAAATTAGATGGGCAGTACCGCTCATATTAGCCCTTTGTGAGAAGAGATGGGCCTCTGGGAGAGCGGAATGGACAATATAAAAAGAACTTAAATTCTTCCTTTAAGTGTGTTTGAGTTTGGACGTCCACTTCCCTCAACTAAAGGACCGCCAGTGCCATTCAAATGCTAATGTTTGGCCTTCTGCTTTTCTTAAAGCAACGCAAGCTGGAGGTCACATGACCCGAATTACTGCAATTATAAACCTTCTGGGAGTAATCGCTTGAGTCGCACCACTGTGAGCATCTGCTGATGATAAATGGATCAGGAGATTACTAAGACCAGGTTTCCCTGTAAGACTCATTTCTTAATATGAATGCATACATGGAGCTAAAACCCATATGCTCTAATAAGAGCATTCTCCTTCCACACAAATTGTTATTTTCCTTAAAATTCTTCTTCAAATTTAGTAGGAACAGTTTAAAGTGCATATTGGGTGTGCTTGTGTGAATAGAATTAGCATTCTAAAGGAAATGGAGAAAACTCTAATAATTAACTAATGACAACGCAGCCTTCATCTACACAAATTTTAGTGTTCTGTGCAAAGAGAAAAAAAATGTCCAAGGGCTCACTCTTTCCAGCAGAAGTATTATCGTATTGTTTTATTTTGTTCTGTTTTATGAATTTGGGGGTGAAGATATAACTTCTAATTATACGGGTGCTATCTTTAAGAGAAATTTCTTCAGACAAGGCCTTCTGAGAGTCATTCTTTAACAAGGCACATTATTTTCCCTTTCACAAGGCGATTTACTTCTCAAGAAGTTATAGTTTCATAGGATAGTTTTTATTAGTGTTGTTTACCTTCCTCCCTATTACTTAACACTTTTCAGATATTACAGGAGTCAGTAGTTTCAAATTTCATTGTGTGTTATTGTATTTATTTTTAGCCTTATCATACAGTACCCTTAAGCAAAACTCTGTCCATGCTGAATGGCTGGTTGGGATATGTGGCAGTCTCTTGTCAAAACTGTCTGATTGAAATAATGTTGATTAATGACAGTGATCTTCTTTTGAAAATCCCTCATTATAGCAACTTGCCTCCAAAGTCAGGTTTAGGGCTTCTTTTAATTTCCTATTTTAGTATTGAGGCAGGCTAAGCTTATTTCCAGTCTGTGTAAAATGACAACTAGTAAATTATTTATTCATTAGACAAATGCTTTTGTGAGCATCACAGTGTGCCAAGAAGCTAGAAGGGGCAGGACAGGCAAAGTCCAGCAGTATTATTCAGGTGGTGACTCAAACAGCCTTCAAAGTATGTATATTTACTCTATAGCACATGTATGTGGGACACCTAAGTAGAATGTGGAGCTTGCTAAATGATTTGTCCTCATCTACTAGCAATTTAAAAATGCATTGGTGCACAGTTTTTAAAAAGCCCTTTTGTGGCAGCACCTGTCAAGTTTCTTATCCAACTCCTTTTCTGTCATTATTAGGAAAGAACACAGTTTATTCTTCAGGAATAAAAGATGTCTGAGTAGACCATAACCTTTTCCTCCACCTTCATTGTCTGTCTTTATGCTTCTGCCTTGCATCTTGAAAACTCTTTAATCTCTCTTAAAAAGAAGATTAAAAAAAAAAAAAAGAGGATCTGTGTCAGCTGCAAGGATTGCTCTCTCTCTCTCTCATAACTTCTCAGAGAAAGAACAGTAAAGAGACTGCCATACTAGAACTCTGTCCTCTGGGGCTCTAAGCCTTTCACAGATAACATTAGAAGCACATTCATGATCCGTCTGAACTGAGAAGCCAGGAAACTGGAATCTTGAGATCAATAGGTTAAGCTTCATATGTTTCATTCTGTAGCATATTTTAAAGGATAACTTTTACATGCTAAATTCAATAATTGGTGCTTTGAGAGTATGAACTCCCATATTTTCCTTTTCAATAGTGATAGAGTAAATATTTGATTATGGACTTCAGTTATTCACTTTATGAAACTTCATATAAGCAAAATCATAAATCACACACACAAATTTTTTGACAGACCATATGTTTAGAGTTTTGTTTCAGAAATTGTTGTCTTCATAAATATAATTCAAATGAGGAGAGTTTGCTCACTTTTAGAGAAGTAGCAAGAATGGTGGTGAGTTACTGCTCACACTGGCTCCAGAAGTAGACAGCTCATTTCAGCATCATTGCTACCAGTTCTCTGGTAGCGGTGATGGGGCACCTTTTATTTCGCCAGTTGGATCTCATCTGGGATATGAAAGAAGGTATCAAGAGTAGAGAGTATTGTAGACACCAAGAGCAGAAAGGCATAGCCATGCACTTCTGAATCAAGGCAGAAGTTGGGAGCATTATAAACATGGCCAGAGGAAAAATGATGGCATTGGCCACAAAACAGCGTTTTGACCTCTTCAGGCAGATGAGGAAAAGCGAGCTGGGAGAAGTCTTGCAGATGAGGATAAATGATCCTGAATCATGTCATCGAAGGGTTGACAAATCTTAAACCTCAGATTGAGCAAAATATTGCCTCATTTTGTATGTTGTTTCAGCAAATGTTTGATAAATACTTGTCAAAGTAACTTGAAAATGCTAGGAATATCATCAGTATTTTGTAATTTGGGTCAGTGATTGAAGGTCCAAATGAATAAATAAAAATTTTTCAAAATTATTCATATTGTAAGAGGCTTACAGTTTGTAGGTCCCTCCCATTGAGAGGGATGTGGCCTGAGACCTCAATCCAAGAACTTGTTACTAGCAGAGTCATTAATTAGGGTCTTTTTAAAAGCTCTTATGTGAAAGTTTTTGTCTATTTGCCTTTGGTTAAATCTTAAATCTTACTCATTTGAGGAAAGTAATATTTGATGTTACCCCCTCAGAAATAAAACTCTTCCATTCAAACATACTGCAATTTATGGACAGAAAATATAGGCCAATAAACCAGATACATCACCTCAGTGCAGCCCACAATTATGGATGATGAAATAAGAGCAGTCATAACTCCAGTGAATTTACAGTTGTCTTTTCCTCTGTATGGTTGCCTGAATCTGGTTTTTAGGCATGACATATTGCATGCTTATGCAAAGCCTGGTAAGACACAAATTAAATTCTGATATTTATATTCTCCTTATTAGTACCAGTAAATCGTTCTTCAGTCTCATCTCTTGCCACCTCCTCTCCCTCTGCTCTCAGTTTTTTTCTGTGTGCTCAGCCATCAGTGTCTCAGGGGAGCCTTCCTTCCACCATTTCCATTCCCCAGATACCCTGAGTCTGATCTATCATGTCATTTCACTTTATTCTCATCCTAAATCAACATTTGTTTTTCTTATTAATTAGATTCTAAGTTACTTGAAGGCAGAGACCGTATATGCCTTGTTATTACTTATTACTGTGTTTCTGGAACCTTGCACCCTGCTTGATAGAATTTTCATACTCACTAAGTGTTGATTACTTTCACTGTCACTCTCATGGCTCTTGTTGGGTCGCTGTTGTTACTATTATTGTTATGTTATTATTACCAGTGCCTGTGTGCCCCTCTCTTGCTGTCCTGAGCACTCCCTTTCTAACCAACCATCTGGGCTGCTGTCTGCCAGGGCCTTATGCATGTTGGAGGCGGGACCTACATGCCAGGTTCCTCTTTCCCCTCCCTTTCCTGACCTGCGGGAGTCCCTTTTCTTCCCTATTGCAAGACCCTACCTTGTTCAGTCAATTAAACCACAATACATTTGCCCTTAAGGAGCTTAGCAAACTTAAAAAGAAATCTTTCCAAACTGCCTAAGAGGGATCAGCAGATCTGTTCAGCTCCACTTGGCTTTTTATTCATTTATTTTTCTTTGCCAGGTGGTCAGAATCAAGGATGCAAGTGCCCTAGATTTCCAGACTTGTGTTCTACACCCTCAGCATTAAGCACTTAGTGCTGTTTATATTTTAAGCATCACTTTTATAAAACTCTATTTTGAAAAGCTATGACTAACTATGGATATACCTAAAAGGAAAGTTAACGGAAATGAAAAGTCCCCTTCAAATCCGTTTTTTTAAAGGCTTCTCTTACTTAGGAAAATAAAAGCTACATTGCTTGCCTCACCAATGACTTGTACCAGTTTTACTTCTCTTCATTTGCTAAATACTCAAAATTTAGTTGGGCTTATTAAAAAAACACAGTGAAACAGTTTAATGTATCAAAAGCCTACATAATGTGGTGTGAGTAAATGTTGTTTCACAGCTTATTTTAGTATTCTAGAAAGGTTGGCATGGAAACCTTGAGAAGGCATTTTACATGCTCAACACAAAGGTTTTCATTTTGAAAGTCTTAGTTATTTTATTTATTCCTATTTAGAATAAAATGTTAGTATTTATTTCTATCTAGTTTTAGGATATGTTTTTTTTCCCATAGGTAGAAGCAGCTTCTTTAGTCTGATCTTTTAAAAAATGCATATACTTTATTAGAGAATGATAAGGAGGTAGGCAAGGTCAGGGGATAACATCTAAGAGTTGAGCAATTTAATTCATGGAATGCAACCGTAGACTGTGGAATCGTGTAGAAATGGGTTCAAAAGCTGGTTTTAGCACTTACTAGCTATATGACAATTGCTACTTTAATAATCTCAAAAAATTGAGATTAAAAATTGATATACTAGTAATCAAGTGAAATAAATGAGGTAATATACGTAATGAACTGAGCAGTGTCTTACATAAACTACAGGTTAATCAGCTTTCGTTCCTATATTTGTGAAATACAAGAAGAGTGGGTAAAAGAAAAATTCCTCAAAATCCTGTGATTCAGAAGCGTTTTCATCAGTCATCCTCTTTTCAATCCTTATGTCTTTTGCCTGAATATTATGAAATGTTGGCTATAAAATGTGTCAAGAAATTCCCTAATTTATATACAAAGAAGCTTCTGTGGTTTAAAACAGGGTCTGAGAAAAGGCCCATATCATTTTATCTTCTTTTTTTTCCAATTCATTAGCTGTCGTGTTATTCTGTTACTGACTGGCGCTCTTACTCCATGATAATTAGTGACCATTAATGTCTCTTGGGATCCAGAAACCTGTGTTCAATTCTTGCCTCTCTTGCTAAGCAGCCATGTGATCTTGAATAAGAAATTTTAACTCTTGAGAGTTTTCTTGTATATAAATTAAGTGGCGAAAGCCACATGGTTTCTAATGTGTATATATATATATTCTAATTTTTAAGTACTGTGATTGTATCAGCTCTGCGAGTCAGGACTAGGTCTGACTTTCTGGGCTTCATTTTTCCTTGACACCACACACTAAATTCAAATGTGATGTTGGAAATTACATGTAGTTTATCTTCCATCTCTTATAACCCTGAATCTGCCATCCCTGCAGATATGCCCAGAGGCTATCAAGTTTTTTGTAACTTACTTCATTAAGTAAATTAACTGCTAATTTTTTTAAAACTTAGAATAGCAGAATATTTGGCAAGTTTGATGGTAATTGGTTTTCCAGAAACCCCTAGTAAGTAAATGACAATTATTTCCAGGTCTATTTTTAAAAAATACAGAGATCAATTTTCCATATCCATATTTAGAAATGGCATTCCTCAGGCCTAGAACAGTTAAAAACAATTGGTATGAGTTTGTGATGAGACAGTAAACTAAAAGAGCAACTTTTGTGTTATGAAATTTGCCAGAGTGTGGTTGACTGTTAATTCCTGGGGTGCTGCTCTGTAGGCAGTGACTTGTTGCTGAGATGAAGTTGGTTCTGCCAAACCAAGCCCGTTCCTGAATGGGCTGACCCATGGAGTGACTTGAGGTAGGGACAAAAATAATTATGCCTATGAAAAGGGTATTACGGCATAATTATATAGGCCTTGTTCCTCAAAAGCTACCACCCTTCTAACTAAAGTTTCACTAGGATATCAGAAGAATCACAAGATTAACTTTGGAAATTCCACTAAATAAAAACTGTATTGTTCTTTCAAAAAACAGTCACAAAGAATTCTGTATACTTCAAGACTATAAGTGTAAATGTGTCCAAACTCTTATTAGTTTCTAGATTAATTTGTAATTTCTTTTTCTTTTTTTTTTCCTACCGAAAGAAAGTCTGGGGAAAAAAAATCTTCACTATAATAACTGAGTAGTTCCATTTCCTGCAATATTTCTTTTCTTGTGGTTGCTGGTTTCCAGCCAATTCTATTTTTGCATTTATTTTCTCCATTCCATTCCATTACTGAGTAGAAGAATTTTTTGTGCTTTTTATTTCATCAAAATGTAATTCTTCTCATATCATAGCTGATTTTGATATTTTCAAAGCTTAAAAAGCAATACAGAGGAGCTATGTCTACAGAATTAAATATACCTAGACTTTTAAAAACAATTTGATAATTCAGAAAGTATTTTCAACCATCAGTGGAAGTAGGGATGGCCAATCACTTTATTTCTTAAGTCCTATGCTTTTGAGTCTAGCAGTCAGCTTGATGCAGCTGTGGTTTAAAAGAGGAAACTGCGAGTCTAGGGAGTGACTTCATGAGAATGCAGAAAAGCAAGAGATTAAATAACAGTATACAAAGACAGTCTTTTTCACTGCTTGCATGCATGAGAATTTTGAAAATGGAGGGAAATTCAATTTAAGAATATGCAAATTAGTGTTCACATATGAGCACATGGAGGTACTGGAGTGAGTGTTTGAGATTTCCTTGTTTCTTTGGTTTGTTTCTTTCCTTTTTTTAAATTTTTTCCCCTCGTGTTTAGAGCACCTGAGATTTATTTGAGTAAAATACACGAGCATCTGCAGTTCAGGATGTAAGCCTTTATAAATGTAGAAAGGTTCGGACTCTGCCTGGGAGCAAGTCTTTCTGTCCTGCCTCCACATTATCTGTTGAAAAATAACCAAGAAGTTACTTAGAATTCAGTTTACTTCCGACATGAGCTCTCTGCTAGATCCTTCAGAAGTAGTGGCTGATCTATGTCCTAACAATTTTCTGTCATCCTGAAAGTGAAAGAAGGAAGTGTTGGTATATTAAGAGCTATAACTAAATCACACAATATTCCTGTTTTCTGATCATGGTCCTTGTGGGTTGGAAAATTTTCATTTTGGACCTGAAATGCAGAATGTGCAAACCTCTTTCCTAAGCCGGATCCTCCACAGCACATCTATGGATGGGATAGAGTTCAGAATCTGTAAAGCGACCAGCCACAGAACCAACAAATACTTTCTCTTCTCTCCAATACAGTAGACCTTAGGGTGGAGGGATCTCATGAATTCTACACCTTCTCTCTCTGGAGCTTTTTATACTAATCCGAGCATCTGGGGGATAGGTAATTGCTAAAGTTACAGGTTGGAGTTGTCTCAGTTCCTTTTGGCAGCTCTTACGCCTGTTATCTGGTAGGCACAGTACCCACATCACCCTGTCTGAAAAAGGAACACTTAACTCCAGCCTACCCTACACTATTTCTTTTTTCTCCATACCACTTATATATTATAAATATATCTGATGTGTTTTACATTTATTTATATAATTATTTTTTGTTTATTTCCCCAACTAGAATGTTTGTGAGAGCTGGAACACTTTTTTTTTTGGTATCAGTAATCTACAATTACATGTGCAACATTATGCTTACTAGACACCCCACATCATCAAGTCCCCACCACTTACCCCATTACAGTCACTGTCCTTCAGTGTAGTGAGATGCTATAGAATCACTACTTGTCTTCTCTGAGTTGTACAGCCCTCCCCGTGGCCCCCACCCACATTATGTCTGCTAATCATAATGTCCCTTTTCCCCCCTTGTCCCTCCCTTCCCACCCATTCTCCCCAGTCCTTTCCCGTTGGTAACTGTTAGTCCATTTTTGGGTTCTGTGAGTCGGCTGCTATTTTGTTCCTTCAGTGTTTTTATTTGTTCTTATACGCCACATATGAGTGAAATCATTTGATACTTGTCTTTTTCCGCCTGGCTTATTTCACTGAGCATGATACCCTCTAACTCCATCCATGTTGTTGCAAATGGTAGGATTTGTTTTCTTCTTATGGCTCAATAATATTCCTTTGTGTATGTGTACCACATCTTCTTTATCCATTCATCTACTGATGGACACTTAGGTTGCTTCCATTTCTTGGCTATTGTAAATAGTGCTGCAATAAACATAGGGGTGCATCTGTCTTTTTGAAACTGGGCTGCTGCATTCTTAGGGTAAATTCCTAGGAGTGGGATTCCTGGGTCAAATGGTATTTCTATTTTGAGTTTTTTGAGGAACCTCCATACTGCTTTCCACAATGGTTGAACTAATTTATATTCCCACCAGCAGTATAGGAGGGTTCCCCTTTCTCCACATCCTTGCCAATATTTGTGGATGTTTGTCTTTTGGATGGTGGCCATTTTTACTGGTGTGAGGTGATACCTCATTGTGGTTTTAATTTGCATTTCTCTGATGATTAGCCATGTAGAGCATCTTTTCATGTGCCTGTTGGCCATCTGAATTTCTTCTTTGGAGAAGTGTCTGTTCAAATCTGCTGCCCATTTTTTAATCGGCTTATTTGCTTTTTGTTTGTTGAGGTGCGTGAGCTCTTTATATAATTTGGATGTCAGCTCCTTATTGGATATGTCATTCTCCCATATTGTAGGATGTCTTTTTCTTCTACTGATGGTGTCCTTTGTAGTACAGAAACTTTTCAGCTTGATATAGTCCCACTTGTTCATTTTTGCTTTTGTTTCCCTTGCCTGGGGAGATATGTTCATGAAGAAGTTGCTCCTGTTTATGTCCAAGAGATTTTTGCCTATGTTTTTTTCTAAGAGTTTTATGGTTTCATGACTTATATTCAGGTCTTAGATCCACCTTGAGTTTACCTTTGTGTATGGGGCTAGACAGTAGTCCAGTTTCATTCTCTTACATGTAGCTGTCCAGTTTTGCCAACACCAGCTGTTGAAGAGGCTGTCATTTTCCCATTGTATATCCAAGGCTCCTTTATCGTACATTAATTGACCATGTATGTTTGGGTTAATATCTGTACTCTCTATTCTGTTCTACTGGTCTACACTTTGTGTTTTGATCACTTTTTGGCACATAGTAGATGCTCCTTAAATATTTGTGGAACGAAAAAGATCTCGTTACTATTATGCAGCCATTGGATGCCTACTGCTCTTTGGTCTTGCCCTGCACACACATTCGCTCTGCTTCTCTTCTCTTCCTCTCCATTTCCACAATTCCCATCCTCAGTCATAGCTTTCTTTACTACAGTGAGGCTATACACTCAATTAAGGAAGCATCTCTTCTAGATTTTTCTTAGGTTCTTCCCTGACTTTGTTTTTAACTTTTGAAAAATACTGTAATTTCTCTGGGTTCATTTCTTTTGGGGGATAAAAGAAGGACTCATAATACTAAGTTCTCTATCTAGGTTAACATAGGCGTGTAAAATTGATATGCCTAAATTGTTGGCATGGTGGACAGAATCTATTAAATTATATGTCTTTATAGAATTTTGCAGACTAGAGCTATCTTTTTTTTCCCCAGAAAATATCCAAAGTCAAGTTTCTAGAATACTTGACTACAATTCGCAGTCCCTTTTTGTATGCCTTCCTCCTTCAAAGCTGCAACCTCCACTTTCATGGCATGTGTAAATTCAGTCCCTGAACCTGCTGGAGTTGAGCCATAGTTCTTCAGGGAAAATATTCAAAATAATGAGGTTTAAGACTAAAAAATAAAATATTTTAGAAAAGGAAATATTACACTAATTTCCTCCCCACCCCCACCCTGCCTGGGAATTCTATGTAATTCAAAGATAGGAGTGATTGCCCACTTTTAAATCTGTACTTAATCTGCTTTAAGTTATAAAATAATAATACAATATCGCCTTTATTTTATTAAAACCACTTCTGTCACTTGCAGGAAGATATTTCCAATGCCATAGTTTACTCTTAATTTGATTAAAATTCGGTTAACATATTGACAGTCAGTTTTTTGCAGGCTTGTCTTCTAGCCCCAGACCTTTCATTATGGCCAAAGGAGCACCATACTTTGCTATCAAGATGAAATGTGGCCTTTATTCAGAAGAAACCTCTGCCCAGCTAACATTTGAGAATTCTTTTTGCTGAAGAGGAAGGGGAGAATGGATAATGGAGGACAATTTGTAGCCTCTGCCGCACTAGAATTATCTCTATTTATTTTAATCAGAGGAGGAAGTACAGATTATTAGAATGTTCATTGTTCAGTTATATGATTATAGGACAGATATAGACAGGAAATTCAGTATCGCAAATTGTGTAATTTGAGATCTTAAAGTTGTCTGCTATTTATGAGGCTGAGTATTTTTCTCAGCTTGAATTAAATCATAAATCCTAATAATTTGCATTGATAAGAGGACAAACATTTATGGAATTCCAGGCAGCATGCTAGGTTCCTGATATATAGTATCTTTTTTTTCTTTAAAAAGTCCAATAATGTAGCATTTACCTTCTTTTATAGTTGAAGAATCTGAGTATTATAAGAATTAACTTGGTCAAGGTCACATAGATAATAATAAATGGAGTTGGATTTTAACCCATGTCTGTACGATTACAAAATAGTGTTTCTCCAATATTTTTCTGTATCTTGGTAGCTTCTCAATGTCACTGGCACTGTTTTCACTTTGTTTCATCTATCTTTAGCTCCTCCTGTTAAGGATAGTTAGACCTGTAGCTACTGATTGAATGAGTAAAATACTGGATCCACTATTTTTGTTGATGTGAATATTTTTTCTTTTGTAGACTATCCAAAGGCGTACCTGTAGTGCCTTTGTTACATTTAATTTATGACATAATCCAGGTAAGGGCTAGAATTTTAGTGAGCAAATTAGGTGACATGATAAGTGGAAAATTCCAAATAGTTCTTTTCTTCATGAAAAAAAAGAAAAAAAACAGAGGAGAGAAAGAAACAGATTAATAGGAAAGAGAAGACAATGTCCTTCTCTTTGTTTCTGAGTTCTTATTGTACCTGAGGCTCCTCGTGTTGCAGGCTTGTTTTGTCCATATTCTGTGTTCCCAAACATCGGCTCTTCCTCTTCCAAAAATTTTTCCTCAATAGCACAGATCTTAAAGCCGTAATTCAGAAAGCATATCTAGTGCCATTGAGGGGTTATGACATTTGAGTGCTACAGTAAAGAAAATGCAAACTTTCTGTGAACTTGAAACAGACCTTCATGAAATACATTATAATTAAATGTCTGTTTGCCACATTTATGTATATTAGCCTTGAGTATACTGTGACAGAAGTTGAATAAAATTTGCCTCCAATACTTTTGAGATGTTTATTACTTGGCTAGTCTGAATTATTTGTCAGTATGGTTTAAAATGGCTTTTAAAATTTATCTTACCGAAATTCTGAAATTTGAGTTACAAAATTTAATGTAATAATATAACATTAATAATAATATATAATTAATAATTTATGGATTGCTGGCTTATCTGTTTTTGCCAATTTCTCTGTTTCTAATGCTAAATTTAAGTGAGTTTAATTATTCAGACACAGTTTTGGTCATTAAGCAATTTAGGGTACTCTTATTGCAGCCAATCTTAGGCTCCTAAAACAAGGATCTTCTTGAGAAAAGTGTCTTTAAACAATGTCATTCCTTTCTAAAATATACATGTTGATTGTTTCCTTCCTTTGGCTAGTTGGAAAATAGGAGCTGTAGGTATGATTTCAACCTCTATGATCTGAGGTTTACTTATTTCATATAAACTCTTCATCATGATGCCCGATTTTTACTGACTGCTAAACCCTAGCCATGTGTTATTTCACTGTATCCTTATGGCAGTTCTAGGAAGTCGGTATTATTATTATCACCATTTTAAAGATAATGTAACTGAGATTTAGTGAAGTTAAGTAGTTTCCCCATGGTCTCATAGCTTATAACTGACTTGGGCCTGCATTCAAGGGAAGAGAGTCTGAAATCCAGAACCTGCCATCTAAACCATGGTGACCCATATACATGCTATGAGACCCATATACACCAGCTCAGATTCTGAAATTTGTACCTGGCCACATTTAGATGACTTCCTTTCAGTACTTTCTGCCTAAAGCGTTGTCTCTATTTCTAGCTGGCAGCCTGGAATTCTGGGTCACAAAATGACCTCCTGTTACTGAAATGGATGTGATTTAGATCTACAATCAACCGTTTTGACTCCGCTTATTGATTGTTTTAGTTGACCTAAAAGCTTGGTGAATTTTACATCAATGAACTGAGTGGTGATTTTAATGTACCTTAAAACTAGGCTTATTAACTGGCTCTCTGGTGCACTCATAAAATAGCTGAGTTTTGACCACTTTTCACCCTCTCCCCAAAACACCACTTTCCGTTTTGGACTTACTTTTTTCCTTTCAAGAGATTTGCACTGCATTCTGTGCTGAATGCCCTTTCTCGACCACTTCAAAACCAAGTCTCATGAAATAAGTGCAACTTTATTTTCACATTATTCTTCCCAGTTGCCTTCAACTCCCTAGTCAAGATATGTTTTTGAAAAGTTCCTTTCAGGTTTGCTAGTTCTGTTCTCACTGTGGAAATTTTAGGAAGTACAGAACAATGTAAAGAAGCAGAAAGAATCATAAAACTCATGATTGTACCACCCGGATGCTGCTATAGTACACATTTTGGTACATTTCCTTCTGGTCGTCTTTTGTTATGAAACATTTCTAAGGCGTGAGGAATTGTTTTATAAGTAGGATACAGCCCTCCAAAACAAAGGCCTGATTGTCAGGCTTTGCTCCAGTTCAGATTAGACAAAAGTGTCTGGTCGTTCTGGGGCTTCAGTGGGGATCTAAATTGGTTTGTAGTAGGGAAATTGATGTCAGGCCACCCTCTCAGGGAAGACAGGATTTGTTGCTCACAGTCAAGCCCATTCCTGAGAGAACCGGTGTGAGATGGGGTGAGGGCAGTCAGTCCAGGTAACAGAGGTATTTCTAGGAATTCTATTAACACAAATTGGGTGAAAGCAGAGATCTGGCCCAGCTGGAGGGAATGGAAGCTGAGACCGGGCAGAAGGGCCAGAGAATCCCAAGAGGCCTGAGTTCCAAGGGGTAAGCCAACTGCCTGGGGCCCCAAGGGGCTGTGCAAAAATATCAAGATAACCTGCCAAAATGCCTGGAACCTCCATCTTAAAGCATAGGCCACCGTGATTATTTCTGAGCCCTGCAAGTAATTGGTGTGAGAGCTTTTGTTAGTTTGCCGTTAATAACAGCTAACATTTCTCGAGTATGGGTCTAAAACTGACTACTCTATTTACGGTGATACCTCATTTAGCCCTTACAGGGCAGTTACCCTTTGGATCTCCATTTTGCAGATAAGGAGTCAGAGGCCTTGAGAAGTTGATGGCTTTGCCCAAGGCCACTTGGATAGACAGACGAATAGGAATTCAGCCCAGGGATTGTGTTGCCTCCAGAGTCCTTACTGTTAACTGCCAATCAGGTCTATGATTTGGTCTTTTGTCTGAGGCTTATGGTCAGATTCCAGTCCACTAGAAGATACTGTTGTATGTGTAAGGGGTAAAGTATTTTATGGAGTTACATAGTTAATGTACAAAATAACATTGCTTAGCCCTTCTAAATTACTTTATAAAAACCTGGTCCATTAACATGTCAGATACTCAAATTACTATATTGTCTCCTGACTTTGAGGTATTCTGGACTCTTGATTCAACTTATCTTTTTTTTAGTTGAACCTCAATTGTGTTCACATAGAACATAGACTTAATAATAAGAATATATTTCTCAATTGCCACACATTCTGCAAGAGTTACAATTCAACATTTAAGTGAATTACTGCTCTGAAATAGCAGTAGTTTTGAAGAAGCTAATCTGTAATGAAATGGAGAAATGTCCATGAGATCCCAAGGTCATGTATCCTTCCTTGCATATTGTTTAATAGTTACCTATTCTATTCTATTAGATGGAATACTTGAATTTAATTTCCTAATAGCTTTTTAAATTGCATTTTATTTTTAATAACATTTTTGGGGATATAATTCTCCTAAAATACAATTCACTCATTAAAATATATAGTCAATGGTTTTTAGTTTATTAACAGATAACCAGTCAACTTTAGAACGTTTACATCACATCAGAAAGACACCCAGAACCATTTAGCTACCACCCTCCCAACTTGCCTCCCTTCCCCATTCCTAAGCAAACATTAATCTACTTTCTGGTTCTGTAGATTTCCCTATTCTGGATTTTCTTAGGAATAGAATCATATAATATGTGGATTTTTTTGTGACTTACTTCTTCCACTTAACATAAGATTTCTCTTGTTTTTCCACTCATTTATTTATTTATTTAACCTGCTTGAGACTGCAACCTCTCATGTTCATCACCAGAATATGAGTAATCCATTTCCTCTATATCTTCACTATCATTTTGGTGTTATCAGTATTTTTTTTGATATACACTTTTTTTTTAATAAAATTAAAAGTTTATTAATTTTTCAAATAAAACATAAAAGTATAAAGCAGAAAAGCTGTCTTCAATTGCATACCAAGGACATAAATACTTCAGTACAATTCCTTCCCATCTTTATTATAAAAAATAAGTAAACATTTCTAAGACAATTAAAAAAATGAATTCTTATGCAACAATTATATTTGAAGTAGAAATGCTTATGGGTTTGATATACACTTTTATGAAGGTTTCACATGAAAACCAATGTGGTTACTACATTCACCCATATTATCGAGTCCCCCCACATACCCCATTACAGTCACTGTCCATCAGTGTAATAAGATGCCACAGAGTCACTACTAGTCTTCTCTGGGCTACACTGTCTTCCCCATGATCCCCCCTCACCACGTGTACTAATCATAATATCTCTAAATCCCCTTCTCCCTCCCGCCCCACCTGCCCTCCTCCACAGCCTCCCCTTTGCTAACAGCTATTCCCTTTTTGGAGTTTGTGAGTCTGCTGCTGTTTTGTTCCTTCAGTTTTGCTTTGTTGTTATACTCCACAAATGAGGGAAATCATTTGGTACTTGTCTTTCTCTGTCTGGCTTATTTCACTGAGCATAATACCCTCCAGCTGTATCCATGTTGTTGCAAATGGTAGGATTTGTTTCTTTCTTATGGCTGAATAGTATTCCAATGTGTATATGTACCACCTCTTCTTTATCCATTTGTCTACTAACAGACACTTAGGTTGCTTCCATATCTTGGCTATTGTAAATAGTGCTGTAATAAACATAGGGGTGCATATGTCTTTTTGAATCTGAGAACTTGTATTCTTTGGGTAAATTCCTAGGAGTGGAATTCCTGGGTCAAATGGTATTTCTATTTTTAGTTTCTTGAGGAACCTTCATATAATTTCCACAAAGGTTAACTAGTTTACGTTCCCACCAGCAGTGTAGGAGGTTTCCCCTTTCTCCACAATCTTGCCAGCATTTGTTGTTATTAGTCTTTTTGATGTTGACCATTCCCAACTGGGGTGAGGTGATATCTCATTGTGGTTTTAATTTGCATTTCCCTGGTAATTAGTGATGTAGAGCATCTTTTCATGTGCCTGTTGGCCATCTGAATTTCTTCTTTGGAGAAGTGTCTGTTCATATCCTCTGCCCATTTTTTAATCTAGTTATTTGCTTTTTGGTTGTTGACACGTGTAAGTTCTTTATATATTTTGGATGAAAACCTCTTGTCGGAAATGTTGTTTACAAATATATTCTCCCATACTGTAGAATGCCTTTTCATTCTGCTGATGGTGTCCTTTACAGTACAGAAGCTTTTATAGCTTGATGTAGTCCCACGTGTTTATTTTTTTTCTTTCCCTTGCCCGACATGATGCATTCAGGAAAAAGATGCTAATGTTTATATTCAGGAGATTTTTGCCGGTTTTTTTTTCCTAAGAGTTTTATTGTTTCATGACTTACATTCAGGTCTTTGATCCATTTTGGGTTTACATTTGTGTATGGGGTTAGACAATAATCCAGTTTCATTCTGTTGCATGTAGCTATCCAGTTTTGCTAAGACCAGTTGTTGAAGAGGCTGTCATTTCCCCATTGTATGTCCATGGCTCCTTTGTCATATATTAATTGACCATATATGGTTGGGTTTAAATCTGGGCTCTCTAGTCTGTTCCATTGGTCTATTCTTGTGCCAGCACCAAATTGTCGTGATTATTCTTGCTTTATAGTAGAGCTTGAAGTCGGGGGACGTAATCCCTCCAGTTTTATTCCTCCTTCTCGGGATTGCTTTCGCTATTCGGGGTCTTTTGTGGTTCCATATGAATTTTAGAACTATTTGCTCTAGTTCATTGAAGAATGCTGTTGGTATTTTGATAGGAATTGCATTGAATTTGTAGATTGCTTTAGGCAGGATGGCCTTTTTGACATGAGCATGGGATGTATTTCCATTTATTGGTATCTTCTTTAATTTCTCTCATGAGTGTCTTATAGTTTTCAGAGTATAGGTCTTTCACTTCCTTTTAGTTCATCATTAGTGTATAACAGTGCAACAGATTTCTGTGTATTAATTTTGTATCCTGCAACGTTGCTGAATTCAGATACTAGATCTAGTAGTTTTTGAGTGGATTCTTTAGGGTTTTTTATGTATAGTATCATGTCATCTGCAAACAGTGACAGTTTAATTTCTTCCTAACCAATCTGGATGCCTTTTATTTCTTTGTGTTGTCTGATTGCCGTGGCTAGGACCTCCAGTACTATGTTGAATAGAAGTGGGGAGAGTGGGCATCCTTGTCTTGTTCCCGATATTAAAGGAAAGGCTTTAAGCTTCTCGCTGTTAAGTATAATGTTGGCTGTGTGTTTGTCATATATGGCCTTTATTATATTGAGGTACTTGCCCTCTATACCCATTTTGTTGAGTTTTTATCATGAATGGATGTTGAATTTTGTCAAATGCTTTTTCGTCATCTATGGAGAGGATCATGTGGTTTTTGTCCTTCTTTTTGTTGATGTGGTGGATGGTGTTAATGAAATTTCTAATATTGTACCATCCTTGCATTCCTGAAATAAATCCTACTTGATCATGGTGTATGATCTTTCTGATGTATTTTTTAATTTGGTTTGCTAATATTTTGTTGAGTATTTTTTCATCTATGTTCATCAGGGATATTGGTCTGTAATTTTCTTTTTTTGTGGTGTCTTTGCCTGGTTTTCATATTAGACTGATGCTGGCCTCATAGAATTAATTTGGAAGCATTTCCTCCTCTTCTACTTTTTGGAAAACTTAAGGAGAATGGGTATTAGGTCTTCTCTAAATGTTTGATAAAATTCAGTGGTGAAGCCATCTCGTCCAGTGGTTTTGTTCTTAGGTAGGTTTTTGATTACCAATTCAATTCCCTTGCTAGTAATTGGTCTCTTCAGATTTTCTGTTTCTTTCTGGGTCAGCCTTGGAAGTTTATATTTTTCTAGAAAGTTGTCCATTTCTTCTAGGTTATCCAGTTTGTTGGCATATAATTTTTCATAGTATTCTCTAATAATTCTTTGTATTTCTGTGTGTCCATAGTGATTTTTCCTTTCTCATTTCTGATTCTATTTATATGTGTAGACTCTCTTTTTTTCTTGTAAGTCTGGCTAGGGGTTTATCTATTTTGTTTATTTTCTCGAAGAACCAGCTCCTGCTTTCATTGATTCTTTCTATTGTTTTATTCTTTGAGATTTTATTTATCTCTTCTCTAATGTTTATTATGTTCCTCCTCCTACTAACTTTGGGCCTCATTTGTTCTTCTTTTTCTAGTTTCATTAATTGTGTGTTTAGACTGTTCACATGGGATTGTTCTTTTTTCCTGAGGTAGGCCTGTATTGCAGTATACTTCCCTCTTAGCATGGCCTTTGCTGTATCCCACAGATTTTGCAGTGTTGAATTATTGTTGTCATTTGTCTTCATATATTGCTTGATCTCTGTTTTTATTTGGTCATTGACCCATTGATTATTTAGGATCATGTTGTTAAGCCACCATGTGTTTGTGGCTTTTTAATTTTCTTTGCATAATTTATTTCTTGTTTCATACCTTTGTGGTGTGAGAAGCTGGTTGGTGCAATTTCAATCTTTTTTAATTTACTGAGGCAGTTTTCTGGCCTATTACATTATCTGTTTTTGAAAATGTTCCATGTACACTTCAGAAGAATTTGTATCCTGCTGCTTTTGGGTGAAGAGTTCTGTAGATATCTGTTAGGTCCATCTCTTCTAATGTGTTGTTCAGCCTCTATCTCCTTATTTATTTTCTGTCTGACTGATCTGTCCTTTGGAGTGAGTGGAGTGTTGAAGTCTTCTAGGATGAATGCATTGCATTCTATTTCCCCTTTTAATTCTGTTAGTACTTGTTTCACATATGTAGGTGCTCCTGTGTTGAGTGCGTAAATATTTATAATAGTTATATCCTCTTGTTGGACTGACCCTTTCATCATTATGTAATGTCCTTCTTTGTCTCTTGTGACTTTCTTTGTTTTGAAGTCTATTTTGTCTGATACAAGTACTGCAACTCCTGCTTTTTTCTCTGTATTAGTTGCATGAATTATCTTTTTCCATCCCTTCACTTTCAGGCTTTGTATGTCTTTTCATTTGAAGTGAGTGTCTTATAGGCAGCATATAGATGGATCTTGTTTTTTTATCTATTCAGTGACTCTATGTCTTTTGATTGGTGTATTCAGACCATTTGCCTTTAGGGTGAGTATCAATAGGTATGTACTTATTGCCATTGCAGGCCTTAGATTCATGGTTACCAAAGGTTCAAGAGTAACTTCCTTACTATCTAAGAATCTGACTTAACTCACATGGTATGCTATTACAAACACAACCTAAGGCTTCTTTTTTTTTCACCTCCTTTTTCTTTCTCCTCAATTCTTTATATATTAGGTATCATATTCTGTACTCTTTGTCTGTCCCGTGACTGACTGTGGGATAGTTGATTTAATTTTACATTTGCTTAGTAATTAGTTGTTCTACTTTCTTTACTGTGGTTTTAATTACCTCTGGTGACACCTATTAACCTTAGGAACACTTCCATCTATAGCAATTCCTCCAAAATACACTGTAGAGATGGTTTGTGGGACATAGATTCTCTCAGCTTTTGCTTATCTGGAAATTGTTTAATTCCTCCTTCAAATTTAAATGATAACCTTGCCAGATATATTATTCTTGGCTCAAGGCCCTCCTGCTTATTAATTGCATTAAACATATCACACCACTCCCTTCCGGCCTGTAAGGTTTCTGCTGAGAAGTCTGATGATAGCCTGATGGGCTTTCCTTTGTATGTGATCTTTTTTCTCTCTCTAGATGCTTTTAAAAGTCTGTCCTTATCCTTGATCTTTGCCATTTTAATTATTATGTGTCTTGGTATTGTCTTCCTTGGGTCCCTTGTGTTGGGAGATCTGTGCACCTCCTTGGCCTGAGAGACTATCTCCTTCCCCATTTTGGGGAAGTTTTCAGCAATTACCTCTTCAAAGACACTTTCTATCCCTTTTTCTCTCTCTTCTACTTCTGGTATCCCTGTAATATGAATATTGTTCCTTTTGGATTGGTCACACAGTTCTCTCAATATTCTTTCATTCTTAGAGATCCTTTTTTCTCTCTGTGCCTCTGCTTCTTTGTATTCCTGTTCTCTAGTTTCTGTTTCATTTATTGTCTTCTCCACCATATCTAATCTGCTTTTAAAACCCTCCATTGTGTTCCGTAATGATTTGATCTCCATCCTAAATTCATTCCTGAGTTCTTGAGTATTTTTCTTTATCTCCATCATCATGTTTGAATTTTTTTTTTTGAAATCTCTTTCAGGAAGATTGAGGAATTCAGTTTCATTTGACCCTTTTTCTGGTATTGGTGAAATTTTTGTTTGAACTATGTGCCTTTGACGTTTCATATTTGTATGTGGCGCCCTCTAGTGCCCAGAACCTCTACTCTCTGGAGCTGCCATGTCCTTGCAGCGATGTTGGTTTTAGCAGGGGAGCAGTGCTGGTCCCTGGTGGAAAGAAAGTGCTGTTTCCTGCTTTCTGGCTGCTATGCCTGTCCCCACTGCCAGAATCAGTGGGCCAAACACACAGGTTTAAGCCTTTGTGCTTTGTGTTTTAGCTACCATAGCTGGGGCTTCCCTCTGACTGGCCTGATGCCAAGGCAGGGGCTGCCGGTTTGCAAACCAGATGTGGGCTGACCGTCAGAAAGCACAGCAGGCTGCATATCACGATGGGGGGCCTTGGAGCTGCTTAAGCAGCCAGTGGGATGGAGTGCCTGAAGCTCCTGAAATTTCTCAACTTGCTGGGCAGAGTGAGCCTGGACAATTTTGTCTACCTGTCCTTTCTCCTGAGCAGTAAGCTCCGTGCAGTCCTTGCCCCTTTAGTATCCCTCTCACTGTTTGGAATTCTCTCAGAATACCCATCTTTCCTTTGTCCTAATGCAACTGTATATGGATCCCTGTTTTCCACAAGAGGCTGGAATCTCAGTCTCTCCAGGTATTCTGCCTGTCTTAGCTTTCCAACCCCACTAATCACCAGAGCACCATGCAATGTAGGTTCGTGCTCCCAGAGCAGATATCCAGGGCAAAGTGTTCAGCAGTCCCAGGCCTCTACTCCCTCCCCATTCTGTTTCTCTTCCTCCTGCCAGTGAGATGGGGTGGGGGAATGTCGGGGTTTTTAGCCCTCCACGGAACCCCCCCCCGAACCTGCAGAGGAGTGAGGGGAGAGCACGCCCCGGCAAGGTGAGGTCGGGAGAGGCAAGTGCCGGCAGTCCGCCCGATCACCAGCCCTCATTCCCAAGGACAAACAGACACGACAGGGAGCTCAGTCAAAGCAGGAACTTGTTTACTGCAGAAACAGCAAGGTATATATAGTACTCATGGGCCAATCAGCACAAAGGTCAGGCAGTCACAAGCCCTTCACGCAGGAAGGCACATCATACAGGTAAATGGTGTCCACGAGCTGATCACATTCGCGGAAGACTTGAGTCACCAATCAGGAGTGGGAGGCTGGCCTAAGCAGAAAATCACCTCCCTTTGGAAAGCAGGCAGAGCACCGCCCTTTGTGCATCCGGCGGGCGCCCTCTTAACAATGATTCAGCATTTCAGGCATTTTCTTTTGGAGTCTAGAATACCCTACAGGGGAAGTGCTTGGGTCCTGCCAGATCATGGCTTTGGTACATTACCCTGTTCCATGAGGTCTATTCTTTTCTCTAGGTGTGTGCAGTCTGGTGCAGCCTTCTTTCCTGTTGCTCTTTCAGGACTAGTTGTAGGCCTCTGTCTCACCTCTCCCACCACTGTCTTTAATCCTGCAGATTAAAATAAGATTTTTATAATTTCATCCAAGTTGCAGCATGTGCCCAATTGTTCTTTGTATTATATCTTTTCTAATGGTTCTCTCCTCTGATGCCACAAAAATGAGACTCCCTATTTATCCTTTAAATTTCACTGGATATCCATAATTTTTCCAAGGTGCTCTGAGAATCCTAAAGTTTGTAAAGTGTTGTAGACGTGTCTTTGGTTCTTGCAAAGCTCGAAGAATGTTCTGTGTTACTTCAGAGATGACCATGTCCCCTCAGCACCTTTTCATCATCGTAAATGTTTTTAAGCCATGCATGCTTATTAGTTCAGTGTAATCTTCCTCATAATTTTGTAAAGTATCTTTTATTGCAAAGGAAAACGAATCAATGGCTTTGAATTGGAGTAAAAAGAAAGCTGTGAACCAAATAATGAGAATACAGTATGGTCAATACATTTGTGGAGAGGTTTATAGTGTTAGCCTTCATTAATAAAATTGCAAAGCAGAGTAAACTGGTGATAAATAATGTATTACACTTTAGGTCTTCTCAATTACACTATGTTGTATGTTGTATGTATTGCTTTTTAGTTATGTATTCTCAGTTTTACCAAATTAAATATAACTGGTTGATTAAAGTAATATATAAGCTAGTAAAATTTAAGAATTATTTATTCTCTGGTCCTCATTGTCTTTTCCTGTAAACTGACATTATTATATAATAGCAACTGAACCAGGAGTAAATGTTGTAAATCTTTCTGTTTGTTGTACATTTCTAAACCTAGATTGAGTTTTATCAAAAAAAAAACCAGAAAATTAGCTTTATCCACACTTTCTTAGAATAAGAAAGATTATAGATGAATAAAGTTGATTATAATAAGGTGACATTTAGATTATTATGCTCTTTATGTTAGCATAATTTTGAATTTTGAAATTGTTCTCCTAAACATTTGTTAATCACCTAATCTTTGCCATACACTGGACTAGGTGTTTTCAAGTGGATCTCAATTATTTATGACATGTGAAAATACAAAATACACACTCAAAATGTTCTCACATTTTCAGAGTATTACTGTTCCAACTTTTTGTGTATACCTTGTGAAAGAATTTAGACTTTTCATATGCTTCATTTTGAATTTGACTGACGTCAGGAAAACCAGCCAATTGAAAATGTGGATGTTCCCACCAAATTTATAGTTTGATACAGAGCTATATTAGGGCTGACCATCAGTCTAGATACCCTGCAAATCAAATTTTGTACTTGTAGAAATAAATACTGAGTATATTACCTGATATTGCAAAAGTATTAGTCCTGTCAGTCAACGCCATCTTATTAAATGCTTCTGCTTTGGCTATAAATGTTCTCTTGCAGAGTGATTATCATATAATTGCAATCTTATGCAAAACCATAAGGTTGTTTTGATTCCGATATATTTGGGTTTACAGCAGTAACTCTGGAGGTTATTTTATGCTTTTCATCCCTTCAAAATTGTTGACCTCCTCTTTAATAGTTCTAGGATCGTATTTTGATATCTGTTCAGGGAATATGAGACATTATTCAGGCAGTGAATATTGATATATAAACAAAAATTGCATTCCTCAGGCATGTTCAATATGTAATTATTAGAGCATGCATCTATTTCAGTCATTCTGTGGCATAAGTTTACTTTTCCATTAACCTAAGGAAATTAAATATGATTGTAATTTTTTTTCATAAACCCATGAAAACTCTGAGCAGTAAACTGGGCAGAAGGAATACGTATTTGTGTCTGTTCAAGATGGCAGTTTTCATGTTTACTCTTTGTTTCCACTCTTTTGGTGTTTCCACTGAATGTGTGTATTAATTGTATGTGTACATACTCTGAGGACAGTTTCCAACAGTTGGGGCATGTTTTGTATGACTTTTTTTTTCTGAGTTATCACTCAACACCCAACAGTAAATATGAAATTTGATCGACAGATGATATCAAGGACAAATACATTTTGCATATTCTTGATATATTCCTGAAATATGCTAGATATATTACTTAGAACCATCACTTGACAGCCTT
This sequence comes from Phataginus tricuspis, assembly GCA_029783875.1. Classification (NCBI taxonomy): domain Eukaryota; kingdom Metazoa; phylum Chordata; class Mammalia; order Pholidota; family Manidae; genus Phataginus; species Phataginus tricuspis. The sequence continues at coordinate 1,085,380 of JAQQAC010019064.1, forward strand.
AGACATTGGTTCATCAATAAAATGAACATAAAGGTATACTTCACACATGTTTTGGGAATGGAAAGGGCTTAATTAATGTTAAGACCATGACCTTATAAAACATCATAGCTTTTTCTTAATTTATTAATGGAGAAAATACTCAGTAATGCAATATTTAAATGCTAATCTTCAAAATTTACCTTTTTAACTTACCTCAAAATTTTCTCTAACTTTTCCTCAAGCCAGAAATCACAAAGTAGTTACTGAATATTTGTAAGGTCCTTTAGAGGATCTCATTCTCAGTGAGAGATTCTGGGCCACTATTCTAAACTAATGTGGTTTTTATGTAGTTTGGGCAATTTAACAAGTATCTTCCTTGAATTGTCAAAAGATTTGTGCTGTTCCTCAGTACAGATAGACAAAAGCAGATTTAAAAATTTTTTAATTTAAATTAAAAAGTTTTGACAATTTGAAATGTAAATATAATTAGATAATAATTATTTAAATTATATTCATAACAAATGATTTATTTTCAGAACAAGTCAACAAAAATTATGAGGATCACAAAACTTAATAAAAAGACAACTAATAAAGTCTTTAGTCTGAAAATTAAGTCCTAATTTTTGAGGTATTATTTAGGGAAAAGAGTCCTTTAGAAACAGTAAGATCACAAAATACATTCTATGTTTAATACTCAAATGACCATCTTAGGATAAAGGCCAATATAATGTATTCCTTAGATATACAGGAAGATAACATCAAGATGTATAATAATTAAAATGGCAAAGATCAAAGATAAAGATGGACTTTTAAAAGCATCTAAAGAGAGAAAAAAGATCCATACAAAGGAAAACCCATCAGGCTATCATCAGATTTCTCAACAGAAACCTTACAGGCCAGAAGGGAGTGGCATAATATATGTAATGCAATGAAGGAGAAGGGGCTTGAATCAAGAATACTCTACCAGGAAAGCTTATCATTTAAATTTGAAGGAAGGATTAAACAATTTTCAGATAAGCTGAATCTGAGAGAATTTACCTCCCACAAACCATCTCTACAGTGCATTTTGGAGGGACCCCAATAGATGGAATTATTCCTAAGGCTAAATAGATGTTACCCAAGGGATAGACAAAGAGTACAGAATATGATTCATAACATACAAAGATTGGAGGAGGAAGAAAAAAGAGGAAAAAAAAAGAATCTTCAGGTTGTGTTTGTAATGGCATACAAAGTGAGTTAAATTAGATAGTAAGGGAATTACCCTTGAACCTTTGGTAACCACGAATCTAAAGCCTGCAGTGGCAATAAGTACATACCTATCAATAATCACCCTAAATGTAAATGGTCTGAATGCACCAATCAAAAGACGTACAGTCACTGAATGGATAGAAAAACAAGACCCATCTATATGCTGACTACAGGAGACTCACTTCAAACCCAAAGACATACACAGACTGAAAGTAAAAGGATGGAAAAAGACATTTCATGCAACTAATAGGGACAAAAAAGTAGGAGTTGCAGTACTTGTATCAGAAAAATCGGCTTCAAAACAAAGAAAGTCACAAGAGACAAAGAAAGATATTACATAATGATAAAAGGTTCAGTCCAACAAGCAGATATAACTATTATAAATATCTATGCACCCAACACAGGATCACCTACATATGTAAAACAAATACTAACAGAATTAAAGGGGGAAACAGAATGCAATGCATTCATTTTGCGAGACATCAACACACCACTCATTCCAAAGGACAGACCAACAAGGCAGAAAATAAATAAAGAGATGCCCTGAACAATGTATTAGAACAGATGGATATAACGGACATCTACAGAACACTCCATGCAAAAGCAACAGGATACACATTCTTCTCAAGTGCACATGGAACATTTTCAAGAATTGATCATAACTAGGCCACAAAAAGAACCTCAGTAAATTTAAAAAGATTGAAATTGTACCAGCCAGCCTCTCAGAAGACAAAGGTATGAAACTAGAAATAAATTACTCAAAGAAAATGAAAAAGGCCACAAACTCATGGAGGCTTAATAACATGCTCCTAAATAACCAGTGGATCATTGACCAAATAAAAACAGAGATCAAGCAATATATGGAGCCAAATGACAACAATAATTAAACACCACAAAATCTGTGCAATGCAGCTAAGGCCATGCTAAGAGAGAAATATATTGCAATTCACGCCTACCTCAGGAAAGAACAATCCCAAATGAACCGTCTAAACTCATCATTAATGAAACTAGAAAAGGAACAAGAAATGAGGCCCAAAGTCAGTAGAAGGAGGGACATAATAAAGATTAAAGCAGAAATAAATAAAATTGAGAAGAATAAAACACTGGAAAGAATCAATGAATGCAAGAGCAGGTTCTTTGAGAGAACAAACAAAACAGATAAATCCCTATCCAGACTTATCAAGAAAAAAAGAGTCTACACACATAAACAGAATCAGAAATGAGAAAGGAAAATCACTACGGACACCACAGAAATACAAAGAATTATTAGAGAATACTATGAAAAAGTATATGGTAATAAACAATAACCTAGAAGAAATGAATAACTTTCTAGAAAAATACAGCCTTCCAAGGCGGACCCAGGAAGAAACAGAAATCTGAATACACCAATTACCAGCAAAGAAATTGAATTGGTAATGAAAAAACTACCTAAGAAGAAAAACCCTGGACCAGATGGTTTCACTGCTGAATTTTATCAAACATTTAGTGAAGAACTAATACCCATCCTCCTTAAGGTTTTCCAAAAAGTAGAAGTGGATGGAATACTTCCAAACTCATTCTATGAGGCCAACATCAGTCTAATACCAAAACCAGGCAAAGACACCACAAAAAAAGAAAATTACAGAACAATATCCCTGATGAACATAGATGCAAAAATACTACACAAAATATTAGCAAACCGAATTCAAAAATACATCAAAAAGATCATACATCATGATCAAGTGGGATTCATCCCAGGAATGCAAGGATGGTAGAACATTTGAAAATCCATCAACATCACCCACCACATCAACAAAAGGACAAAAACCACATGATCATCTCCTAGATGCTGAAAAACATTTGACAAAATTCAACATCTATTCATATTAAAAACTCTCAACACATTGGGTATAGAGAGCAAGTACCTCAACATAATAAAGGCCATATATGACAAACCCACAGCCAACATTATACTTAACAGCGAGAAGATGAAAGCTTTTCCTTTAAGATAGGTAACAAGACAAGGATGCCCACTCTCCCTGCTTTTATTCAACGTAGTTCTAGATGTCCTAGCCACGGCAATCAGACAACACAAAGAAATAAAAGGCATCCATATTGGTAAGGAAGAAGTCTAACTGTTCCTGTTTGCAGATGACATGATATTGTACATAAAAAACTCTTAAGAATCCACTCCAAAACTACTAGATCTAATATCTGAATTCAGTAAAGTTGCAGGATATAAAATTAATACACAGAAATCTGTTGCATTCCTATATACTAACAATGAACTAGCAGAAAGAGAAATCAGGAAAACAATTCTATTCACAATTGCATCAAAAGAATAAAATACCTAGGAATAAACCTAACCAAGGATGTGAAAGACCTATACTCTGAAAACTACAAGACACTCATGAGAGAAATAAAAGAAGATACCAATAAATGGAAACCCCTGCTGTGCTCATGGATAGGAAGAATTAATATTGTCAAAATGGTCATCCTGCCTAAAGCAATCTACAGATTAACGCAATTCCTATCAAAATACCAACAGCATTCTTCACTGAACTATAGAAAATCATTCCGAAATTCATATGGAATCACAAAAGACCCCGAATAGCCAAAGATATCTTGAGAAGTAAGAATAAAGCTGTGCGGATTATGCTCCCCAACTTCAAGCTCTACTACAAAGCCTCAGTAATCAAGCAGTTTGGTACTGGCACAAGAACAGACCCATAGACCAGTGGAACAGATTAGAGAGTCCAGATGTAAACCCAACCGTATATGGTCAATTAATATGTGATAAAGGAGTCATGGATATACAATGGGGAGATGACAGCCTCTTCAACAGCTGGTGTTGGCAAAACTGGACAGCTACATGTAAGAGAATGAAACTGGACTACTGTCTAACCCAATACACAAAAGTACTCAAAATGGATCAAAGACCTGAATGTAAGTCGTGAACTCATAAAACTCTTAGAAAAAAACATAGGCAGAAATCTCTTGGACATAAACATGAGCAACTTCTTCATGAACATATCTCCCCGAGCAAGGAAAACAAAAGCAAAAACGAACAAGGTGGACTATATCAAACTAAAAAGTTTCTGTACAGCAAAGGACACCATCAGTAGAACAAAAAGACATCCTATAGTATGGGAGAATATATTCGTAAATGACATATCCTATAAGGAGTTGACATCCAAATTATATAAAGAGCTCACGCACCTCAACAAACAAAAAGCAAGTAAGCCAATTAAGAAATTCTCAGAGGAGCTGAACAGACACTTCTCCAAAGGAGAAATTCAGATGGCCAACAGGCACATGAAAAGATGCTCCACATAGCTAATCATCAGAGAAATGCAAATTAAAACCACAATGAGATATCACTTCACACCAGTTAGGATGGTCAACATCCAAAAGACTAAAAGTATTGGCGAGGATGTGGAGCAAGGGGAATCCTCCTACACTGGTGGTGGCAATGTAAATTAGTTGAACCATTGTGAAAGCCGTATAAGGTTCCTCAAAAAACTCAAAATAAAAATACCATTTGACCCAGGAATTCCACTCCTAGGAATTTACCCTAAGAATGCAACAGCCCAGTTTGAGAAAGACAAATGCACCTCTATGTTTATCGTAGCACTGTTTACAATAGCCAAGAAATGGAAGCAATGTAAGTGTCCATCAGTAGATGAATGGCTAAAGAAGATGTGGTACATAAACACAATGGAATATTATTCAGCCATAAGAAGAAAACAAATCCTACTATTTGCAAGAACATGGATAGAGCAAGCTAGAGGGTATTATGCTCAGTGAAACAAGCCAGGTGGAGAAAGGCAAGTATCAGATGATTTCACTCATCTGTGGGAGTATAAGAACAAAGAAAAAAACTGAAGGAACAAAACAGCAGCAGACTCATAGAACCCAAGAATGGACTAACTGTTACCAAACAAAAGGCAATGGGGAGGATGGGTGGGAAGGGAGGGATATGGGGAAAAATTGGTATTACGATTAGCACACATAATGTAGCAGGGGTGGGCGTGGGTTTGGGGGATATGGGAAAGGCCGTATAACACAGAGAAGACAAGTAGTGATTCTATAGCATCTCAGTATGCTGATGGACAGTGACTATAATGGGGTGTGTGGTGGGGACTTGATAATAGGGGGAGTCTAGTAACCATAATGTTGCTCATGTAATTGTACATTAATAATACCAAAATGAAAATAAATAAATAAGTAAGTAATAGAATGAAAGCAAAAAAAAAAAAGACATCCGCTTAACAAATGGGCAAAGGATTTGAATAGACATTTTTTTCAAAGAATATATACTAATGGCCAGTAAGTACATGAAAAGATGTTCAACTTCATTAGTCCTTAGGGAAATGCAAATCAAAATGTAATGCTATATCGCCTCACTCCTAGTAGTATAGCTATAATTATAATTTTTAGAAAGTAAAATAATAAGTGTTTTTGAGGATATGGAGAAATTTGAATCCTTATGCATTGCCGGTAGGAGTGGAAAATGGCACAGCTGTTGTGGAAAACAGTTTGCCATTTCCTCACAAGTGTCTATCCAAGAGAACTGAAGACATAACGCTCATAAAAAAGCTCATACAAAGATGTTCATAACATCACCATTCACAATAGTCAAAAGGTAGAAACAAACCAAATGGCCATCAGCTGATAAATGGATAAACAAAATTCATCCATAAAAATGAATGCAGTACTGATATAGGCCACAACATGGATGAGTCTTGCAAACATTTTGCCAGGTGAAAGAAGCCAGACACAAGAGGCCACATATAGTATGATTCCATTTACATAAAATGTCCAGGCTAGGTATATCCACACAGACCGAAAGTACATTATTGGCTGTCCCGGAATGGGGATGGAGGAGGGGTAGAATTGGGAGTAATTGCTAATAGTATGGGGTTTCTTTTGGGGGTGATAGAAATATTCTGAAATAAGTGGTGGTGGTTGTACAACCTTGTGAATATAACAAACACCTCTAAGTTGTACATTTTAACATGTTTAAAATGGTAAATTTGGCTTTAAGAATTGTATCTAAAAATTTACCAAAAATGTAAAATGGGCCTTATCACCAACTTTAGACAGGAATGTCATTTCTAATGGCAGGGAAAGTCTAAGATGCTGCTGAGAAGGAGCAAATTAAGAGAACAAAGAAAAAAAAAGAATTAATTAGACCCAATTCATTACTTACAAAGAACATTTAACTCTGTCACAAAAACATTGTTTGGTTAACACTAAATGAGGTATTTAGTCTTTATACTCGGCGCTCTGTAAGGTCAGAAATAGTCCATAAGTTTTAAGGCAACCCCCAAAATGATAAGGATCCTGGACAATCATAGAATCAGTAAGTCAAATGAACAGAAGGTTGAACTAAAAATTTAAGTTTTTTAGTCCAGAATATCATTAATTATTAAAATGATAGTGCTTTCTGCTTATATATCGGGATCACACAGAAAGAAATGTACTTTTTTTCTTTCTTTTGTATTTCTTTATCCTTCCCCTGTTTCATCCACCTCCACATCCCCTCCTCAAACGCAACCACCAGTCTGCTCTCCTTGTTTATGAGTCTATTTCTGTTTTGTTAGCTGGTTAATTTTAATTTTAATATTTTGTTGAAAAAACAGTTTTGTAGGTAATAAAAGTTGAATTAAAATTTAATTGACTAAGCTATTAAAATGTACATTATTCTTAAAGAAGGAAAACCACTGATTATTTTTCCATAACTAACTTAATGACAACAGTGTTATTCTTTGTTAGTTACTGTAACATGTATCTGTTCAAAAGTTAGTCAACTTCCTTCTCATTGAGCAAACATTAGGGTATTCAATACATTGATTATATCAGTTGTGTTGGGAAAGAACTACTTGTTTTTTTCAGCATCTCAACTTCACAATGTATTTTTATTAACTGCAGAGGCAGAGGGGGATAATAGGGAAATTTAGCATGTATTTTCATCCAGAGCATACTGGGAATTTGCATTCCTCTTTTCCAGTTGCATTTATACCCCAAGTCACATACAAAATAAAGCCAGGTACTTTTCTGCCTTTTTGCTCTAACCCACTGATTTGTCTACTTTTTTATATTGAATTATGTTTCATTTCAACTGGCTCAAAAAATAGCAAACGTTAAGCACACTCCATCGTTATTATTTTCCTGAAGAGGTTGAAGAACATTTCATGAATCCAACGTGTTAACCTATTCCACTGTTGTTTTCCCTCTGTCCTCTAAACATTATTTTCAATGTGCAGTTCATTTATTTCAGCATATCATAAACTGTATTAGCCACTTATAAAATATCCAAGAGAGACAATATTCACAGGCATAAATCCAAAAGGTCAGTGTTCCCTCAGCCAGAATTGGCCAGCAGGTTTGTGTGTGAGACAGCCAGAAATTATCTGTGTTCATTATTAAAATATTCTACAATGATGCTCAAGTGAAGTGGACCAGTATGAATCCACCTGACTATGACCTTGGACAAGTTACTGAGAGTAACCTTAGTGAGCCAGAAGCTATTATCTACCTGCTGATGAGAGATAAAATCCTATCTGGAGTCATATCATATATGGTTGATATTATCATTTCAGTGCTTCTTGATACCTCTAGGAACAGCAGAAGGGAAAGGAAATTAAATCCATATTGGTCAATAATATAGAATCCTATAAAATGCCTTGAAAGCTGAATCTGAGTCAGGTGAAGGTAATAAGTAAAATATTCAAGAATATGAGTGAGAGAGTCTTCACTGTGAGACCAGGGTCTGTTCACATCACCTCAAGGTTATTTCAAACCTTTAACTGGATTTGGCTTAATTACAAACCAATTGACAGATACTATTGGAACAGCTACTAGTTTCTCCATATTGTGCTAGATAGTGATAGAACTATAGTACAGATACATGAATGATGTCATTGCCCTCAACATCCTTGAAATGCAAGAGACAAATCTAATATACATACAGTAATAGTACATGATATATATGCACATATACCTGCAATTAGTTTCTAGATGCATTATCTAGAAAATTGTACAATTTGTCTTCTATGAAAATTGGATGAAAATTTTTGGTTCATTTAACCTGTTTGCCTAAATATAGTCTCAGTACAGAAACAACTAGAATGTTTTTCTTCATTATGCTTCTGTTCGTTTTGTTAATTTACACATGAGCCTCCCCAGGTATAAATTAATTCAAATTATATCAAAAAATTATTGTGTTTTTTTATTTCAGTGACTCATTATTTAATTAAATTTAGGTATTTATTTGTTTTCAGCTTTAAACTTTCGCGTGGAGGAGTTTATCTTGAAAAATTAGTAAAGCCTCACTAGATCTTCAGTTTAACTCAGAATCTATTAGGGAATTTTTGAATAAAGATTTTCTGTAATTTAATTTAAGAAATTTAATTTGGACAGAAGGTAAAGTAAGCAAAAATCTGTGCTTTGCAAAAGCTATGACTCTAAATTATTCACCGTAATTATCATTTATTGACTGAAATATCAGGGCAGAGACTCTACTTTTTTATATTCATGCTCTCATTTCTTCTCTACAGTTCTGAAAGGCAGATGTTATAGTTCCCGTAGAAGGCACTTGGTCACAGAGATTAAACGACTTGTCCAAGAACATATAGTTTATAAGTCTGAAGCTAGGATTCTTATCCAAGTTTTTGTGATTCCAATGCCTGGGTTATTTCATGCAGCCTTCTTTAAAATAATTCACTGTATTTATTCTATCTTTTACATAAAAGTGAACCTGAAATTTAAAACATAGGGCAGATCGGTTTAGATGGACTGTTTTGCAAGAGTGTAATTTTATATTTATGAAATCTCAACAAATAATAAATATAAGAAAATATCTTCAATAAGAAATCAAGATATAATATAATGAATTAGTCATTAATGAAATAACATTGAGGCAAGTCCTATTTGGTAGATATAAATATATTGTACATATTAGATATGTAATGGAGTATATAGTATTCACATATATCCTTAGAATCCAGCTCTTCCCGGGACTTAATCAGTGCTACTATAAACTAACACGGTGGATAAAATAACATTTAGGAAGCATTTAAATCTATTTTGCATCTGTTTCTATATTTTAAGATTGTTTCATGTTCTTTAGTTGCCACACATACATTTAAAATTTTTTAAGGGCACTTTACAATGATATGTTTTTTTTTTTTAATATCTCTCTCCATAGAAAACAGAGCACTGAAATCCTGGCTTTAAAGCTGCATGAAAATGTGGTATCAAGTTTTATTTTGTAAATGTTTAAAAATAATGATTTTGCCATAAATATATGAGGCCTCCCTCTCTAAGAGCTTTCATTCTATTTCCTTATTTTTACCTTCCATTTACTTTTACTTTTTCTTCTTTCTTTTCTTGTTTTAAATTCTTCTCCTCTACCCCAATAATATTAAGCCAATCTCGAAATGATGAAATTAACAAAATGGCATTTGGAAGAGTCTTTATGGCAATGGGGAAGGAAGAGTACATCTTACCCACCATGGAGGGGAGGGCTATTTGTGTGATGATTTTGTTTATAGGAACCTAAGGGTTTTAAAAGTTATTATTTTCTGTATATCATTTGGAGCTTTCTTTCTTCCATCTCATAATTGATGTCCCATATCTTTGTGTGTCTCTGATTAAGCCAGCACAGCAGCGTGCAACTTTGAGTAAGTCATTCACCTCTGAAGTCACAGTTCCTCTTCTATAAAATGAGGATACTTCATCAGAGGCCTTTTTTAAGAATTAAAAGAGATAATCATGTAAAGTACTGGCACTGAGAAAACACTAATACATACTAGCTGTTAATTTCCAAGGAACAACTGAATTTCTGGGTAACAGCAGAGAGTGAAATCATAGTCATGGGTGGCTCATACTGAAATTCCTCAACCATTAAAAAGAAATTACTAACCCAATAATGAGATTTAATTCTGTGTGTAGTCAGCATTGCAAACCATCAGAATTTTTATGGAGGTTGGAGTGGATATTTTGTGTACATTAAAATACAGTTGTTATGTCCGGATCGCAGTATCCTCAGAGACCAGAGACCACCAGGGAGACTTGAGTCACGCATGCAAGAGCAAAGGGCGTTTATTACGGGCTTAAGCTCGGACTCTCAGCACCTTCACCTAGGTGGTAGAGGTGAGCTGAGAGCCCTGGACAAAGGCAGGCAGGATTTTTATGGGCTTTGGGAAGGGGGAGTTACAGGAAACTGGGACAAAGATACAGTAATCCATTCATAATCACACAACATTATTGACAACAGTTCTAGCCATACAGGTTATCTAGAGTATCTGTTACTTTTGGTGGGATCAAATCACAATATTTGAGGTATCTTTGAAATTAACCAATTACAGAGCGAGCCTAGGGTCTTGCTTGGTGACCAGCAGGTTAATCTTTACTTTCTGTGATGGGGTCTTATCTATCTCTTGCCCACAGACCTCATCCTTAGGAATGTGGGGAGAGGGCTTTTGGCCTCTCCTGATTGGATGGCAAGGGGGGTGGTTGCATGCCTTGGGTGATATGTAACTACTTGATAGTTTCAGGGAAACTGAAACTTAGGCCTTCTAGTTTCTGAGGCTTCCTGTAACCTGTCATGGCGTTAGTTTGGTCCTTTCACAGTTACACCAAGAACTTAATTATTCAGGACTTGAATTGCCTGTTTCTAGATCGCATTGCCCTTTGTTAAACTGGAATATTCTTTTCTGGCCATTTTACCACTCATTAAACTATCAGGACATAAGCAGTGGAAAGGGAAGTATATAAAAAAGAATCCAAATTATATTTGCCATTTTTTAAAAGAAAAATACTGCTGTTAATTTTTTTAGGGGATTTCAGCTATGGGATAATGGTAAGAGTTTTCTTTTTTGGTGTGATATGACAGCGATTGGATTATTTTACACATTTAAATTGTGTTATTTATATCCTACCAATTGCTGAAGGTAATTGTGAGTTTCCTGCAAAGTCCTGAACGTTAATTTATGCTTTACCATCCACGTATGTCTTAAGGATCTGGTAGATTCTTCCACATAGTATCCACTTGCAGATGGAACCCACCCTTGGAAAAGCATTCACTTTCAAAAATTTACTGATCTGCAATACTGAGTCTCGAAATCAGAGACACAAAGCCTAGTAAAATGCAAAAGGCAGGTAATTATTATTTTTTATGCTGCTCCCATTTTTTCCCCCTAGTATAGAGCTTGGAATAAATAGTAATCAGTTTACCTGGTGACGACAATACTATTGTAACTGCAGCTGACAGTATTGTAACATTGGTCATGGCACCTGACGAGTATACTATTAACCTGAGAGGTCGTTTTCTATTTAAATTAATCATAGTTTTTCTCCTATAGGATTGAAAGATGATAAAAAATCAAATTAAAACAAACTTTTTGCTTGTTTATAGCACACAAATTGCTGCATTTATTCTTTTTTGTTGTGGATATAGTTTAAACTCCTAATATTAAAAAAGTTAGTTGAAATCCAGGAACTTTTTGTAATACTAAAACTGAATAGCTGTGTTTTATAAATTGTGGGTTGAATATGAGAAAAAGAGTAACCCTGAATACAGTCCACATATGATACCATGGATATTTAATAAGCGAATGTAGGAAATTCAACTTTGTGTAATTTATGGTCCTGTGCATTTCACATGGGTGTGGGTGTTTGTACATATACATACAATATACTTATATGTATTTGTATTTATGCATGTAGGTACACAGTGTATATACAGATATATACACATCAATTTACATATATATTCAATATCACAACCAAATATATATGTGTTTGTATATCATATATGCATATGTATCTATTTGCGTGTGAAGTATCTCAGAAGTCAAATGATTATGTAGTTATGTATATCAATGTTGTCATAGAGAAAGAAACTTGCTCTGTGGAGTCAGATAGAGCTGAATTTCAAATGGGTCTGCCCCTTACTGCTTATACAATTTTTTCATCTCTTTGAGCCCCAATTGTCTCACCTTAAGTGTGCATATAAAAAAGACTATCTGTGAAAAGTAAGTGAGACAATATGAAATGTGTCAGGCATAGATCCTGGAATTTTCAGAGTTAGTTAACTTTCCCCTAGGAGTGAAAATACAAAATTTGCTTAAGTCTCAAAATGACCTAATTTTGTTAAAAATGAGATAAAGAATTTGATATGCTTGCCTTCCAAAATCATGTGGTTAGCCCAAATTAAAAGGCATTTTCTGAAATATTGTTATGTAACAATTCTCCATATAATCCAAATTTTAGAAGGATTAAGTAAAGCTCATTCCTCTTCATTTTTTTTACTAGTCTTGTCTTTAAATAAAACAGGAAGATATAAAATATGAAACTATGGGTTTAAATAGTCCATTAGCTAAGAAAATGCTTCAATCATGTAGCACACAGTATGACTTTCCAGTGAGTCAATATACATAAAAGAAATTTTTTGTAACTGAAACATATTTGGAAAGGAAAAAATTTTTTAATGCTCAAGCCTTTACGTGCCCAACTGGGAAAAATTAATACAATTATACACATCTTAAATCGTGTTTTGTTTTAGATATACAGTCTGGCATGACTGCATCCTCTTTTTCTGAAGTACTAACTTGGCTGATGTAGGGGTATGTGAAGATACTTGCTCCCAAAAGCATGACCTTTGAGCAAAGGTAGCTTTAGAGGAATAGCTTAGAAGGCCCTGGCACTCTACTTCTCCCACTCAATCTTCACATAAATACACTCCCCCCCAAATAGAAATCTTGAAAGGGGGGTTCTTCAGCTACCCAATTCACTCATTCACGAAGAGAGGACACGAGATCTCCAGCAGCGAAGTTTATTGCCTGAAAGACAGACTGGCTGTCTCTAAAGGAGAGAGCGGCAGCGGCAGCAAGGGGGACGCTGCTTATAAAGGAAATTGAGCGGGAAGTTGGTCCCGTGACTTCTATGCATTACAGGGTTCAGGAAGAGGGGGTGCTGATTGGATGGTTTAAAACAAGTATGTCTTGTACACTTTCTATAGGTTGAGCTCAGTTGGAGCCGAGTTGCCAGCTGATGTAATCTAGAAGGTATGTAGGTTAAGGGAAGTAGGTACCTTTTATGGTAAGGGCAGGTTACCTTTGCCCTTTACTGTTGGGTGGCTGGTCGTTGCTAGGGAAACTATTTAGGAATAGGGTCACTTGAAGAATGGGTGGGTTTTCCAGTAACTAGAACACATTTTTCTTAGAACTATGTTGAGGGTGAGGCCTTGGGGGATTCAAGGCTGGGGTGCAGCTGCTGTAGGTGATAAAGGGCGGGGGGGGGGGGGGGTTACTATGCCCGGAGGCAGTTCTGGGTTCTAACAAAACTGACAAAACATTCACTCGAATTAAAAACAGTATGTTTGTTCTACCAATATAAAAGTCCCCAGACCACCTCCTTCCACTCAGTTCTTAAGTTCCTCATATCCTATAATTCTGTAGTCATCACGACCTTCAAGGTTAAGTGAGCTCCAGATAACCATTCAATTTACAGCAATGCTTAAAATACTAGCAGATTCTAAAGCTTGAAAGATCTAAAGAAGAAAATAATGGCAGTGGTAATAAATAGCTTATTTCATATTGATATTGAGGGTTCTGGAGTCACATCATCTGGGTTCAAAGTTGTGCTGTATTACTTATTTGCTGTGTGTCTTTGGACATGTTATTTAACCTCTCTGTGCCTGAATTCCCTCTATCAAATAAGGAAAATAAAATCACTAATCTCATAGTGGTTGTAAGAATGTTGTAATGATTAAATTAGAAATCCATGTAAAATACTTAGCATGGTGAATTTAAAATAAGGATTAGGTGTTGCTGTATTTTCCATTATTAATATGATTAAATATGATGTCATATTTCATGTGGAAACAAACTCTGAATGTGCTTGAATACTAGAATTCTTTCATATTTTTGATATTAGAATATAGTCAGTCTTTCTACCAAAAATGATATCCATTATGCAACAGTTTTTAAATAGGAGAAAAGACAGAAATAAGAACACAAGGCTTTTCCTTTTCCCATTTTTTCCCCACTCAAACAGTGAAGCTTTATATAGTTCTTTTCCCAATAAAGTACCAGAAATAAATTGACTTTTGTTTATTATCTAGCCACAAAGTATCCTGATTGCTTCAGCTCATCTAGCATGTAAATTATTCAACATTCCACACTAAATTAGACTTCAGGATCCAAGCATCAGTAGGAAAATATTTCCTGAGTAGCTTAACCAAATGTACATTATTGTAACAAATCTTCCAAGGCATCCCTACAAGAAAACAAATCACTCAACTGTGGTAGGCAAAGCGAGGAGTCGCACAAACCTTGTATTTTTATCTAGATGTAATTAACCTGTGCTTAGAGGGACAATTAAGATGAGAGCTTGCGTCAAAAGGCTTTGCGTGTTTAAAATTTATTCTCTTCCTGCTATTCACCAAAAATTCTATCCCTTTTCTATATTTTTTATTTGCTGAACAAATAGCAGAGCTTATGCTCTTGGCTGGATCCACACATAACTTTCTGAGTCATTTCAGCAAATATGGAGAGAGAAGTTTTTTCAGGTGTCATAAAAATGACACAAGTACTAAAATAAAATAAATTGTAAAAAAAAAAAAAGAAAAATGACACAAGTACGAAATGTCAGATATGTATCAGTCAAAGATACAATCAGTTGTTCAGTGATGGCATTAGATACCTACTATCCTTACATCTTTTTACAGCTTTCTGTATTTTTATAATGTTGACTTTCTTTGAATCATACTGTTTGCCTCATGCTTACAAGATGGCTGCTGCACCTTCAAGTATCATATATATATTCCAGGCAGGAAAAAAGAATGGCAAAGGCTTTCCCCTACTGAGAATTTGTATTTTGATTTAGGACAAAAGCCTCTCTCCAGGAGATTTTCCCTTGTATTGTCATTCCTCCCACCCCAAACCAATCACTATCCAAGGAAAATGGCTATTCAATAGACAGTGGATGGTGTCTGCCACACCTGTCTTTGACTAATGAGAAACTGAAGTCTGTTCCCCAGAACAGACTGACACAAATCTCAGTTAGCTGCAGTAAAAAAGTTGACTCTGATGGCTTCCACCCCACCAAAACATACTCCCCCATTAATCAATCAAGTGTTCATTGAAATTCTCTCTAGAGCTATGCTATTATTCCTGAAATTTACTTTTTAGTACCTTTAAGGGATAATTAGAAATTTATAGTGTATTGATAAATTACTATACTAGATGTCTGGATAAAGATTATTATTTAAAGATACATTTCTATTTCTTAGACCTTTAGAGAAACTGATGTAGATTTAAATCTGTCAGATAACTTCTTGAAGCATATTGTTTTCTTCTCTGCAGCTACTGTATATTCTACTGCCTGCTGTTTTCATGGTAACAATCACTAGTTGGATGTTCTTTTTAGTTAAAATGGGATGATGCTGAATAGGCCAGCTTATAGCCATTTTGCAAGAAAATTTAGCAATTGCTTTGCAATAATGGATACTGGTGTGTGGCACATCCTTTCAAGTTTCTGTCTTGTTAAACACATTAAAAGCAGATCTAGTTTTCTTAGCTACTCTCTCTGACCCTCTGGGAACTACAGATTTTTTGCATCTTTGAAATTGGTGGTGAACAAAGCCAAACTAATCTTAATTGCATATTTTGCCTACTGACATCATGTAGAGGTTACTGGATACTTTTTGTTAATTTTTTATTTTATTTTGCTTCAAATAATGGAAAAGAAGCTGATTCATTTTAACACAAAGTTCCAACATAGTCTGTTTGTAAATATTCCAGTAATTTATTAAAGGGGATATTTAGTAGTTTAGAGAAAATAAATATTGGTTCATTCTGTTAAGCAGATAGATACAGGTGGGATGAAAAGAGGGTGGGGCTCACCAAAACTCAGGGAGTTAATCAGATAAAGCCAGAGAGCCAGAAAAGACAGAGTTAATGCCCTCTGCATTGAGTTCATTCCACATGCTCTGAATCTGGGCTGACCTTGAGACTTGCCCTAGCTAATGAGGTGAGATAGGGCAGAGACATGGAACAAGCATCATGATTAACTTTTCCTGCCTATGATGAAAAATGCTAAGGTGTGAATAGCATAGTGGGAACAAGAACAACTTATCTTGACCTTGGATTCAAGATGGTGGCATGAGAGATGAGACAGAGAACTCCTCCCAAAACCACAGATAGTGCGAAAATATAGTTAATACAACTAACCCTAAAACAGCAACAGGAAAGAAGGCTGCACCAGACTGCATTCAGATCTCATGAACAGAACAGACCTTATGAAACAGGGTAACATACCAAAGCCCTGATCCGGTGGGACCAAGGCCCTTCCCCCAACCCAGCTCACCAGCAGGAGGAAGAGAAATGGAGCAGGGAGGGTGTAGAAGCCTTGGACTGCTGAACACCTAGCCCTGGAGGTCTCCTTTGCAAGCAGAAACTTACATTGTGTGGTGCTCTGGAGGATGGGGAGCTGGGACAGGCGGAGTGCTTGAGAGACAGATTCCGGCCGTTTGTGGAGGACAGGATCCACACCTGGCCGCTTTGGGACAAGGGAAAGGCAGGCAGTCTGACAGGCTTCTTAGCAGCGAGAGGGATGCTGAAGGGGTAGGGTTTGCATGGAGCTTGCTGTGCGGGAGAAGGGAGAGCTGGACAAGGTTGTCTGGGCACACTCTGCCCAGTAGATTGGGAACTTTGAGGAACGTCAGGTGCTCCATCCCCCTGGCTGGCTACTCAACTCCGAGGCCGCCCACTGTGATATACAGCCTGCTGAGCCTTCCTCCTGGCGTGACGGCACCAGCCTGCAAACCGGCAGTCACTACGCTAGCTGTGTGAGGCCCCGCATACCACAGTTAGAGACAGAGAGCACAGAGACTTACACCTGTGTGCTCAGCCCACTAGCTCTCAAATGGGAGACAGGCATAGCAGATGGGATTCAGGAAACAGATCTTTCCTACCCGCAGGCACCAGCTCCACTTCTCTATGACCCCAAACCTCACACTAGGGGTTGAGCAGCTCCACAGGCTGGAGTTTCTGGGCACTAGAAGGCACTACACAGAAATATGAAACATCAAAAGAACATGGTTCAGAACAAAATCTCACAGACCATGGAAAAAGGGCCAAGTGAAACTGAACTAACCAATCTTCCTGAAAGAGAGTTCAAAATAAAAATCATAAACATGCTTATGGAGGTACAGAAAATTATTCAAGAACTCAGGAACGACTTTAAGATAGAGATTCAATCATTAAGAAATTCCATATCTGAAATGAAACATACAATGGAGGGATCTAAAAGCAAATTAGATGTAGTAGAAGAGATGGTAAATGGAATAGCCATTAGAGAAGAGGAACACCAAGAAGCTGAGGCACAGAGAGAAAAAAGGATCTCTAAGAATGAAAGAATATAGAGAGAACTGTGTGACCAATCCAAATGAAACAAAATTCGCATAATAGGGGTACCAGAAGAAGAAGAGAGAGAAAAAGAGGTAGAAAGCATCCATCATTCAGGAGGTAATTGCTGAAAACTTTCCCAATCTGGGGAAGGAGATAGTCTCTCAGGCCATTGAGTTGTACAGATCTCCCAACACAAGGGACCCAAGGAAGACAACCTCAAGACATATAATAATTAAAATGGCAGAGATCAAGAATAAAGACAGACTTTTAAAAGCAGCCAGAGAGAAAAAAAAGATCACATACCAAGGAAAACCCATCAGGCTATCATCAGATTTCTCAACAGAAACCTTACAGGCCAGAAGAGAGTGGCATAATATATTTAATGCAATGAAGCAGAAGAGCCTGGAACCAAGAATACTCTAACCAGCAAGGTTATCATTTAAATTTGAAGGATTGATTGAACAATTTTCAGATAAGCAAAATCTGAGAGAATTTACCTCCCACAACCCACCTCTACAGTGCATTTAGGAGGGACTCCTATAGATGGAAGTATTCCTAAGGATAAATAGATGTCACCCAAGGTATAGACAAAGAGTACAGAATATGATTCATAACATACAAAGAACGGAGGAAGACGAAAAAGGAGGAAAAAAAAGAGAATCTTCAGGTTGTGTTTGTAATAGCATAATAAGTGAGTTAAATTAGACTGTTAGATAGTAAGGGAATTACCCTTGAACCTTTGGTAACAAGGAATCTAAAGCCTGCAATGGCAATAAGGACATACCTATCGATAACCACCCTAAATGTAAATGGTCTGAATGCACTAATCAAAAGACATAGAGTCACTGAATGGATAAAAAAACAAGACCCATCTATATGCTGCCTACAAGAGACACACCTCAAACCCAAAGACATACACAGACTGAAAGTAAAGGGATGGAAAAAGATATTTCAGGCAACTAATAGGGAGAAAAAAGCAGGAGTTGCAGTACTTGTATCAGACAAAACAGACTTCAAAACAACGAAAATCACAAGAGACAAAGGACATTACATAATGATAAAAGGATCAGTCCAACAAGAGGATATAACTATTATAAATATCTATGCACCCAACACGCGATCACCTACATATGTGAAACAAATACTAACAAAATTAAAGGGGGAAATAGAATGCAATGCATTTATTTTAGGAGACTTCAACACACCACTCACTCCAAAGGACAGATCAACCAGATAGAAAATAAATAAAGAGACAGAGGCACTGAACAACGTATTAGAACAGATGGGTGTAACGGACATCTACAGAAGACTCCATCCAAAAGCAACAGGATACACATTCTTCTCAAGTGCACATGGGACATTTTCAAAAACAGATCACATACTAGGCCACAAAAAGAACCTCAGTAAATTCAAAAAGATAGAAATTGTACCAACCACCTTCTCGGATCACAAAGGTATGAAACTAGAAATAAATTACTCAAAGAAAATGAAAATGCCCACAAACCTATGGAGGCTTAATAACATGTTCCTAAATAATCAATGGATCAATGACCAAATAAAAACAGAGATCAAGCAATATATGGAGCCAAATGACAACAGTAATTCTACACTGCAAAATCTGTGGGACGCAGTGAAGGCCATGCTATGAGGGAAATATATTTGCAATACAGGCCTACCTCAGGAAAGAAGAACAATCCCACATGAATGGTCTAAACTCACAATTAATGAAACTAGAAAAGGAAGAACAAATGAAGCCCAAAGTCAGTAGAAGGAGGGACATCATAATGATTAAAGCAGAAATAAATAAAATTCAGGAGTATAAAACAATAGAGAGAATCAATGAATGCAGGAGCTGGTTCTTTGAGAAAATAAACAAAAGAGATAAACCCCTAGTCAGACTTACCAAGAAAAAAAGAGAGTCTACACACATAAACAGAATCAGAAATGAGAAAGGAAATGTCTTTCTCCATCCCTTCACTTTTAGTCTGTGTATGTCTTTGGGTTTAAAGTGAGTCTCTTGAAGGCCGCATATAGATGTATCTTGTTTTCTTATTCATTCATTGACTCTATGTCTTTTGACTGGTGCATTCAGACCATTTACATTTAGGGTGATTATGGATAGGTATGTACTTACTGGCATTGTAGGCATCATATTCGTGGTTACCAAAGGTTCAGGGTTAACTTCCCTATTATCTAAAATTCTAACAACTCACTTAATATGCTATTACGAACACAATCTAAAGGTTCTTTTTATGTTTGTTTTTTTCCCTTTTTCTTCCTCCTCCATTCTTTATATATTAGGTATCATATTCTGTACTATTTGTCTATCCCTTGATTGACTTGGGGGATAGTTAATTTAATTTTGCATTTTCTTAGTAATTAGCTGTTCTATTTTCTTTACTGTTGTTTTATTGCCTCTGGTGACAGCTATTAAACTGTAGGAACACTTCCATCTATAGCAGTTCCTCCAAAATACACTGTAGAGATGGTTTGTGGAAGGTAAATTCTCTCAGCTTTTGCTTATCTGGGAATTGTTTAATCCCTCCTTCAAATTTAAATGATAATCTTGCCGGATAAAGTAATCTTGATTCAAGGCCCTTCTGCTTCATTGCATTAAATACATCATGCCACTTCCTTCTGGCCTGTAAGGTTTCTGTTGAGAAGTCTGATGATAGCCTGATGGGTTTTCCTTTGTATGTGATCTCATTTCTCTTTCTGGCTGCTTTTAATAGTCTGTCCTTATCCTTGATCTTTGCCATTTTAATTACTATATGTCTTGATGTTGTCTTCCTTGGGTCCCTTGCGTTGGGAGATCTGCGTACCTCCATGGCCTGAGAGACTATCTCCTTCCCCAGATTGGGGAAGTTTTCAGCAATCACCTCCTCAAAGACTCTTTCTATCCCTTTTTCTCTCTTCTTCTTCTTCTGGTACCCCTATAATGCGAATATTGTTCCGTTTTGATTGGTCACACAGTTCTCTCAATATTCTTTCATTCTTAGAGATCCTTTTTTCTCTCTGTGCCTCAGCTTCTTTGTATTCCTCTTCTCTAGTTTCTGTTTCATTTAACATCTCCTCCACTGTATCCAACCTGCTTTTATTACCGTCCATTATGCTCTTCAATGATTGCATCTCCAACTGGGATTCATTCCCGAGTTCTTGAATATCTTTCCGTACCTCCACGAGCATGTTAATGATTTTTATTTTGAACTCCCTTTCAGGGAGTCATAAAGTCCATATCGTTTAAATCTTTCTGAGGAGTTATATTCATAATTTTACTCTGGACCAGGTTCCTTTCGCGTTTCATATTTGTTTATGGCGCCCTCTAGTCCCCAGAAGCTCTACTCTCTGGAGCTGCTAAGCCCCTGAAGCAATGTCGGGGATTGGAGGGGACTGATATTGGTGCCTTGGGGGAGGAAAGCGCCGTATCCTGGTTTCTGGCTGCTATTCCTGTCTCCACTGCCTGAACCAGTGAGTTGAGCACACAGGTATAAGCCTCTGTGCTATGCGTTTTTATTTGCTGTAGAGAGATCTTCCCTCTGGCTGGCCTAACACCAGGGAAGGGTTTCCTGGTTTGCAAGCCTGGTGGGGCTGGCCAGGAGAAAGGCACACTAGTCTGACTGTCACAGAAGGGGTTCTTGGAGCTGTGTAGGCAGCCAGGGAGCTGGAGCACCCGAAGATCGTGAAAACTCCCATTCTGGGCAGAGTGCACCCAGACAAACCTGTCCACCTGTCCTTTCTCCTGAGCAGCAAGCCCTGTGCAATCCTTGCCCCTTTAACAGCCCTCTTGCTAAGGGCTTCTTTGTTAGGAAGTCTCTCAGACTGCCCACCTTTCTTTTTTCCCAGAGCAGCTGGATATGGATCCCTGCTTTCCACAAGCAACTGGAATCTTAGTCTCTCCAGGAATTCTGCCTGTCTTAGCTTTCCAACCCCCTAATTACGAGAGTATCATGCAAGCACCATGAAATGTAGGTTTGTGCTCCCAGAGCAGATCTCCAGAGTTAGGTATTCAGCAGTCCCAGTTCTCCACTCCCTCTCTGCTCCGTTCCTGTTCCTCCTGCCAGTGAGCTGGGGTGCGGGAAGGGCTTGGATCCTGCAGGACCACAGCTTTTTTAATACATCACCCTTTTCCGTGAGGGCTGCTCTTGTCTCCAGGTGCATGCAGTTTATTGCCATCCTCTTTCCTGTAGCTCTTGCAAGGGTAGTTGCAGTAGTTATATTTTCATATTATATGCGGTTTTAGGAGGAAGCCTCTGTCTCACCTCTCACGCCGCCATCTTTAATCCAATTGCACTGCTGAATTTTATCAAACATTTAGTGAAGAACTAATACCCATCCTCATTAAAGTTTTCCAAAAAGTAGAAGAGGAGGGAATACTCCCAAACCCATTCTATGGGCAACATCACTCTAATACCAAAATCAGGAAAGACACCACAAAAAAAGAAAATTACAGACCAATATCCCTGATGAACATAGATGCAAAAATACTCCACAAAATATTAGCAAATGAAATTCAAAAATATATCAAAAAATCATCCATCATGATCAAGTGGGATTCATCCCAGGGATGCAAGGATGGTACAACATTTGAAAATCCATCAACATCATCCACAACATCATCAAAAAGAAGGACAAAAACTACATGATCATCTCTGTAGATACTGAAAAAGCATTTGACAAAATTCAACATTAATTCATGATAAAAACTCTCAACAAAATGGGTATAGAGGGCAAGTACCTCAACATAATAAAGGACATATATGACAAACCCACCGCCAACCTTATACTTAACAGTGAGAAGCTGAAAGCTTTTCCTTTAAGATCAGGAATAAGACAAGGATGCCCACTCTCCCCAGTTTTATTCAACATAGTTCTAGAGGTCTTAGTCATGGCAATCAGACAACGCAAAGAAATAGAAGGCATGCATTTTGGCAAAGAAGAAGTCAAACTGTCCCTGTTTGCAGATGACATGATAGTGTACATAAAAAACCCTAAAGAATCCACTCCAAAACTACTAGATCTAATATCTGAATTCAGCAAAGTTGAGGGATACAAAATTAATACACAGAAATCTGTTGCATTCCTGTGCACTAACGATGAAGTAGCAGAAAGAGAAATGAGGAAAATAATTCCGTTCACAATCGCATCCAAAAGAATAAAATACCTAGGAATAAACCTAACCAAGGAAGTGAAAGACCTATACCCTGAAAACTACAAGACACTCTTAAGTGAAATGTAAGAGGACACTAATAAATGGAAAATCATCCCATGCTCTTGGCTAGGAAGAATTAATATTGTCAAAATGGTCATTCTGCCTAAAGCAATCTACAGATTCAATGCAATCCCTATCAAAATGCCAAGAGTATTCTTCAATGAACTAGAGCAAATAGTTCTAAAATTCATATGGAACCACAAAAGACCCCGAATAGCCCAAGCAATCCTGAGAAGGAGGAATAAAGTGGGGAATTATGCTACCTGACTTCAAGCTCTACTACAAAGCCACAGTAATCAAGACAATTTGGTATTGGCACAAGAACAGATCCACAGACCAATGGAACAGAATAGAAAATCCAAACATTAACCCAAACATATACTGTCAATATATGATAAAGGAGCCTTGGATATACAATGGGGAGATGACAACCTCTTCAGCAGCTGGTGTTGGCAAAACTGGACAGCTATATGTAAGGGAATGAAACTGGACTACTGTCTAACCCCATACAGAAAAGTAAACTCAAAATGAATCAAAGACCTGAATGTAAGTCATGAAACCATAAAACTCTTAGAAAAAAATATAGGCAAAAATCTTTTGGATATAAACATGAGCAACTTCTTCATGAACATATGTCCCCGGGCAAGGGAAACAAAAGCAAAAATGAACAAATGGGACTATATCAAACTAAAAAGCTTCTGTGCCACAAATGATACCATCAGTAGAACAAAAGGACATCCTACAGTATGGGAGAATATATTCATAAATGACATATCTGATAAGGGGTTAACATCCATATTATATAAAGAGCTCATGCACCTCAACAAACAAAAAGCAAATAAGCCAATTAAAAACTGGGCAGAGGAGCTGAACAGACACTTCTCCAAAGAAAAAATTTAGATGGCCAACAGGCACATGAAAAGATGCTCCACATCACTAGTCATCAGAGAAATGCAAATTAAAACCACAATGAGGTATCACCTCACACCAGTTAGGATGGCCGCCATCCAAAAGACAAACAACAACAAATGTTGGCGAGGATGTGGAGAAAGGGGAACCCTCGTACACTGCTAGTGGGAATGTAAATTAGAACAACTATTGTGCAAAGCAGTATGGAAGTTCTTCAAAAAGCTCAAAATAGAAATACCATTTGACCCAGGAATTCCACTCCTAGGAATTTACCCTAAGACTGCAGCAGCCCAGTTTGAAGGACATATGCACCTCTAGGTTTATCACAGCACTATTTACAATAGCCAAGAAATGGAAGCAACCTAGGTGTCCATCTACTGATGTTTTACATATACACAATGGAATTTTATTCAACCATAAGAACAGAACAAATCCTACCACTTGCAACAACATGGATGGAGCTAGAGGGTATTATGCTCAGTAAAATAAGCCAGGCGGAGAAAGACAAGTATCAAATGATTCCACTCATCTGTGGAGTATAAGAACAAAGAAAAACTGAAGGAACAAAACAGAAGCAGACTCACAGAACCCAAGAATGGACTAAAGGGAAAGGGACTGAGGAAGATGAGTGGGAAGGAGGGATAAGCGGGACAAAGTGGTATTATGATTGGCACACATAATGTAGCGGGTGGCTGATTTGGGGAAGGCTGTACAACACAGAGAAGACAAGTAGTGATTCTGTAGCATCTTACTACGCTGATGGACTGTGACTGTAATGGCATATGTGGTGGGGACATGTAATTGTACATTAATAATACCAAAATAGAAAAATTAATAAATAAATAAGTAAAATAAAAAACAAAGATAGTAAAAATAAATATTAATGTGTAATACAAAAAAAAAGAAGATCTTATCTTGAGGCTAAGTGCAGAGAGCTGGGGGATAGATTCAGAACATATTCTTTGGTAATCCGCTAAATCACTTATTCTAAGGCAGTTTTAAGTGGTGTGTTCCCAATGCTTGGGAGTGGCCACTATCTTGGAAAGGAACAAAACGTCTGTCCTACAGAATTACCTAGAGGACTGACTATGGACGATGACATACTGTTTCTTACTGGAGATAGACGTCATGAGACCACCTGACAAGCCTACACTCCCTGCCCCCCAAACATCCTTTACCTTTATCCCATTCTTGAAACTCCTTGAAAGACGGAGTCCCAGCTTTTGGGTGCGTGTTGTCTCTGAGTTTGCCCACACTCCCCTTTCTTGGGGTGTGTATTTTTAAAAGACTTCTTCCTGCTCAACTGAATACATTGTCTCTCTACTCTTCGAATGGTGTCTTTGTCACTTTGCTATTCCATTCTATTTTCCAGACTTTGAGTACATGTCTTTACTCTTTTTGTCCTAATCCAGATAAGTAGGGAGGGGCTACTGAGAGTTCTGATTTGGGCTTGCAAGTTCCCATCACCTAGGTGATCCAGAGGGAACTGCAGCTAAACAATCATGCTCCTCAGTGGCCTGCTTGAAAATCTCTTTTCCTTTAGGAAGTTCTCAGAACATAATCTCACTCCATCCAGTGCTCCGAAGCTCTTCCAAATCCTGGGGTAGTAGGGGCTTAGTCTCCACACTGTGCAGATTCAAGTGGACACTGGATGCCTAGGGACCCTGGCTTTAGGAGTTGGTAAGCGATTATGCCCTACGCTGAGTGCAGTTCACTGAGCTTCCCTTTCCTCCTTCTATTTTTCCTTCCTCTCTGCTTTATTCAAGTAAACCTGCCTTTGTCTCTCTTGACTCTAGCCCATTCCGCCCTTGGAGGGTAGTCAAATATCCCTGCCTATTTCTACCTTGACTTTAGCCTGCTCCTCCTTTGGAGTGCATTCGAATAAAACTTTCATTTTGTTTCACTGCTATGTCTCTGCCCTTCAAATCTTTATTGCTGCGGGGATAAGAGCAAAGGAGAACAAACTCAACTCCCCACCCAACAATTCCATTATTGTCAGTTCTGGTGGAAGCCATAGAGGTGAATTAGTCAACTTTGTATTTTACATTAGAAATATGTAAAGGGTGATTGATGTTCAAATAAGATACTTAATAAAATGCCATATTTTAAAACAAATTTAAAAACAACATCCCCTCTCTCACTGTCTTCTGAGACTATCAAACCATATTCAAAAGATTGAAGCTGTTCACAATTATCTATTTGACAGAAAAATGAATGTAGGGAGTCCTTATGCTTATGACTATAGAAATAAGATATATTGTGCTTTATAAAATATTTTTACTTACTTATAGTTTAGTAACTCTAAATTTCCACAGTAAACTGTCATGAGAGCTAAGTTAAAAAGTGTTTAAATACATTTAGAAAAGTTAGTTAAAAGACTCAATGAAATCAGAAGTGTGTTGCATATTCTTTCACAAAAACATTTGACTCCTCTGATTCTAATTCTTACACTTGATAATTTCTCTCATCCTGAAATAATTCTTCTGAAATGTTGATGATGATAATGAAATAGACTCTTGGGTAGTATTTCTTAATTTCTAAGCCAGAGTTAACCATATGGTAAATGTTGCAAGAGGCAAATTTTAGATGATTAATAATAAGATTAGTTATTGAAGTTACTTAAGGCTGCAGTACTTAGAAGACCCAAGAATAGAACAGGTTTTGTCATGGATAAAATATTTCTGGAAACAGTTCCTACTAGTCACAGTTCTCATAATGTACTTTGCTTTATTTAATATAATTAAGTAATAAAACTTCTTAAAGTTTAGTCATTTCAATTCCCCTAAATTGAGTGTTTAATTGTGTATAACTTGTATCAGGGATTTAATGTAGGTAGGATCTCCTACTCACATTGAAGAGGTCACCTTGATCCTTCTCCTACCCTTCTCATAATATACTTATTTCAGTTTTGTTCTGAGCAAAACACAATCAGAAGAAGATACATGATGCTGATGTTTTCCAATCTCAAACATAATCATAATGAGCATCCTATAAAAAATTCCAAGTTACCATGACACTCACTATTATTATATCAAGTAATGATTTGATTGGGTACAAAGTTAAAGGGCTAGCTAAAAGACAGTACAATCCATCCTTTTTTATTAATGTAAAATTGAGAGCTACATAAAAGAGCAGAGCTTACCTATTACTGTATAGAAATAGATTGTGTATGGGTGTCTCTTAGAAAGCATCATCTCAGTAAGAAAAAGTGCTGTCCTGATAGTGCACGTCTTCCTCAGTCTTTATTTTGGATCAATTACTTTTACCAGTTTCATTTTTAAATTTTTATTTCATTCTTTTTAAAAGTGGCATTCATAAAATATTTCCTTTTAAAAATATTCTCATATTGCATTAGTCACTCTGGGAAGTCCATTGCATTCACTTTATAAGGCAAATTTCATAATTATTTAAAAAATGTTTTAGTTTTGAATGTGCTTATCGTGTTCTTGCATGGAGCCCAAAGTGCTCTAGTGTAGCTGTTCTACTTTAGAGAAAATCATAATTTCATTATATGCAGAGTTAATATAGGTGAAAGGCATCATGCTGTTTATTTTCAAGATTATGTTCTCTGATTCAAGGAAGAATTTCCATTTTAAAGACTGGTAGTCTGGTATAGTATCTGTGGTTTGAGCAATTTGACGTGCACGGAAGTCTCTGTGAAAGTCATAAATGATTGCCTTTCCACAGAAACTAGAGTATGGTGTGGCCTATTAAGAAAGAAGAGGGACTAACTTTATTGGAAGAGTAGGATACATTGTTACTTTGTACACATCAAATTATTTATTTCCCAAATGATCTATGAAATATTTATTAAGTCTAGGTTTTTAATTTCCCTAAGGCTCTACACATAGCAAATAACATAATTGGGTTTTAAACTTGAGACTCATTCCAAAGCCACACACTACTTAGTGTACAATACCACCAAGATTAAATGGCTCAATGTGAATAAATACACTTTAAGATATGATGAATTATTTCTGCTGCAGAATTGTGGTACAGGAAGTTTGTGCCAAAGCAAAAAGTCCAGAGAAGTGTTCATAAAGAGTGTATATTCTAATTTTTTCTCTGCTGTGAAATTATGCAACTTTTATAAATAAAAATATCTATGATAAAAAAAGATTTAATTATAGACAGACTTAGCTCTTTTTAATGTTCCTAATTTACTGTAAAGTTGTCAAGCCCTAACCTGTTAAGAACAAAAATGTCTCCCAGGCCATTTGGAACTTTTGCTCATAATGACTTCCTGAATCCATTCCATCTACTTCTATTTTTAAACATTGGGGTTTAGAGACAGACTTAGCAGAGTGCCAGGAACATAATATATTTAAATACTGTTGAATTTGTGCTCTTAATAACATCACAGTTTAGAGTAAAGTAAGTAATCCAATGGCTGTAACCCTTTTTGCAGTCATGCGCCTCTGCCATCATCTCCTTTTCTTATATAATTGCACATTTTAAAAGTCCTAGGTGTACGACTAAAACTTGTTTTTAAAATACTTACTTTTCAAATTAACTTCAATTAAAATTAATTTAACTTGAAGAATTTTTGAAACTCTTAACAAACGTTAGTTGAGAGAGTTGTGCTTCACAAAGAGAAGTTAAAACATTGAGAATCCACCCACACAAACACATTTTTAAGAAGTGGTGTGGTGTAGTGAGATGAGGCCTGTACTGGAGATAATGAGACACATGTCTTGATGTTGCCTTCTGTAGATATTTGAATTTATGAATGTAAGTATAGGAATCAAACAATTCCTAGGCCCAGCACCTTTACAAGATGCTCATGAAGAACATCTGAGATAAGGTACAGGAAAATGCTTGGTGTGAATGACTGCCTGATTATTGTTACTGTTATTAATACCACCACTTAACAATAGTAATAGGTGAAATTGGAGCTGCTCAATTGAGTCCAGGTCATTTCAAGTTAATTTTTTACTTACGACTTTTGTACTGTCTTTACTACATTTAATTAATTTGTCCTCTTCTCTTCGTGAGGTATTTGGGAATGTTTCTAGGGCTTAAAGAAGTGTAAAAATTATGATGAAAGGAAGAAAAATCTCAAAATTTGAGAGTTAGTAGCATGCTGGTAAACTGGCTCTTGAAGGGAGGATGGTGAGGTAGGAAGAAAAGCCCTGAATTGTAGTTAGCCAGATTTCTGTGTGTAAATATCCCTCCCACGGCTCATTTGAAGCTGCCATCGTAATGTCTGTCACTGACCACAGAGCTGGGAAGAGAAGCACATAACTGGCTCTTGCGAGCACTTGGGAGCCAGATCCAGCACAAAACCAAGGGCCTGGGTGGATGGGTGTGTTCAAGGTGACAATTTCAAGTACTTGTTTGCCGGCGGAACCACTGAGAGCGAAGGCATGAACAGAAATGTGCAGTTCTACACCAGTTGGTGACCTTTTGGCTCTTTGACTCTCATCACAATACCTGTTTCTGACTTCTAACACAGTATTGAAATTTGGACTCCTGGGTATTTAAATCTAAACTCTCCTTCCCAGACCCTGGCTTGGCTCAGCTTTAGAGTCCATGGCAGCCAGGTTGTCTCCAGGAGGAATCCTCTGCTCTTATTCTGCCCCCTCTAAATTAAGCCCATCACTCACTGTAAGTGTCCTCTATTCTACCTATGGGTGGGTACCCTGCTCCCCTCCACTCTCCCTCTCCCCAAGGGTACAATATTCAGACAGGTATGACCATGGTACCACTGTTGAGTAAATATATATGTTGCCATACTAGGCTACTGAGTAGCAGTGAGGAAGGATGAAAGTCTAAAAGCTTATTCTGGGATTAAAAACTTAGATTCATTTTAATAACAGGTAAACTCCCTAACATGTAATAACAGGTAAAATCCGTCCATCCATATATATGGAGTGCTTCATACAGTCGCTGAACTACAAAGGGATACCAATCTGTATACACACACATACACACACACATTTACTTACATATTTATTTATTCTCTGCCTTATTTCAAAAAGGATTTGAAGTGTCAGAATTTAAGGTCAGTCATTGAATGGGCAAATACAGTTCAGTCCTGGTTTACAGGAAGATAGCAAAAGGGTGCTCTTTGCCCATTGTAATCATAATTATCTTAATTTTATGATCTTATGTCTATTTTTTTGTTTGATTCTCTTACTAACTAGAATTCAACTATTGGGGTTCATTTGACAGAAAACATCTGATAAACAAGGATTTGTTTCCCTTTTAAAAATGCATCTATTCTGAGAAAGCTAAGATACTAGCAAACATTCATTCAGCTCAATTGCTGATTTATTTTTTAAATACTTTAGGAAGGAGCTTCTGTGGGGGAGAGTTTTAATGAAGTCTGACAACTAGGCAGTTTTTTATTATGGAAAATTCTGGGAGGCTGTAAAGACCTGAAGGGGATTCTTTATTGACATTGGGGCTTAAGCTTTCACTTGAGGTAAGATAAATTAGTATTGAGAACAGAAAACTACAGGAAAAGTCCTAACTTTCTGATGAGGATGCTTTTTTATGTCTTCAAAACAAAGGAGTCAAAATAGAAAGTCAGCTTTATTTCTTCACTTTACAACTTAAGTTTTTCTTTTACTCATCCATTCAGCATCCATAAAGCCATCAGTGTGCCAGGCATAGTGCACTTTCCCCAAAAGCACTTTCATTTCAGATTTGTACTGTGGTTCAACCACATTATGAGTTAAATGGATTTCTGTGGGCTAGCCAGGAAACCAAAGTAATATCAAATATTCTTTATAAGCTGGAGAATGCCAATATTCTACTCCCATCCTTTACTCAAAAATAAATTTAAGAATCTTATCATATCTCAACTTTTGCATTTCTCAATGCATGTTATTTGTTAGCAGACAGGGTTTGACAGTTGTGTTCTAACTATCCTGTTAATGGTTCTAGTTCTGGGAAAACTAGATTTTCTACTTAAGAAGAAACTGGAAAGAGAAAATTGTTTTAAAGCATTATTCCTTTTGATGATTTGTGGTTCTATTTATTGTTTTCTTGGGCAAGTTATTTAATGTTCTGTGCTACAGTTTCAATATCTGTGAAATGGGAATAATAATAGGACCTGCCTCCTAACTTTGTACATACAGGTATTCCCTATTTTTTGCAAGTTCACATTACACCACTTTGCTTTTAGGAAAGATTTACATTAGTACCTGTTTTCGCTAGCCAAAAGAAATGCAAAGAGGATTTTCACCTTTATGAAAAAAGGTGAAAAGCAAAAATAGCACTTAGTGTTTGTTTTGCAACTAACCTTATAGAGGCAGTGCACACCCTGATCCGTGAGAGTGGCACTCTCAAGCTCCTTTCGCGGGAACTGTATCCAGCATCTCAGCATCAAGCCACCACAGCTTAGAACCGTGTCTGTGAGCATCTGTGTGCTTTATCTTGATTTATTTTGTGCATCTGTTAGCAAGATGCATCTGTCCTAAGGTGTCAGAAAAGCTTAAGAGAGATTATGTTTTGGGTCTGGGAACACTCAAAAATATTTCCGTATAAATTAATGGTAATTGCTTCTTCACTTTATGCCATTTCAGCTTATGAAAGATTTCATAGGAACACTCTACTTTCAGATAGTGGGGGCAAACATATTTCATGAGACTTGTAAAGTGCTCAGCACAATGTCTGGCACATAGTAAGTACAACAATTCTGCCCTCAACTGCTTAGAGAGAAACAGAGGGACCAGAAAATGGTGTCAGATCTCAACCTGATAGACATTTCACACATACCACCACCACCACCACCACACACACACACACACACACACACACACACACACACACACACACGGCAACATAATCTGATTTATTAAAGAAGAAACACACAGTGGAAGAAATAATCAAAAATGGAAAGAAATATTTTAGCTAGAGATAACCTGGCATACAAACACTATAGCCTGTTTTGGCATATTAAACCCTCAAATACTTTAACCTGCCTTCTAAATTTTTTTAAAGGTAAATGCATTATAGACTGCATGTAAAAAAACTATGCCTCTGGTATCGATGTTTTTAAATTATTAAATAATGCAAAGGAAAAGGAAAGAAGAATATAAATGCATTGCTAGTCCTTCTCCTAAGGGAAATTAATAGTAGTTAGCTGTTATATACCTAGATTAGAATTACGGATTGTTTGAATCAGTAAAGGAGTTTTTGGGTATTGTTGTTGAGGCCCTCACTGGAAGAATGAATACCTGTTTAATCTTCTAGTTTAACAGAAAATATTTTCCTTTTCACCTATTAAAAATAATCTAACATTCTCAACTTGATAAAGAATATCCACAAAAAACATACACATAATGAAGCAATGATGTCCCCTCTCACCACTCCTTTCAACATAGTACTGGAAGTTCTGGCTAGTACAGTAAGACAAGGAAAAAAGGTAAAGATGTAGTTATTAAATACTAGATAAAATAAAAGATTGGGAAGGAATAAATAACACTGTCTTTATTTGCAGATGACATGATCATCTAAAAAAATCCAAAAGAAGTGACAAAAAACTCCTGGACAAATAATTGATTATAGCAACATTGCAAGATACAAGGTTAATATACAAAAATCAATTGGTTTCCTATATACCAGCAATGAACATGTAAAATCTGAAATTAAACACATGATACCATTTACATTAGCATCTCCCAAAATGAAATACTTAGGTACAAATCTAATAGAATATATATAAGATCTATATGAGGAAAACTATAAACTCTAATCAAAAATATAAAAGAAGAACTAAAAAAATGGATAGGTATTCCATGTCCTTGGATAGGAAGACGTAATATTGTTAAAATGTCAGTTCTGGATCTATAGATTCAATACATTCCCAATCAGAATTATAGGACATTATTTTGTGGATATTGACAAACATTATCAAGTTTATATGAAAAGGCAAAAGACCCAGAATAGCAAACACAATATTGAAGAAGAAACAGAGTTGGAGGACTGACACTAGCTAATTTTAAGACTTACTGTAGAGCTACAGTATTCAAGACAGTGTGGTATTGGCAAAAGAATAGACAGATCAATAGAACATAATAGAGAGCCCATAACTACATCCACATAAGTATAATCATTGATCTTTGACAAAAGAGCACAGGTAATACAATGGAGCAAAGATAGTCTTTTCAACAAATGGTGATGGAACAATTGAACATGCAGAGCAAAAAAATGAATCTAGACATAGACCTTAACCACTTCACAAAAATTAAAATGTATCACAGATCTAAATGTAAAATACAAAACTGTAAGACTCCTGTAAGTCAAATCTGAAAAGACTACATACTCTGTGCTTCTTACTATATGACATTTTGGAAAAGCTATGGAGATAGTAAAGAGATCAGTGGTAATAGAAGGTAATAGGCAGGGGTAGGTGGGAGAGGAATGAATAGCTGGAGCAGAGTGGGTTTTTTAGGGAAGTGAAAATTCTCTGTATGATACTATGGTGATGGCTACCTGTCATTAAACATTTGTCCTGACCCATAGAATATACAGGATAAAGACTTGAACCATGACGTGAACTATGACTTTGGGTGATTATGATGTCTCAGTGTAGTGTCATCATCAACTGTGAAAAATACACCACGTTAGTTGGTGATTTGGAGAATAGTGGAGGCTATGCCTATGTGGGGCAGAGAGTATATAGGAAATTTCAGTACCTTCCCCATTATTTTGCTATAAACCTAAAATTAGTCAAAAAATGTCTTAATAAAACAAATTTAACATTTTAAAGTAAATAACACCCAATAAATAGGCTTTAAAATCTGTGATTTCACATTTACTGTTAATTCAAATTGCTTTCAACAAAATACTGTGGAGAGTTCGTCTGAATCCTTGAATCGTTTGACTTCCAATTCTCATCATGAGATCAAACAATAGACTTAGGGCCCCCTCCTGCTCACTCACAGTGTGACCATGTTGCTACATTAAGAGGACTAAAGCTTCAGTCCAGTATGTTGTTCTGACAGCAAAATGATGTCTGTGTTATCTATCTGGTAAGAAAAGAAGGCTGTTGTTCAGTTCCTCACAGACGGTGTGAAGGTAAATAGCAGGAAAGGAAGGATTTTCCTTCTGTTCAAACTGCCACATTCCAACTCAGTCATGGAGTGTGATCAGGCTCAAGAGCGGATCCTGTGTGAGGGCTCTTGTCCAGTAAAGTACTATCTAATTCCAGTCTCAAGCATTGCTGGAAGACTCGCCTAGTGTTCTTACAAGTGTGTTTACAAATGCCAAAAGTCATTCGTAAAATGAGTCCTTTGTCCTGGTATCTTGAGACAACCTGGATTTCGAAGGTCACTGGGGACTGAGAATGAGCCAGGTGGTCTTCAGATTAGATTAGGTCCACTTTATTAGTCAGGTAAAGGTAAGAGGTTGAAGTGATGGACAGGTGAAAGTCTAGAAGTAGTGTGGAGAGTGGAAGGGTGTGGTCTCAGGAGCCTGGAGACAGAGTCTAGCTCATCCTTCCTGGTGCTCTCATGGCTCCTTATGAGAAACCCCTGCAGAGCTTACTGCATGGAATGCAAAACAATTTTTATGTACCTTTTTCTACCACTTTATTTTGAGCCCTTTGGAACATATACAATATCTTTACCCCAAAATTTTATTTTGAATAATTTTACAGCTACAGAAAAGTTGAAAGAATAACACATTGAATGTCTTCATTAGATTCACTGTTAACGTGGTGCCATGGTAATGTTATCCCTTTTTTACTATGTATTATCTGTATACTCATTTTTCTTCTCAACCATTTAGAAAGTTTCTATTTCATTTCATCTTTTTTTAAAGGCCCAGACATTCTCATAACCACAATACCATTATCAAAGCCAAGAAATTTAACATTTATTCAGTGATATTATCTAATATATAAACCATGTTCAAATTTCTTCAATTATCCCCCAAATGCCCTTTGTTGCTGCTTTTTTTAATTCAAGAATCATACAAGGTTGCCGTGTTTGTTTAGTATCCTTGGATATAGTAGAGCCTTTACCTCTTTTTTTTTTTTTTCCCTTTCATTACATTAATGTTTCTGGAAATTCCAGGCCAGGTGTCTTATAGAATATTCCACATGATGGAATTCTTTGTTTGCCTTGTCATGATTAGGTTCAGAGTATGTATTTTGGGGGGAAATAGATGATATTGGGACTTTCTGGCAATTAATTATTAGAAGTGCCTTTCTCCCTCTATAATGAAGGAAACTGGGTGATGCTTTGAGGCCATGGGAATATCCTGTTTCCTAACAACCTTTCACCCAGTATTTTAGCATACATTCATGATTCTTGCCTGTAGCAATTATACATTGGGGGATGCAATGGTGATTTGAAAAAAAATATATGCCAATCTTTCTACTCTTATTAACTAGGCTTCTTCTCTAAAGAAGACTTCATTACTTCCCTCCTCTAGGGTGTCCTTATTCTCTATCTCTCTTTTTCCCTCTTTTCTCCCCTCCCTTTCACCCTCTTCTTCTCTTTCTTTCTTCCTCTGTTTGTTTCCTCCTGCCCATTGGGGTATCACTATAGATTTGTAGATTTTCTTTTATTCAAGGTCTTATAACCTTAGTGCCATCATTATTATATTTGCTTCTGTTTTATTTTTTATTTTTTATTGGAATATAGTTTGATACACAATATTATATTGGTTTGAGATGTACAACATTTTCATGTCCTCTGTGCTGTACTATTCCTGAGGCTAATATATTTTTTAGTTTGAAGTTTGTACCTCTTTAATCCCGTCACCTATTTCACCCATCTCCCCACCTCTCTCGCTTATGGTAACCGACAGTCTGTTGTCTGTGTTTATGAGTCTATTTCTTGTTTGTTTTATTTTTAGATTTTACATAATAAGTGAAATCATATGGTATTTGTCCTTCTCTCTCTGACTAATTTCACTTAGCATGATACACTCTAGGTCCATCCAAGTCATTGAAAATGGTGAGCTTTCCTTTTTATGGCTGAGTAATATTCCTTTATGTATATTTACCACATCTTTATCCATTCATCTACGTGGGCACTTGGGCTGCTTCCATATCTTGGCTACTATAAATAATGCTGCCATCAACATAGATGTGCACCATTATTACTATATTTGATGCTTAAATTGTCTAAAATTTGGCCACTGGGAGCCCCTCCAAGACTAGTGGTGTCCTTTTGGCAAGCCCCATTGTTCCTCAGCAATTCCCAGCTTTCTGGAGCAACAAGATGTCCAGGGACTTTTTGTACTTTTCCTGCCCCAGACCTGGGGTCACCCACTTTTTTCCAAGTGTTTCTGGTTCCTTTTAGTGAAAAGTGGTATTTAGAAGCCAAGACTGGGATGTCATTGCTTTTAGTAAAAAATGAGGTAATTGATATAAGAATACTTAGTGAAATATAAAGCATCTTGGTATAATTACTGTTCCTAGTGTCATCAAACAGGCATTCAGCTTATTGGGAGCAATGCTAAATAGCAGACCAATCTGAGTCTCTCTGTATTTAGAGAATACTTCAGACACAGGACACATGTGAAGGGGGAGGACAGAGTAAGCCTTGTCAGATACAGTGTGAATACATGTCTTACTGCTGTAAGCAAGTATGTAGAACAGGAGAAAGGCTGAGTTTTTTCCCCTGAGTTGCTTTGTAATTTAATAGTTCAGATAGAAAAGCATTAAGTATTTTATTTTGTGAATCAATTGTAATCTTTAAAAAAAAATGAAAATTCATGTGAAAAATTATGAAATATAAATGTGCAATTTCTTCCATTTTTATTTTTCTTACATTTATTTAGTAGGTTCTATAAGAACAGTGCAACTGAAAGAATTCTGAGCTATTTAACTGCAAATATGCAATTTATTTTCCCCAGGGGATGTTGTATCCATGTCACAGTCAAAGAGTTGGTGTGGTGGCATCTTTGAGTTTCTTTGTGGGCTGATAGATGTTGTGAGTTTGCTTCCTGTGACTATTACAAACAAAAGCATACCTGTTGTGTTTAATTTCATTTTTAAGACTTACACTAGAAATACCATTTGGTCTAATTTCCAGGTTTTCCTGCCTGTGCTGCATCTTTTCGTACTCTGAAATTAAAACTTTTTAATATATTCCCCTATAAGACCATAGATAATGATAAATTGGACAGAAGACAGAGATCCATAAACAGGTGATGTTAAGCATCTCATTAATTCCAGGGAAGGAAAGCAAAATAGCCCAGATGGCCAGGAAACAGCAAGTCTTTTCTTTTAAACTTTGATGCCGGGACTGCTGCTTCTGACCATGGTGGTAAAGGGAGGAGTGGGGATGGAGTGAGGAAGACACGCACACAGACCTGGTGGCTCTACGAGTCCTCTTTTCATAGGAAGCCAGGCTGAAAAGGAGAACACAGGGCATGTGATTGTATGCTCTATGCTTTATTTCTCTATTTGTGTTTTTGTATAAAATCCAGGAAGGGTGTTGTATGCCTGTGTGTTTGTTGGGCAGGCTGGGCTAAGCAGGGAAGTTGACTGGGTTTTGTAGTTCTCTGTTTCAACTGTTTCAAGAATTCTTTATTTTCCAATAGTGAAAAGAATCGACTACTCCTATAAAGAATTCAGAATATATGCAGAAAAGTTTAGGCTCTTGGAGAAACTCATTCCAGATTGGTTCATGGAGGCTGTTCAATTACTAGCTAGTTTATCCCTGGGGAAGTTGTTTAGCTTCTCTATGTCATGACTTTCACACCTGTAAATGGAAATAATAGAAGGACCTTTCTTATAAGGTCCTATTTTATGTGTAAAGTGCTTAATATAATGGAGGCAAACAATAGGCTCCCAATAAACATTAGCTTTTATTGTTATTATTTCCATATGCTGAAATATGTCTATTAAGGAAATATCACATCAGTATTTGAAGACTAAACAATCCAGTCAAATGGACCAAACCTTCAATTTTCAAACAAATTTTTTAACTTATTGGTTTAACTTCCTTTCACAGAGGTATAATATTTTTAGACTTTTATGTCTTTTTTATTTCCCAGGTCCACCAACTCAATACAAGATGCATTGGTGGAATACATACTATGGCCAGCACTCTGCCAGACGCTAGGGGTAAACCATGTAATGTGATACTTGTCGCATTATGTAAGCTACAGGTCCCTGCTACAGGAACACCTTAGATTAACAGAGCTGCAGTGAACTTTCCAAAATGAAAATATAATGTAACTTTGCTTGGTGACAAGAAGTGTTTTTAAGAAAGTATGCTTTGACTTTAAAGCAGTCAATATGTATGTAATTCTGAAGATTGTATTTTTGAATTTATCATAATGTCCAATTCATTTATTTCTCCAGGGCATCTTGTAATTTAAAAGAATAAAATACCATTTTCCACTTCCAGCTAGAGCACATGAGTCACAAAGATACCTAACTTAAAAAAAAAAAGAGATAAAACAAACTGCACCTACATGAAGCACCAAAAAACTGAAACCAGTGCCTCAAAAGAACAGTGATGATTCCACACTGGCGCAAGTACCAAAACAGAGCTTTTTATTTCTTGAATTCTTAACTAGCCTTAAAATATAAGGCAGCTTT
This sequence comes from Phataginus tricuspis, assembly GCA_029783875.1. Lineage (NCBI taxonomy): Eukaryota > Metazoa > Chordata > Mammalia > Pholidota > Manidae > Phataginus > Phataginus tricuspis. The sequence goes on from JAQQAC010019064.1 coordinate 1,123,640, forward strand.
TAAAAATTTAGGGCAGTTTTCATTTTTAAAAATCGAACCTATGGAACTTCTGGGAAGATGGCGGCATGAGCAGGGCGGTGGAAATCTCCTCCAAAACCATATGTATTTATGAAAATACAACAAATGCAACTATTCCTAAAAGAGAGACCAGAAGATACAGGATAACAGCCAGGCTACAGCTACATCTGCAAGAACTCAGCACCTTACGAAGCAGGTAAGGTACAAAGCCACGACCGGCGGGACCTGTGCACTCCCCCACCCTAGTGCACTGGTGGGAGGAAAAGAATCAGAGTGGGAGGGAGTGGAAGCACAGGCCCGCCAATTAACCAGCCCTGGTGATCCACGCGGGGAGCACTGACACACATCGCATGGTGTATCGGAGATTAGAGAAATAGAAGTGCAGGATCTGAGATGGCAGGTCCCCTCACCCAGCTCCCTGGGACAAAAGAAAAGCAGGCACTTTTTTTAAAAGTCTTAAAGAGACAAGGGCCGAACAGCAGAACAAAATCCTCCCAGCACACTCAGCCCAGCAGGCTGAGAGTATTGGGTAATTTTGGACCCCTTGGCTGGCGGCTGGGCAAAGCAGCCATGCCGAGGCTTCCCATAGATTCTCACAGACATCAGCAGCCTGCCATTCGTTCCCTCCCTGGCCGGTGCCACAGACTCTCGGCGTGTGCGCAGCTAAGAGGGAAGAGCCCCAGAACCAGGTCTAGGCTGAAGTGGCCCCGCACACAGGCAGTTCAGGGGATTATCCCAGAGACAGCCTCCCAGTGTGCAGGAAAACAGCTCAGGCCCTGGAGAAGGGCAAGGAGAACAACAAGCAGGAAGGGACGTTGTTCTCCCAGCTGACACACATGGCGCCTACCAGTGACCACTTCCATCGCCATGAAAAGACAGAGGAATATGGTCCAGACCAAGATCAGCCAGACAACCCCTGAGAGGGGGCCTGAGGGGATGGACATGCACAATCTTCCTGAAAAAGAATTCAAAATAAAAGTCATAAACATCCTGATGGATCTACAGAGAAATATGCAAGAGCTAAGGGAGAAAGTGAGGGAAGTGAGGAAAGACAATGCAGAAATGAGACAAGTGATTGACTGGCTTAGCAGCAGACTGGTCGAGATGCAAGAGACTATTAATGGAATAGAAATCAGAGAACAGGAATACAGAGAAGCTGAGGCAGAGAGAGATAACAGGATCTCTAGGAATGAAAGAATATTAAAAGAACTGTGTGACCAATTCAAGCAGAACAATATTCACATTATAGGAGTACCAGAAGAAGAAGAGAGAGAAAAAGGGATAGAAAGTGTCTTTGAAGAAATAATTGCTAAAAACTTCCCCAAGCTAGGGAAGGAAATAGTCTCTCAGACCATGGAAGCCCACAGATCTCCCAACACAAGGGACCCAAGGAAGACAACACCAAGACACATAATAATTAAAATGGCAAAGATCAAAGATAAGGACAGAGTATTAAAGGCAGTTAGAGAAAAAATATCACCTACAAAGGAAAACCCACAGACTATCATCAGACTTCTCAACAGAAACCTTACAGGCCAGAATAGAATGGCATGATATATTTAACATAGTGAAACTGAAGGGCTTTGAACCAAGAATAATGTATCTGGCAAAATTATCATTTAAATTTGAAGGAAGGATTAAACAATTCCCAGACAAGCGAAAGCTGAGGGAGTTTGCCTCCCATAAGCCACTTCTACAGGATATCTTAAAGGGACTGCTCTAGATGGAAGCACTTCTAAGGCTAGAAACATGTCACCAGAGAAAATAAAATCAAAACAAAGAAAGCAGACCATCCAAATACTAACTAAAGGCAAAGAATAAAACACCTAGTATATAAAGAATGGAGGAGGAAGAATAAGAAGGGAGAAAAATAATCATCAGACTATGTTTACAGTAACTTAACAAGAAAGTTAAGTTAGACTGCTAGATACTAAAGAAGCTACCCTTGAAACTTTGGTAACCTCAAATCTAAAGCCAGCAATGGCAATAAGTACATATCTATCGATAATCACCCTAAATGTAAATGGACTGAATGCACCAATCAAAAGACACAGAGTGACAGAATGGATAAAAAAGCAAGACCCATCTATATGCTACCTACAAGAGACTTACCTCAAACCCAAAGATATACACAGACTAAAAGTGAAGGGATGGAAAAAGAAATTTCATGAAAACAACAAAGAGAAAAAAGCAGGTGTTGCAGTACTTGTATCAGACAAAATAGATTTCAAAACAAAGAAAGTCTCAAGAGACAAAGAAGTACATTACATAATGATAAAAGGGTCAGTCCAACAAGAGAATATAACTATTATAAATATCTATCCATCCAACACAGGATCACCTACATATGTGAAACAAATACTAATAGAATTAAAGGGGGAAATAGAATGCAGTGCATTCATTTTAAGAGACTTCAACACACCACTCACTCCAAAGGACAGATCAACCAGACAGAAAATAAGTACAGACACAGAAGCACTGAACAACAAACTAGAACAGATGGACCTAACAGATATCTACAGAACTCTGCACCCAAAAGCAGCAGGATACACATTCTTCTCAAGTGCACATAGAACATTTTCCAGAATAGACCACATACTAGGCCACAAAAAGGACCTCAGTAATTTCAAAAATATTGAAATCCTACCGACCAAATTCTCGGATCACAGAGGTGTAAAACTAGAAATAAATTGTACAAAGAAAACAAAAAGGCCCACAAATACATGGGGCCTTAATAACATGCTCCTAAATAATCAATGGATAAATGACCAAATAATAACAGAGATCAAACAATATATGGAGACCAATGACAACAATAACACAAAGCCGCAACTTCTGTGGGATGCAGCAAAGGCAGTTCTAAGAGGAAAGTATATTGCAATCCAGGCCTATTTAAAGAAGAACAATCCCAAATGAATAGTCTAAAGACGCAATTACTGAAATTGGAAAAAGAAGAACAAATGAGGCCCAAAGTCAACAGAAGAAGGGACATAATAAAGATTGGAGAAGAAATAAATAAAATTGAGAAGAATAAAACAATAGAAAAAAATCAATGAAACCAAGAGCTGGTTCTTTGAAAAAGTAAACAAAATAGATAAACCCCTAGCCAGACTTATTAAGAGAAAAAGAGAATCTACACACATAAACAGAATCAGAAATGAGAAAGGAAAAATAACGACGGACCCCACAGAAATACAAAGAATTATGAGAATACTATGAGAATCTATATGCTAACAAGCTGGAAAACCTAGAAGAAATGGACAACTTCTTAGAAAAATACAACCTTCCAAGACTGACCAAGCAAGAAACAGAAAACCTAAACAGACAAATCACCAGCAATGATTTTGAATCGGTAATCAAAAAACAACCCAAGAACAAAACCCCCGGGCCAGATGGATTCACCTCTGAATTCTAACAGACATACAGAGAAGAAATACCACCCATTCTTCTTAAAGTTTTCCAAAAGATAGAAGAGGATGGAATACTTCCAAACTCTTTCTATGAAGCCAGCATCACTCTAATACCAAAACCGGGCAAAGACCTCACCAAAAAAGAAAATTACAGACCAATATCCCTGATGAACATAGATGCAAAAATACTCAATAAAATATTAGCAAACCGAATTCAAAAATACATCAAGAGGATCATACACCATGATCAAGTGGGATTCATCTCAGAAATGCCAGTATCATACAACACTCGAAAATCCATCAACATCATCCACCACTTCAAAAAAAGAACAAAAACCACATGATCATTGCCATAGATGCTGAAAAAATCATTTGATAAAATTCAACATCCATTCATGATAAAAACTCTCAACAAAATGGGTATAGAGGGCAAGTACCTCAACATCATGAAGGCCATATATGACAAACCCACAGCTAACATCATACTTAACAGCGAGAAGCTGAAAGCTTTTCATCTAAGATCGGGAACAAGACAGGGATGCCCACTCTCTCCTCTATGATTTAACATAGTATTGGAGGTCCTAGCCATGGCAAGTAGACAAAACAAAGAAATACAAGGCATCCAGATTGGTAAAGAAGTAGTCAAATTGTCACTATTTGCAGGTGACATGATATTATACATAAAAAACCCTAAAGACTCCACTCCAAAACTACTAGACCTAATATTTGAATTCAGCAAAGTTGCAGGATACAAAATTAACACACAGAAATCTGTTGCTTTCCTGTACACTAACGATGAACTAACAGAAAGAGAAATCAGAAAAACAATTCCATTCACAATTGCATCAAAAAGAATAAAATTCCTAGGAATAAACCTAACGAAGGAAGTGAAAGACGTATACCCTGAAAACTATAAGACACTCCTAAGAGAAATTAAAGAGGACACTAACGAATGGAAATTCATCCCATGCTCTTGGCTAGGAAGAATAAAATATTGTCAAAATGGCTATACTACCTAAAGCAATCTGCAGATTCAACGCAATCCCTTTCAAAATACCAACAGCATTCTTCAATGAACTGGAACAAATAGTTCTAAAATTCATATGGAACCAGAAAAGACCCCAAATAGCCAAGACAATCCTGAGAAGAAAGAATAAAATGGGGAATTACGCTCCCAGACTTCAAACTCTACTACAAAGCCACAGTAATCAAGACAATTTGGTATTGGCACAAGAACAGATCCACAGACCAATGGAATGGAATAGAAAATCCAAACATTAACCCAAACATATACTGTCAATATATGATAAAGGAGCCTTGGATATACAATGGGGAGATGACACCCTCTTCAGCAGCTGGTGTTGGCAAAACTGGACAGCTATATGTAAGGGAATGAAACTGGGCTACTGTCTAACCCCATACAGAAAAGTAAACTCAAAATGGATCAAAGACCTGAATGTAAGTCATGAAACCATAAAACTCTTAGAAAAAAAATAGGCAAAAATCTCTTGGAGATAAATGTGAGCAACTTCTTCATGAACATATCTCCCTGGGCAAGGGAAACAAAAGCAAAAATGAACAAATGGGACTATATCAAGCTGAAAAGCTTCTGTACAGCAAAGGACACCATCCGTAGAACAAAAAGACATCCTACAGTATGGGAGAATATATTCATAAATGATATATCCGATAAGGGTTGACATCCAAAATATATAAAGAACTCACGCACCTCAACAAACAAAAAGTAAATAATCTAATTAAGAAATGGGCAGAGGACATGAATAGAGACTTCTGTAAAGAAGAAATTCAGATGGCCAACAGGCACATGGAAAGATGCTCCACATCGCTAATCATCAGAGAAATACAAATTAAAACCACAATGAGATATCACCTCACACCAGTAAGGATGGCCAACAGCCAAAACACAAACAACAAAAAATGTTGGCGAGGATGTGGAGAAAAGGGAACCCTCCTACACTGCTGGTGGGAATACAAATTTGTTCAACCATTGTGCAAAGTAGTATGGAGGTTCCTCAAAAAACTCCAAATTGAAATACCATTTCACCCAGGAATTCCACTCCTAGGAATTTACCCTAAGAATGCAGCAGCCCAGTTTAAAAAAGACATATGCACCCCTATGTTTATCGCAGCACTATTTACAATAGCCTAGAAATGGAAGCAACCTAAGTGTCCATCAGTAGATGAATGGATAAAGAAGATGTGGTACATATACACAATGGAATATTATTCAGTTATAAGAAGAAAACAAATCCTCTACCATTTGCAACAACATGGATGGAGCTAGAGGGTATTATGCTCAGTGAAATAAACCAAGTGGAAAAAGACAAGTATCAAATGATTTCACTCATATGAGGACATAAGAGCAAAGAAAAAAAGTGAAAAAAAAAAACAGCAGCAGACTCACATAACCCAAGAATTGACTAATAGTTACCAAAGGGAAACGGACTGGGGAGGATGGGCGGGAAGGGAGGGACAAGGGGGAAAAAGGGGCATTATGATTAGCAGACGTAATGTTGTGGGGGCATAGGGAGGGCTGTACAACTCAGAGAAGACAAGTAGTGATTTTATAGCATCTCACTACGCTTATGGACAGTGACTGTAAAGGCGTTGGTGGGGGGGACCTGATGAAATGGCGAGTTTAGTAACCATAATATTGCATATGTAATTGTAGATTAATGATACCAAAATAAATTTTTTTATAAAGGCTACACCATCTGACAGTTCCACAAGCCATTTACTTCTATTCAGCACCATTTTCAGTGCACCTCTGCCAGCATAATTTTTTTTTATATTTTAAAAATGACAAAACTCATGTGTTAGAGAATTCAAGTTATGCAGATATTTTAAAAATGTAATGTAAAACATTTATCTTCTTTTCACCCATTCTCCCAATAGTGCTAAGAATTGGGTATGTGTCATTTCAAGCCTTTTAAGAAAATGCACCTAAAAATAAGTGCATTAAAAAAAATGGACCTATGATGTTGGTATCCATACATCTCAGAAAATTAAAAGGCTGAGAAATAAGTTACTGAAATTGTTTTTGGAAATCCATTATCCCTGGGTACCAAATTATTCATTTTATGCATATTACTGATGTGGACCCGTTGTCAAAATTTCCAGCTGGAGGACTGACATGGCAAACATCAACCTCTGCAAAGCGTTTAGCCATCTCCCTGCTATAGGAACAGCTTAGATTACCTGTAGGATATGTGAGAATACAGAATAGTAGAATGGAGGGGATATTTCTAAAGAATTTTGTTTTAAAAGCGTACCTGCAGCCAGATATGAACTGAATTCATATCCAGTTGTTGAATCTACCTGTATCTTGGTTTCCTAATTTATAACATGGGGATGACAGTAGTAACTACCTCACAGAGGTGCTATGGGCATTAAATAAGTTAATACAATTAAATGCTCAAAAAAGTACCTATATATGTCCAGAGTAAGCACCTGATAAAAGTCCCTCATTATCTCTAGAGACTCCTGGGAACAAGCTTCCTTTAGAAACCATCTGAATCCAGTTTAGGATCAAGGAGACATGCCCCCCAATTTCCTCATCTCATCCCAGAAGAGTAATCTAGTTCATAACAGAGTCCATTGGCTCCTCTCAAACTAAATTCCAGTGGGTCTGAATTTCTCAAATTCTGAAATCAGTCCAAAAGCCCTGCAAACCAGCTTTACATATTAACATACTTAACATGCTAACGTACTTGCACACTGCTGTGGGTGCTGGCTGAGCTGTGCCCACATCCCTGATGGAGGTTTTGGTCTTAATCAAGGTAAAAGAAAACCCCTGTGAAACTCTGTGGAAGTTGAAGTAATGTACTTTCATCTGACACAAAGTGCTGTTCTTACTCTGCCTATGGTTACTTTACAGTTTAAAAAGTAAGCTTTCTTCTTGTGGCTACCAGTTCACAAGCGTCAAGCACAGAACTTGCACTAGGTGATGGAATATGGCAAGAATGATGAAGACAGTATTATAATTTTATGTGCAATGTTTGTAGATTTTATTTAAAGTATGTCATAAGTACGATTTTGGAATCCTTTCCTGGCTTTAGGAAAAGACCTCAACTGTCAGTGTGAAATGAAAGCCAGTTAACCTTAAAATGTCCTTGATTAGGGCAACATTTTTCCTGGATGTTACCTGTTATGACTGATGGTAGCTAATAAACAAGGGAAACTGGGAGAGGAAAAATGAACATAAAAATAAGAGCAAACAGTAAAATAAGTTATGGTCTTTAAAAAGCAAATTTCTAATTTAATATTTAATTATAGATGACATTGTGATAATTCACCAAATTGTTCTTGGCACAAATTCATATTTACACACCGTATAGTCCTTGAAGCCCCTCCCCCCTTTTTGGAACCCCTTCTAGTTTCACTGGGGCACAAGAGACAGCCACCTTTGCATTGGGTAAGCAAATAATTTATCCTGTTTTTTTTTTTAATCCTATGTGGTAGTGTTTTTTCCAAAGTCTATTCCATGAACCAGTGGCACCAGAAATACCTGGTGTGTTTAACAAAGACACAGCAGACTCTTGGGCTACTTCTGGACTTTGGAATTGACTCATGCAATGGTGAAGCCCAGCATTTTAGCACAGCTCTGTGGAGTCCAGTAGAAATGGTGTGAGCCACAGCTGTGTTCTCTACTTGCAGTCCCCCGCCCTATGGCACTGCGGAGTGGTGGCCGGACCTCACTTCATAACCCTGCGGGGTGTCACTTGGTTAACTTTTTGTTGGCCGTGGTGATTGTGGTGGTGGTGTCTTGAGCCGTAGGTGCAGGTAATTGTATTCTTAACCCTCCTTTGGGGGCACATGATCATCATAACATGAAAGCCTTTTTTTTTTTTGCTTCACATCATTTTAATTTTTTCCTTGTATCTCTGACCTCACTTCCATTCCCCTCCCCCCATATAGGCTGGATGGATGTCCGTCCTTAGAGATGCTGTCTTGTTTATGCCTTTTTTCATTCAATATTGTTGTATGTTCACCTAATTTAAAACTTCTACCAGCTGTGCAGGACTCCTGACACCTTTGACCTCAGTTTCTTCAACTCCCACTGTCATAAACACCCCGTTTGACCACCGGACACAGGGCCACTGCTTGACCAGTTCACTTGTAATGAGGCCTCAAGAAAACTCTCACCATTTTCCTATCCAGGTCTTAATAAGCTGATTTTGGAGGGATTGCAAATTCAATGGAAAATGTCTTAAAATTACACTTCAGAATGAGTGAAACCTGGATTTCCTTCTCTCAGGTATTTTCCAGCTGTGATTTGTAAGTTCTTAAAAGTATCAGTCTGGTATTACATCCTAAACCAAACTTGATTTCTTTTTCTGAGAATTTGTCAGACAATTTTATGGTGTTTCTAGGGCTTTTAGCTCTTGTTTACTAACTCTGAGTTACTTAGAATGTGTGAGAGGAAGTCACAAATCTACCCTCATTAGTACAAGACGTGTCCTATGCTAAAGGGTATCATTTCTTAATGAAATATACACTCCTGATATAAATTGAGATTTATTTTAGTCACAGTTTGAGATTGTTTTCTCCTATTATTTGCCTTTGTGCAGTATCAGGGACTCTTGATCAAAATGCTATCTTTGAAACCCCGGTCTGGCTGCACAGATATTTAAAAGAAAATTATCCTGAGCAAAGATATTTTATGTAAGTAATCAAGCATTTAACACAAAAATATAACCAGCCAGGCAATAGTGATGAAATACTCTTGTTTTTCACTGTCCCTCACTCAGAGACTGCAGACTGTTCACCTCCAGGCCATAGGCACATTGAGAGCAACATTCTCCCTTTCCACGATAAACCTCATGATAGGGAGCACATAATTCATGCCGTTGATGGGACTGAACTGAGCTGATTTGCATGTCATCAGTACTCATAAGTCCCGAGTAGAGGGCCAGACATCCAAAATAAAGTATTCCCTGTCAAGGACTTGCTGTGTCTAGCAAATTCCGGAGAAACACTGATAGCAGGTGGTTGGTGAATATTGATGCTGTTCAGGATTTATAAGGCTGCACTGGAGGGCGCATGAAACTTAAGATTTCTTTAGAACAATGTCCCTGTTTAAAACTACTCTTGTTGAGACCCAGCTGGGCACTCAGTAATGCCAGCCACTGAATAAGATCTTTCAAGTGCCTCAGCCCGCCTCACCTGTTAGACTGGCTCACTGGTTATAAATGAAACCCTGTTTTCTTCCAAAGCTCTTGATCCTTCAGCTCTTCTCTACCATTCTACCATATTCATACTTTTGCTTCTGATTTGAGTGTCTTACCGTCCTAACATATGCCATCAGTTTTCATTATTTTCAGGAGATGCCCAAATAGCACTGGACTCATCTTAGTGTTGCTGTGCTATTGTATCATCTTCACATCCCCCTCATCTTTTTGTAGTTTTTTCCCTGTTGAAAAATAAGTTTCTGTTTCATTGCATTTGGCTTTTAGTGGAATATCCTAACTGCCAATTTCCCAAGCTCTCCCTTTGTGCATTCTTTAGACGTTTAACACAGATTTCACTTCCTCTTCTCTTATCAGCCAGTCACTCATTCACACATCTTATTAAGCAGCTACAAATTAAAATGTGAGATTATAAGAAAATTATAATCAGCCTTTGCCATCAGGAAACCGCCTGCTCTTTTCTAATTTAGCCTCTATGTGCTCACAGGCATTTTAGCTGAAGGTATCTGTATGGTGGGCTTCTATTCCCTTTTCTTTATTTCTTTAGTTCTGATGGGTTCAAAATAAATAGACATCATGCTGTAGTACTATGTAGAATGACCACAATAACCACATACTTCCCCGGCAATTCTATTTGTTTCTAAATTAATATCCACAAAATGAATTAGCATTATTTGTTGTATTATCAGTGAAAAGAAACCACCAGATACTGTAGGAAGAAAGTGGTGCAAAGCACATGGAGTTTGGCCTCAACTAACATGAAATCAAAGACTTAATTAGAGGAAAGTTTGTCTGTTTCCTTAAATATTTCTTCGCAATGATTCCTTAAATACTTTCCTGTTTCCTTGACCATGGCTTGGGGGTAAAAGGAGAAGGAAGAGTTGGGAAGGAGTAGGCAAGAACGGGAGAGGAAGAAAAAAAACCAGCAAGCATGTAGCAGTTTAAGAAAAAAAGTAATGGTCTTAGGGATGTGGAAATTTCTCTCCCACATAGATTCACTGGCCTAGATACTTACAATGGCTAATTTTGCAAAGAGCTTATTTTCACAATCCATTCGAAAAATAAGTTGCAGTAGGTGGACAAAAAAATGTTTGAGTTATTTTTCCAGAATATTAAACTAAAAAATCTTATTTCTTCAATTATATGTTTGCTATTAGAACAAAAGGGAGGAAAAGCCACTAACTGTGGAAAATGATAGTATATATATAATTTCAAACATTTTTCATACAGAATCCTTCCCACATGAGCTCTTTCCAGAGCAACTTGATAGTACTGTGGAGAAAAAATATTCATAAATATATATACATTGATCATGTATAATATTTCCTTATAATTTAAAAACCAATATTTCTTTAGAATCTTTTGTAGCTTAGAAACCTGATGATAGGATGAAACATAAAGTGGTCCCACACCCCATTATGGTTCTTTCTTTTCTCACAAGGGATTCGATATCCATCTATGGTTCCATTCAGTAGGAGGATTCAGGGCTTTGATGCACATTTAGATATACCATTGGATATATTCAGAGCATGTGTAGTTCTGGTAAACTGTTTTATTTAAACAATCTATAAAGACCTACATCACCAATTAATTCTCTCCTCTCATCTCTGGTGTACCCCTGGTAAAAGAACCAGAGAAAGAGGAATGATAGGATCTAAGAAACCCTATATATATATATATATATATATATATATCCTGGTGGCTACCTTTCCTAAACAACAGAGAGAATCAGTATAGTAGGACTTTGATAAAATTTTAGAATGTGGGTTTGGGCTATTCACAAAATAAATTCCTTTAATATGTAAATCTTCAAAAATGACATTGTATTTATTAAACCATTTTAATAGATATCTTAGGATTTGAACTGGAAATATTAAACACAGAAAGAATATGCTGTTACAAATTGTAGAATTTAAACCTTTTCAGAATAATCTGATATTAATGTTAAGGTTAAATGCTGCCTAATTTAAATGGAATGGCTCTACTGGCCTCTCAGGTACTGCAGCTTTTCACTTCTACAAAGTAGCTGTGTACTGAAGGAATCATAGAAGTTTGGAATACTGAGAGAACCTAAACTTCAAAGCTTGGAAAGTAGTAAACAAAATAACTTCTTTGAGTACTTTTCAAAAAGAAATTAGAGTGTTAGATCCAATGTCATGCAATGTGGCATTTGATTTTGTGCCATTATCCTGTCTTCCATTAAATTGTAATGGTCCCACTTATGGAGACATTCAATAAAATTAAGGTTCATTTCCTACTTCCAGGAATATCAGCCAAGAAATTCATACTCATGAAGATGATTCTGCTTGACTAACTGTTAAATGAAAATTTTATTGAATGAGAATTCCTGAACACTAATTTTCATAATTTTCTTTCATGGCTTGCCCATTTGGTTTCTGTAAATATGGTTTCCCCATAGGCTGGTTATGTTTCCAGGAGTGGAAGAAAGCAGTTTGTATCAGCTTTTGGGTGATTAAAAAGATGAAGATAAACATACAAGTTATAACTAAGGATTCAAAAGCATGTAAAAAACTTGGTAGAATTTTTGTAAGAAAATGATAAATAAATAAACACATAGATAACTTTTAAAAATATGAAGTAAAGGGAGCAGTGTACTCTGAATGGCGGTAAATATTCCAAAGATGAAGAGCCAAAACATGTGTATTTTAATAGTTAACCAGTACATGAACTAAATTAAATGTATCACATATTTTACTTAGTGGTTTCTGAAACTAAATGTACTCAATTGTTTGAACTCAGAATTCAGATTTTTTAGAAGACAATTCATGCTTTTTATATGAATTTTAGTCTTATATTTCAATTATTAATCATGCATGCATGAGTTGAGTACATATTTATTGTGTATCAGCTATGTACCAAGCCTAGTTCTGGGTATCTGACATATATTAGTAAACAAAACAGGCAGAATTTGCCTTTATGGAGCTTACAAGTGAATAAGGAGAGACAGACAATAAAGAATAAACATAACAAATAAGTAAATTATATAGTATATTAGAAAATGAATAGTATACAAAATAGGGTAAAAGATTGGGAATAGGAATTGCAGAATATAGTATTAAATGCAATGGTCAGATTAATTCTCACTGAGAAGATAATATTTGAGAAAAGACTTGATGGAGGGAATGGATTTATTTAGAAGAAATCACACTCACTCAGAATTTAACTACAAAAAATTTAAATTAATTTAAACAAGATATGTATTACATAATATGATATTGATATAATGTTTTCTGATGTATCCTTTAAGATTCACCATGGCATTTTATTATTTCTAACTTTGACATAACAAAATTGAGTGTAGTGATTGACTCTGTAAGACAGGTGTTTTACTATTATAATATACTTCTAAGATAGGTTAATTTCAACAAGATGTTTAAAAATACAGACGCAAAAAAAATTGTCAATGAAGCCTTTAAAACCACATTTCTATATTCTCTTCCAAGAATAGACCAGATCAATAGTAAATAAAATTAGTGTCTTCCTTAACTCTAGGAATGCATGTGTTCAAACATATAATCATTTAAATATACCTGAGTATGAATCTGAATATGAATAAAGAAAAAATTCTTATTTCTGATATTCTCTTGTGCACACCTAGAGTAATAATACATAGTCTAACTTAAAGTACCTGTCCTAGAAAAATGGAAAATCCTTAATTCCATGTTTAATTTCTCTCTCCTTTTCTGATACTTTAGAAGTGTTAGGCTAAATTACAAACTCATTACCTCAGAAGTCCAGGGATTGAATTTCTGCTCTACCACTTACCAGGTGTGTGTCCTTGGCATATAACTAAGCCTAATCAGGCCTTTTCCTCAACTGGAAAATGAAGGCTCATAACTCAAAGTTCTTGAATAAAATGTGTTCAGAGAGGTTCTGTATTATAGGTAATCATTTATATTAAAGTAATATTTGATGCTATTTTAACTGGTCACTATTAGAATAAATAACAATGTAAACAACTAAAGACCAGTCCAACACCATATAAAATATCATGAATTTTTTTTTTAATATCATGGTGAGTCTGAGAAAAGAAAGAGCTTTGTGGCCCTCTGTGCCAGGGAAGTTCTAGAAGCTGTTACAAAAAGGGGCATAACTTTAATTGGACCAAAAAGGAAGGGTAAGATTTGGGATGGAAGAAAAGATGATTCCCAAAGTAAACTAGTGATTATGGTGATGTCAGTGAGCAAGGGATTTGTGGGGAACAGTATTGAAAGTACCTGAATTGTCCATTCTTTTGTCATAATAGAGGAGTTCAGTATGTGTCGCTATACACAAGTGCTTTCACTTGTTGCTATATTCCTAAGACACTGTTTACTTCACAGTCACTATTTATTTATTAAAAGCACATAGAAAATATCCTTTTCCTTCTAAGGAAAGTATCCCCTTAGAACTCATTTATTTAACCAACACGTAATCATCACATTTGCCGCCAATCAATCATTATGCAGCTATGGTTACAGGACACATTTGCAAAATATATATTCATACAAGAACCCCTTTGCATATTGTTCATCATAAATCCTAGAATTTGTGGTAAACAGTTTCTAAACAAATGGCACAAAAATCTTCTATTATTATTATTATTATTATTACTGAAGTATAACTTACATTAATTAAATATACAGATCTCCATTGTGTGCCACCACACCATGTCACCCATGACACCCAGGTCAAGAAGGTTGTTGTACTTCTTCCTAGTTAATACTGTCCTCCAGCTTAATCCTGATAGAGGTGAACAATATTCTGGCTTCTACTTTTTTTTTTTTTTTTTTT
>JAQQAC010019064.1:1143070-1426411 GCA_029783875.1 Phataginus tricuspis
TGGGTGGTTTCTAGTTTTATGCCATCATGAGTAAAGCTACTCAGAAACATTTTTGTAAATGTGTTTAGGTAAATATATGTACTCAGTTCTCTTATAACTCTCTTATTATTTCTTTTGCACTCTGAAGTCATAAGATAGACATACATTTAGTTTAACTAGATATTGCCGAACAGTTTCAAAAGTGTTCATGTAAATTCACATTCCCACCACAATATATGAGAGTTTCAGTTGTTTTACCATCATAGTTTTCTTTTCAAAACCTGGAGAGCTCTTTATTCCCAACATAGCTCTTCAAGTGTAATGAGATTATGATGTGATGGATTTAACTAGAAATTATTTTTCATAATTGCAATTAACATGACACTTTCTAAAAAAGAAGTTTGGTTCAGTTTACTTTGGTGAAAGCATGTGAGCAGCACAGAACTTTGGGTACTGTCACTTCCTAAGCCTACTAGGTAGTAATGGCATATAGACCTAAATACAGCCTTTGAGCTAGCTGTTTCGCTAAGTTGCAGTCAAACTTTGAGTGCTGACAGTAAGCACCCATATCTCTCTTTTTCCATTTATATCATCTTTTTGGTTTCACCTTGATGAGTAAAATAAAAGCACTGGTAGAATGAAGAAGAGCAAGAGTATATTATTTTTAACATTACCTGTGAAAATTTCCAGTGCAAAACAAATATTCTTGAGCTTCAAAATCCTGTAAAATCCAAAAATAATTTGAAAAGTATGTTGTTCTTACATTTGGATAAGAATATAAATTAATTTTAGAGAAAATCATCACCATAAGATTTAAAATGAAATTGTGGAACCAAATTCTGATCAAGATGATTCAGAGGATTAAAGCATGACTCAAGAGCAACTGCAAAGTGGTCCAGTTAGTTTATCTTACTCTTCACCCTACTTGCTTAGAATACATTCATCCTTCTCATTGCAGGCCAAGTCTAATCAAAATCGCAGTGCAGAGGTTAAAGGTGACAGTGGGCGATCCGTATATCAATATGCTCTTTGCTTCCTTATAAACATACTGTATTTCTCATTTGTTCTCAATCTAAGTTCAGTTTGGGGTCAGGAGTCAAGTGATTCAAAGCTTTTATTTTTGAGGGAAATTTTTGTCCTTCGATAATAAATGTGTCCATTATCTGCCCTCAAAATCCTTTACGTGAGTTTCTCAACATTTTTGTTTTATTTTTTATAAAGGAAAACTCAGCTTTGTTAATGGTATATAGTTAATTTTCATAATTCGCTATGAAAAAAGTAATTTACATAAACTTATCCTTTTGATACTTAATGATTGTCTTTAAACTTCCAACCAGTTGTTATTTATCTTACAAAATCAGTGATCCCTTGAGTATATGCGTTTTATTGATATTATTTTGAATCTATTTTCCAATGAAAAAAAATTCATAATGAGAGATCTAGTGACCTACTATTGAATTTGTCAAGGAATTCAACAAACATTTGTAGAAGATTTTCAGGTCCTCAAATGTACCATAGAGCCTTGTGGTTTTAGAAGAAGTCAATAGCTTTTGGATGCGTGCTTCTAATAATTTGTAATATTCTGAAGGGTGCCACAGATTAAATTTTAAACATCATATTTTAATTAGTGGTCATTGAAGACTTGCCCTGGAGACTGGGATATTTTGTATAACTTACTCTGCTCAATTCTGCATCCTTCTATAACTTCCTCAGGTGTTAGATTGAACCATTTAAAATTGCCATTTTGTAGGTAAAAACTAACAGAATTTCAACATTTCATGTAATTCAGACTAATATGCTAATTATGACTCTTTCTTTCTTTCTTTGAAAAGTATATCACAGTATACTTTTGTGAGGACCAAATTTGTTGGAAGAAAAGATGTCACCTGTGGTAAGCAAGGCGAGACAGTGTTCAGTGAATTTGAGAATCATAGCGATTTGTTAAATATTCTGATATTTGCCAATTATATTTAGAATAACAATTTCAAGAGTACTAGGTAAAAGTGTAATTATTTCTATTTTTACATTTTTAGAAGTACAAATTATAGTAATTATAGTCAATTTGTAAAAAGTCATGTCAAAGCATTTTGGCCATGAGGCAATATTGATTTATTAATCTAATTTATTTAAATAATCTGAAGATTAAACTATAGCATATTATAACACTAATAGAAGTATGATTTATCAAACAGGCTCTTTCTCAGCACTTAAGAGCTGATAGCTCCATGCTAGGTACTTTGCAGAATTCAAAGGAAGTAGGAAAGTCCCTATTTTAAATAAATGTATATCCATTAATAGAAATTACAAAAAAATACTGATTCCATTTGAAAAGATGATTTATAGTACAAATAAAAAAATATTCAAAAGGAAGACTGAATATATAAAACAAGGAAATGAATATAGAATTCAAAGACTTCCTTGTGCTTAAACACTTCTAATTCATCCACTAATATCGTGATTGTCACACTTACTCCCTTAAAAAGATTTTTGAATGCTACAGTGTTTCAGGCTCTGTTGTAGGTGCTTTGGATATACCAGTGTTCCAAACTTATAAAGAGGATTTCCCTCCGGTACTAGCACACTGAGGCAGGTAATAAATAGTGAAATAATAAATAAAAGTTTATGGTATGATTGAAAGTGGTAAGTACTAAGGAAAAGGGGGAAAAATGCAACAGGGGATGAAGGGCTGCATGAGGGATATGATTGCAGTTTTCATTATGTAGTCAGTTGGGAAGATGATTATATGACCAAAGGCAATAACTTTATTATTCGTTCCTGAAGAGCATAAAGAGTGATGTGCAAATATACATACCAATGTATTTAAGAAATGAAACCAAGGGTCTTACAGAAGAACCACAAAAGTGAGCTAACTGAATGCAAGCATAGAGTTAATCAGATTCTTAAAGATCATGATCTGAAATAAAGCAGATATAAGAGGAGGAGAGACACAGTGTTTCCCCAGAGAGAAAAAAGACATGTGAAGTTAGGTTCCTGCTTACTTCCATGTCCCTTCCACTATAACTGAAGCTCCCTGAGGAGGAAATACTCCTCTTTTTCCCACACCTAGGGCCTATTGAATGTCTGAACTATATATATGTATGTCATCAAAACTGGTTAAATGAACTGGAAAAAGGTGGTAAACTAAGGTCTAGAATCTTGTCAAAGAGGAAGAGTAAAGAAAACACAGTTTAGGCTCATAAGCATAAATATACAAAATGTAAAAAATCATGAAAGTCTGTCAATTATCTGCCATCTTCCATTCTTGGAATATAACATAATTAAAGGTAGGTACTATAGTGTTTATTGTATAATGGACATGTTTAAGTAATAGTTCCTTATACTAACAAATGGAAGAAAAAAGAATATACCATCTCATTTTCATTTACTGAACCAGGTTTCTCCAAATATTACATGTCTCCCAAAGAATATGACTTATGTTTGCAAGTATGTTTCTTTAGACTGAACAGGACCACTCTGTGTGCTTTATGCATCTTGATAAAATGCAATTCATGCTTCAAGAAATGACAATCTTATGCATCATATGTTGTACTCAGAAGTGAATAATATATTAAAACAAAATATTCATTTTCAAAAATAATAGTGTCCAAAATCACTGAAGGAAAATAGACAAAAGAGAGAACATATTTGAAGGGACACTTTTTGGAGAAGAATCATAATCAGTATGTAGGATTAACTGAAACCTGAAATCTCTTTTAATTTTACCTAGGGTAAGACAAGTAGTGATTCTATAGCGTCTCACTACGCTGATGGACAGTGACTGTAATGGGCTTGGTCGGGGGGGACCTGATGAAGGGGGTAGTTTGATAACTATAATATTGCACACGTAACTGTAGATTAATGATGCCAAAGTAAATTATTTAAAAAAATTTTACCTAGGGTAATCATATTTTTAAAATGTGATTTATTTGATAGCTGACATGCTGAGAGCAGAGAATAATAGGGGTGACAGCAGCTGTATTTTAGACATCAAAAGAGGCAATATGACCCTACCTAAAGATGAATTAATATAAAAGCAATGAGTCATAAAAACTGAACATTGAAAGACTATTTAGAAAGGAAATAAAAACTAAAACATCAAGGTCAAAATTCTAAACTCAGAAAGATTTTAACAAATATTGCGCCACCCAGTGGTTGTTTTTGAGTGACTTCTCTCTATCTCTCCTTTCTCTCCCTCTCTCTCTTTTAAAAATTTACCTGGGTTCCAATTTCCACCTTCATTATTTTGGGGAGCCCCAGGAAGGCTTACTTTTTGACAATCTTATGTGTATAACTAGGAGAAATCTTGGGAGGGCAACTCAATTTGATTGCCCAATTTCACGATTGCAGAAAGAGCGATGGCAGAGATGATAGAGTGCCTAGTATACGATGATTAAGTTCAGACTCGACAAGATAGGTTCACAAAAGGGCAATCAGGCTTGATTCATCTGATTGCCGGACTGGAAATGAAAGAAAAGCAGTGACATAATTACCCCATATTTGCCAGACCTCCAATATAGTATATCACAAATATATTAAGCAAAGGTGGTCCTCAGAATGATCAGTGTGCTTTAAAGAGGAATATCACTGCTTTAGCAAATAAAAGAAGGCTCACAAGATCAAAGACAAAGGATGTTTCTGGAATCTGCTTTGCTTACAGAGAGGATGGGAGAGAGCATGGAAAGTCACTCAGTGAGAGAAGACAAGCAGGGAACCAGAATAAGGAAACTGGGATAGTGTCTCTGCTGGATTTCTAGCCAGCTTGGTGACCTTGGTCAGATTCCTGGGCTTCAGCTTTCTCACCTATAAAACAAAGGATGTGGACTAGGCTGAGTGGTGTCCATGAACCCAGGATATGGACTGAGGCAAGGAGTAGCAGTAGGGCCATCTCATACAAAAGAACCGTTGTTTGAATATTCATGAAAGCAAAATTAGCTAGTGATCAAATAATGGAGAGGAAGGGTGGCTAATGGAGAATGTAAATTCATCCTAATGCATTCTAAATGTAGTATAAAACTGATAGAGATAATTCTTTCCAGAAGGAAAAGAATGAAGCATAGCATTCTGTCTTTAAATTTCCTGCACTGTAGTCTCCTTCCCTCTTCTCTATCATCACCTTATTTTTCTCCTGTACTTTCTGTTTC
Source organism: Phataginus tricuspis (assembly GCA_029783875.1). NCBI lineage: Eukaryota > Metazoa > Chordata > Mammalia > Pholidota > Manidae > Phataginus > Phataginus tricuspis. The sequence continues at coordinate 1,148,191 of JAQQAC010019064.1, forward strand.
CAGTAACCATGGTGATGCTCCCTCCCGGCAGCCTTCTTCACAGCCGGCCCTTTCGGTACACTGATGCAAGGCTGCTGACAATGCTGTAAAAATTGATTTATTTATTAACATTTTTCCCAACCCTTTTGTCCAGGAAATAAATGCAGGGAATTATTCTACACTTAACCTCCCTGCATAAGGGGCGCTGTATAACAGGGATATTCCAACTGCTAATGTCAGCTGCTAGCATAAAGGGGATACCGATTATACCAGAGATTCAATTCCCTGCCTTTGGCCCTCGGGGACTGTAAAGTCCCAGTATTTGAGCTGGTTGCCACCTCTTTTTGCTTTTTTGTATATAAATGGAATAAAATAGATTACCTACAGAAATGACATATTAACCTTGGTTTCCCAATCTTCTTTGTTTTTTGCTGTATGATCTCCCTTGTAAGAAAAACATTGCCAAGTATGTAATTATCACAGTTACAAAGGGATTGAATTTTCCATTAGAAAATATACATAAATCTACAGACGTCTCTAATGAGCAGTTGTTTATTTTAGAATATAAAAAAAGCAGTATGGTATACTCAGTTTTTAAAGTATGTAATTATTTGCCAATGACAAAACATCAAAGAAATCTCTGATGTCATTAATGCAGATAGTAAAAATTCCCATAAACTGTCATTTAGTCATGTCCAGTTTGTGTACCCTAACTTATTTGTAATCCTGTATGCCGGAAAACTCTGTTTAAGCCGTGTGTGTGTGTGTGTGTGTGTGTGTGTGTGTGTGTGTGTGCGCGCGCGCGTGTCTGGCATTAACACAAAGAAGACCAGATGATGACATTCATAGGCTTATAGACTCGACTCCTGGGGACACACTTGGATGGAGGCAATTAAAATGCCTGTCAGGCATTTGATACCAGAAGCCCCTGTGGCAAACCGCTAAATGCTAAACTAGGGGCTGCATCTCCTTGTCAGTGAATGATGGCGGAGCCGGGTGGCTTGTCATCATTCTCGAAAATTCTGAGGCTAGTGAGTTCTCTCTCCCTCTCCCACTCGCCTTATTTTCCTTTTCGCCACTGCGGGGACTTTTTCTAATTTGCAGCTTCCTTTTCCCCGACACACACAGACAGGAGCTGGTGGCTTGCAGACTGCGTCTGTCTGGAGCTAGAGAGCCAGAGCCAGAGCCAGCCCGCAGAGATAATGCTCTGGGAGAAGGATTCTGCAGCAGTCCTCAAAGGCTAGACTTGGGTGGTATCACTGCATATGCGCTGGTAATGGATTGGGGCTTTAAAATTTTTGTTTTGTTCTATTTAAAACATTTTTTCAAAGGACCTGCCTTATGTGATCTCGAAGTGAAATGCTTTAAAATTCGTTACTGAGCTTCCTAAAAATTCAAGTACTGCGTTTTTTGTGCTACAGATCCGAAGACATAGATTTATTATCTGGATAGAAAGAATGCATTTGCTTATTGGTGAGTTACAATTTTCAATATTTAGTTAACAAATCTATATATGTATTGTTCTGTTTTGTTTTGCTTTGTTTTGGTAGATTCTTCAGCTTGTCTCTAACCGAGGAAACTGACTGGGAACTACTCATTCAGAAAATTAAAAGGTACCACATGTTTTATTTGGTTGTTTAAATGAGGGAAAACCAGGGAGGATTTGGAATGTTTTTATTTAAGTCCATCTTTCTATAGCTGGTCTTTTATCGTTAAGCCTACGTTGATCATTGTCCATAGTATGTACGACTTCCTATGCAAAGAATGCCATTATCCAAGACTGTTTTGCTCACAAGATGTCTAAAGAATTATGTTTTTTTTCCTGTGCTGCAATTTGTTAGCAAACATTAATATGCCTGGCTTATTTTTGGATTTTTATCATTATCACAGCTAAAAATATGTCCAAAATTGTCTATCATAATGAAATTTCAACCATTTCAATTTAAGAGACATGTACTAAGTAATGATTTTATCTGAGGGAATCCTGCTAAAGTGATTTTTTTAAAATGGCTAAGTGAAATGGCTTGCCCTACCCAGGCAGAATGGGCCCTAGAGACGAAATCCCAGCCATGACTCAGTATTGTCGGGTTTTGTAAATAAAAAATTGTAACTTCTCTGAAGCTTTAGTCTTTAGCACAGAATATATTTAAAGACCAAGATTGTTCGTTTTTTTTTAATGGTTTACATATGCTTTATTCAGCATTGACAGTATAAGAAAGTAGTCCTTCATCTTGCCATGAAAGCAGTTGAATCCATTGATCCTGGGCCATATGCCTTACATGAAAAATATTAATTTTCAAATACAGCATCAGGATGTCTGTTGATTGGAGATGGCAATTCTGTGTATTACTTTTTCTTTAATTCTTTAAGATTACCTTTGACTTCAGTATATACTCATGTCAATAAAACCTATATTTGTAATTTGCCTTTAAAATAATGGAAGACATTTTTTTCCTTGCTGAGATCAATAATATCTTTTATCTTTCCTTGGCATTCAGACAGCATTCCCCTCAAGACTATAGGCCCAAAATATTGTATGCAGTAAGGTTAGATTTTTCTAAATGTACTTTAAAAATGGCCAATGTCCAACAACTGATCCTGAAATATCAAAAGTATTGAGTGTACACCTGTGAATGTGAATATTTGTAGCAGTTGAAGGAGACGAATGCATTGTCCTTGTTTAATTTTCTCTGCAGTGTGTAATTATGAGAACCTTAATTTATTCATTCCACAAGCACTTACTAAGAGCCGTACTGCTGTAGGTAGTTACTGTGGGAGAGAGGGAAGGGCAGATGCCACTGGCACCACCCTTCCAGAGTGTAGGAAGCAGTACATATTTTTGAACAGGAGTATGAATTCATTAAAATAAGCCAGTGTATTCTAAAAAAGGAAATTGCTTTATTTCAGATATTGAACAAAATCTAGTTACCTAGTCTCAGAGATACATAAACTATATTGCATTTTTTCCTCAGAAATTACTCAGTGGAATCATGTATGAAACCTCCTAATAGGACTTTATATTCCTCTTGGATATTCTAAAGCCCTTGGGAACATTCTCCCTTTAGGTTTCACTCAGAGTAAGTGATACATTTCATATTTGGTAAAAAAAAATATGTTTGGTATTTTCCCACCTAACTTCATCCATATGTTACATATCTCATGTGAGAATCTGTTTCCTAATCTTCATACTCATTTAGCAACTCATTATATTAATTTTGAACTTTGGGGTATTGACAGGAGTTGGAAAAGAATGAAGTTATTTAGCCATTAAAAAAAAAGATATATTCTGTATCTTGTCCATAGGAACTAATCAGTTGTGTTGCAGTTTATCTGGGTACTGGAAAAAGTGACGTATTACCTCACCAAAAGCCTCTTGGTGCCTAAATTTTCTAGGACCATTTTACAATTTTCCCAGGGGTGTGTTGACAGATTTTGTGTAATAAACCAGAATTTGTTCAAATAGTCTGTTACATCATCAAATCAGAACAGAATTCAACTATTCGACTCTTAGAGGGTCAGGGACCAGAATCACAGATTTTCTAATCAATGTCATCTTCACATTAGTTAATTCCTTCACTGATCTTTTTCACTCATGTATTCAGCACATAGAATAGTGCCTGGACCACAGGAGGCATTCAGCAAATATTTATTTAATTATTTGATGGATGAATGAATTCATCAGCATTTTCCCCAATAACTTTTTTGTTCTTATTTTTCATAGATTAAACACTGTAAAACAGACATTTGGTGCTTTTTTAAAAAGTTACTTAACATATGCATTATATATTTCTAATGAATAATGATTAACTGGATAATTATTACTGGGTAGAAAATCAGGCAAAACATGTAGAAATTTCTCCAGGCTATATGGAAAAGGATTTTTCCAGTTTTAGGTTAAGATGGAAAGAATTTTTGAAATGTCCCTTTTCACTTTCATCAGCTAGGGGAAGGATGCCAAACTGCAGCATGAGTTTTGTTTTATGGATGCTTCCTAACTACTACTCCCAGTCTTGACATTGTTTATGGCTCTTCATGTCTTCAGCCAAGATTTTCCTGCAGCAGAGGGGAGGGAGGAGGCCTCTTTCTCTCTCTCTGTCTCTCTTTCACTGTAATACTAGAAATGATGTCATAGTCTTCATAAATGCTTTGTTGCTCACTATGAACTATTAAGTGTGGCATCATTTCAAATATATATATATACACATACATGCACAAACGTATTTATTTATAATGTGTAAAGAAATTTCTAGAATCATAATAGCTTTAGAGGATGCTATTCTTTCTTGTTGTCATTTATTTTTATTAATAAAGTTATAGGTTTTTTGTTACTAACTGTGTACCAGAGAATATTCTAAGCCCTTAACATACATTATCTTATTTTAACTTATCCTACAATCTTGAGTTGTGGGTATGGTCTCCATTTTACAGATGAATGAACTGAGATTTCAATTGGACAGTTGACACAAATCTGGCCCACAGTCCTTTATATTAATTACAACATACTACATTTTTTTCTAGTAGGTTTTTTATGTTTATATTCATTGTTTTAGTGTCTTATTTATGCACATGATATATATTTTATTGAAATAAGGTTAAAATGGTATGCTTATAGATTCTTGTTTTCATTATACATAAAGTAGGACTAACTATATCTTCTAATATGTAACTGTCATAGTCAAATTCTGATATATCTTATATTTTAAAGTATATTTTATATTGAATCTGAAGAAGTTTATTCTTTTAGGAGAAATGTCAGGGGTAAATTAGGAAGTTTTAAGACAAATGAATTCATAAAGCATCTCTTTTATCATTAGGATGATGTCATTACTGAATTGCATAATCTAAAAATTCAAGTGCTAAATGGCATGACTGATGCTGTATCTTGCAAAAGTTTTTTAAAAATTGACATAATGGGAAAAGTTTCAACTGGCTGAAATAAACAAGTAGGGAACAGTGTCCTATACCATGTGAAAATGCCCATTAGACCTTAAATACAACTTACTTAACCCAGAAAAATAACTGAGGGCACTAACAACTTCACAAACATGTATTAAGATCCTCTATTTGCAAAGAAGTATATATAACAGAACACTTTCAGATCTCAGCTGGGTGCAGCAGAATAAACCAAGCAAGTAGCACCAAGGTTCATCGGTACCATAAAAGACACATGAATCATTTCTTATAGGACTTCATCTTAGTGCAGGATTACCCACAATTGGGAAGGAACTCAACAGGAAATATTTCGTGGAAGATGAGTCTTTTCAGGTGGAACTTAGGGATGAATGGAATTATTCAAAGGGGAACATAGTATGTAGAGAAGCTCCAGGAAGAACAAACAACATGAGCAAAAGAACCAAAGGAAGTGAACGTGCATGGGAAGTGTAGGCTGGTCTCATTTATATTCCAGAGTGCAGGGCAGAAGAAGGGGAGCCTTAGAAGATAAGGATAGAAAGGTGTATGAATACTATTAAGTCGTGCCATATGAAATGGCTAGTGGCCTACTCTTTTTGAACTACAAAATAAAAATTTCATTTCGTTCAAACTCATGCATTGGAAAAGGACCTTAAATGCCAAATTTAGGAAATTTTTCAGATTCAATGGGAAGGTATTGACTGCATTTTCAGTAGGAGCCCACAGTGGCCTAAACTCTGTTTTCAGATGACTTATTTTATAGCTCTGGGTGAGAGAGAGTTGTGTGTGAGAACATGTTGAAGAAAGCGTCACTGTGGAACCTGTCATAGGATAAGCTGGGGGGTAAAAAAGGCTCAAAAAGGGTGTTGAAAGGGGGCATGAAAAAGAGGTCATGAAAATGAAAGATGTTTGTGAGCTCATAGTCACTGAGTACAGCAACTGCTTGATTGGTAGGAGGAATGAAAAGCAGAACGACTCAGTGGTGACTGTAACATTTGATTTTGTAACTGGAAAAATAAGAGGAGAAAGGTAGCTAAAAGCTGCTCGAGGAAAGAGGCCCTCTTGCTCTTATTGTATTCCTAGCCTCCAGCAGACTGCCTAGGATGTAGTAGACAGTCAATAAATGCCAACTGAATGAGTGAGAGAGTGGAAAAGAAGTAAAGAGGCAGGTTTAGGCCACAATGGCTGGATATGTAGGTGGACTGCAGAACACATAGAAGCAAAGGTAAGAGAAGAAATTAGGCATATGGGATATGGATGACATTATCAAGAAAGATGAAGAGAGGACCAGAGAGAAGATTTTTGGCAGCACCCCCATTTAGGATGCAGAATGAAGGACAGGAATTGACAAAGTTAAAGGAAGAATTTTATTTTTAAGCCAATAAAAAGGGGGACAGGTGAAGTAATAGAAAACAAGGCTGAAACTCAAATTCTCTAGAAAAAAATCAGAATAAATAAAAGACTGCTGGGTTAATTATTTATTTCACTAATGTCTTCTGTTATTAAAACAGTATATCCACATTTTATGAAATTTAGAAGAGTATAAGGAAATAATAGCCATCCATTAAGCAATCCAGAAATTGTGTTTAACACTTTATGAACCATTTAGCTTATTTTCTTTCATCTGTTGCTTTTAAATTTACATAATCAGGATAAGAACAATGCAATTTGAATTCTGCTTTTTTTCCACCCAGAGTATCTTAAATATCTCTTACATTTTGCCACCTACATAATGTTCTATCCTGTAGGTATTGGACATGTTTATTCCCTACTGTTTCAGTTTTTCATTATTATCATATTGCTACAATGAAATAGTTTGTACATTACTCTTATAAGGTATTTCAAATTATTTCCAATGGGTATTTCCTAACAGAGTCATTGCATTCAATATTGCCAGATATCTGGTCAGATACAATATGGTGGTTTCAAAATTAGCCTGAGCTTTTAAAGGGAATCTAAGATTCCCTTAGCACCTGCATGTGCCAGCCTCTGTGACAGGCACTTTCATAATTATCACAGTGATTCTGATGTAGATTCTATTATCTCCATTTAACAAATGAAGGAATGACTAGAGACTCAGAGAGATGCACAAATTTTAGGAGTAGTTTTGAGTCTGGGGCTGACTCCAAACAAGTCAGACTGTGGGGACAGAAGCAAGATATTGAGAAGTGAATGAGTAAGTAAGGATCTGAAAGCAATAGGAAAACACATTTATAGGTCCAGTTTTAAAGGAAAGAGAGAAAACAGGTCAGACAAGAAGGGCAGTGACTGCAGCAATAAGGGTTTTTCTCTTATTAACATGGGATATCCTAAGCCAAAGGGAGGGGTCAGAAAGAAAGGGGTGCCATGTGTGTAATAAGAAGGACAGATTGATAGAACAAGATCCTAATGGAAAGAGATAAAGAGCACAGACAAGGTTTGGGCTTGGAAAGCAAAATTCATCTTCTCTGTAGATAAAAGCAAGAGAAAAGAGAGTGAGACTTTTTTAGTGGTAAAGAAGAATATGGGGACCCTACATATCATCTGGACTTTATTTCAGACTGGAGGAAAATTCATTTATTCCTTCAGTGAATATTTATTGAACACCAATTTCATGCCCTTCCCCTGCCCTGATGAAACTTTCCTTCTAGAAGGGGAACGCAATCAGTAGATAAACAAAATTAAAAGGTGACTGAGGCAGCTATTCAGAGACTAGATAATAAGGTGATAAGAGTAGATAAGCTTCTGGCAGATAAGCTTCTCCAGCTTTAAAGCAGAAATGAATCAACTGGAGATCTTACTAAAATGTAGATTCAGAATCAGCGGGTCTGAGGAGGAGCCTGAAATCCACATTTTAACAAAGCTCCCTGTCGATGATGCTGCTGGACCACAGACCGTGCCTTGGTTAGCAAGAAGTTAGATAGCGAGTGTCCAGGCAAGGAAACTTAGAAATGACTGAAGAAGTTGTTACAAGCAAGTCAAATGTGAGCCCTTCTCTTGGCAGAGCAAGACTACATACTTCCCCTCTGATAGTGAGAGAAAATCATCTCTATACCTCTGAGCCTTTTCAGTTCCAACGAGTTGTTTTATGAAAGACCCATTAAACCAGCCCTAAGGAGTTACTGGCATTTCATATTTTCTGCCCATGCTCAATGCTTATTATGCCAGGTAGTAAATTCTTGCGGCTCACATTTGGGAATGTGATTCCATATAACACTGTGCCGATTTCTTAACTCCAATTCCACTCCCTGCCCTATGATTTCTTTGGATGTTTTAGCCTCCCGTTCCTGGATGTTCAGCACCCTACAATCTGCTGGATTCTCTGGCCTCCTGGCTTATGACACCCCTCACGTTCATCTCTACTTAGCGGCAAAGCTTCTGGGTGTCCATGTCCCATGTTTGTGTCACCCACATCCTAATACACAACTTGGGGAGCTCTGCTTAAAGCCACAGTGGACTATCATGGATAGTTTCTGATTTAAGGAATGCATTTTTTCCGATAAAATCATTTCTCTTTGGTGGACTGTCTCATTTGGTGGCTACAACCTGCATTCCTCTGAAGGAAGAATGCGTGCATTTGTAAATGATTAGAATGTCCAGAGGGGTCTGTTCACAGAAAGCCTTGACAGACTGTCTGGAGCAGTGTTATCTTTCTGCCTCCACTGTTAGGCTTTACCTCTCAATCCTCCCCGAAAGCTGCAGGAACTTGGGAGCATTTACCTGTTTGATTCCTCCCACACCACACTTTGCAACTATAAAATATCTTAAAAAATAAGAAATCAAATAAATATGAAATACTTATCCATCAAGGAAAAAAAGGCTTAAGTGCCTATCAAACATCTGCAAAGCCCTCATACTTGTTAGCATTTACCCTTTGCTTAAAGGTCTGGTTCTATGTCTAGGCCCTTCCATGACCAGATCTCTGGACCTTATCAGTGTCATTTTGTAATTTGGTGTTTACTTAAACAGCCAAGTAGGTGTGAGCAGTGTCATTAGACATTTTAAATTAACAATTCTAGGGAAATTGTAAATTAGTTTTCATATGAACAGAAATCAGCCTAAATCGATAAGCACATTTCTTCAAGGAGAACGCTTAGGAAAGGTCCTTGAGGAGAGAGGCTGTGTCCCGGGCATCATCTCTGCACTCCTTATGCTCTCCTTACAGAAAATGCCCTTGATGCATGTGCCAAGTTGAAGCTAATAAGTGTGCTGTGTGTGAGGGTATGTGTGTGTGTGTGTAACTTTCTATAATGGATAGCGCTAGTCTTCTCTGCATAGTCAATCTGGAATTGGTAACAATTTTTAGAATTTGAATATTATGTCTATCCCTTTACACCATTCATTCAATAGTTAAGAGTCTCAGAACCCTACAGGATAATCTTTGGTCTTCCTGATAATTTCTCCCTTTCTTTCAAAAAAAGGTCTGAATCAATCCTCCTTTTTTGTGGATTCCATGTGAGTCTGCCTCCGATGGTTCGAATTAACCTTTCTTCAGGTTCTCTCCTGGTGTTAATGACTCTGGCTTATGACCATTTACAGCAGCCAGAGGTACATTGATCCACATCTGGCAACTGTTAAAGCAAAGCTACTCTATTTAACACATTACAACCAAAATAAATTTTTTTGCAACGAGCAGAGACTTAAAAAATGATGTTTTTTTTCCAGGAAGAATCTTATGTTTTATATCCAAGGTGAACAATATATGTACTTAGTTTTCTTTAAAAATATTTTCTTGCTCGTAGTAGAATTTTCTCATGATAAGATTTCATGGTTATGTATCTACAGAATAAGATACAACATGTAGGCATTAAGGATTCTTTTCACACAGTGACTAAGAGCAAATGGCTAGCATGATTTTGAGCATAGCTGCAGATGAATTTGATATTATAGAGTTAAAAAAACATAACTAGAGTGTCTATACTTCAGAGAGTGGATACAGAAATCCTGAAATGACTGACTTACCACAATTACGCAGGTACTTGAGGAAATACAAAAACTAAGAATAAAAAAATTTTTAAATCATACAAGAACTCATGGTCTTGAGTAAGTTATATAACCCTGATCAGACTACTGTACTTTTCCTCTGCAAGATGGTAGATAGTCCGACAGACCAAAAGGAAATAATAAATGTAATATATAGGTTAATGTGTATATGCACTTTTAGTTCTGCTCCTATGTTACACTCATAAAAAGACCCAGAGGTAGACTTTGGATTATAAAATTGTTGGAAAATGCAGTCAGTTAAGAAGTAGTATTTAGACTTTAAGAAAAAATTATTTCTGTAACACTTTTTAAGTCATACAAAGCATTTGCTAATATATGACACCCCAAAGCTCATAATAATCTCTGGAATGGAAGTGGAAGATATTGTTGTTATATTTATTATAGATGAGAAAATTGAAATTTAAAGATTGCACATGACCTACCCAAGTCCCTCGAAAATGGTAAACCAGGAGCCCTTATCCTTAGTCTGACTTCAAAGCTTTTTCTTTCTGCTACTATGCCCCCAAAGCAGATAAATGACTATTTTGTCCTAAATATGGGATTTTTAAATAATGCACTAATTTGATTGCTAAAATAAAGAACCCATTCCAAGGCAGTCCTTACCTCCACTATAGTCCTACTCTACCAAAGACTCCTGCCCTTCAGAGTCCTGGAGTAATGTGGTGTGGAGCTCAATAAATACTGGTAAAAATAACAGTTATTACTGAAATGTTTTTAAACTTTTCAATTTGAAAAGGAGATAAGACTAAATATGTCACAAAGAATATAATATTATTGACTTAAAAAGCATTTGACAGAAGAATAGATTGGTTAAGAATCCATTGCTCAGTTCCAAGTTCCAGAGAACTTTAAGTAAGTGGTAAATAACTCAGAAGGAATCCAGAGTCACAAAGAAAATGATTAAAGCTTTAGAAAATCGGACCTATGGAGTAACGTTTTTTAAAAGCAGGCATTATGTCTTGATTTACCTATTTTTAAGGTAATTATAAGAGCTTATAAAGAATTTTGATCTGGAAGGTATGGATCCTGGAAGGTCGTGATCTCAGATGTAGAAACTGAAAAGTCACATATGTAAAGAAAATGTTGACCTCAGAGGTCACCAAGTAGGGTTCGGGCTGATTTAGGTGTCTCAAGGCAGACACCAGTAGGAATGGATCCAGTGAGTATGTTCCCTTTGCGGTGGCCCACCTCTTCTCCAAATCCTTCTTCCACCACCCTCATCCAGTCTCTGATTATAACTTGCCAGAGTTACTGAAATGCTCTTGGATGTCTCCCTGCCCCAAACACCATCACCCTGTTCATCTCCCAGACAAACGGTGACACACACCCTTCTTTGTTCCCATTTTTTCCCTTCAGTTGCTCTGGTTTGCTCTCTTGAGCTGTGCTGTCCCATAAATATGGTAGCAGTTAGCCACATGCAACTATTTAAATTCAAATTAATTAAAACAAAAAAATGATTAAAATGTCACTTTCTTAGTCCTACTAAGTGTATTTCAAGTGCTCCATAGCCATGTTTTTTACAGAATGTTATACATCATAGTACATTTCCATTATCAGTTAGTCCATTGGAGAGCGCTGATCAGGAGCGCCGTCAGGCCCCTCCCCCAAGCACGTAAGGCTTACACTGCCTTCTCCTTGCCCTTCTCTACCCTCAGCACACACCCTTCTCCTCTCTTCACCATCAGTACAACAATTATAATTAAAATAATAGCTGTTATTTATTTAGTGCATATTATGTGCCAAGTACCTACATTTCACAAGAACAAGAACAAAAACAAGAAGGTGAGGAGGAGACAGAAAGAATAACCCTGAGGAGTAGTTTTTTTTTTCAATCCCCATTTCTCTGAAAAGGAAAATGAGGTTTAGGGAAGTTAAGTATATTTCCCAAAGATAAATAGCTAATAATTACTGGAGCTTAAAGTGAAACCCAAGGCTGTCTGGCCCCAAAGCTAAGTCTTCTGCCCTGTACCAGGGGTTCTAAAACAGGGAGAGTTGGCCTCCTTTGCCAGGGGGCACTTGGCAATGTCTGGACACATTTTTGATGATCATAACTGGGCCAGAACCACCGACATCTAATGGGTAGAGACCAGAGGCACTGCCAAACATCCTGTGGTGGTCAGCCCCCCGCAACAAAGAACTGTCTGGCTCAAAATGTCAATAATACCAAAGTTGTTTGTTTTCTGTTTTCTCCCTCAAGAGTTTGAAGTCTGAAAGTATTGGGACTTTGGTTTGTCCTCTATATCCCCAGCACCTTGAAAACTACTTACCACAGAGTAGGTGTGCCATGTATATTTTTGCATGAGTGGTGAATTTATTATTTTTTAATTAAACTAATAACTGCACAAAAATCAAGTCAAACAAAGGGGCCAAAATAAAATGAAAATCTTCCTTCCTAAATCCATCCCCAATCTCACATCCCAGTGAAAACCATTTTAATAATTGCTGTTCTCTATGAATTCTGCTGATTACCATTGTAGTTGTATATAATAATTCAATTTCTTTACTTTTGACAATATTTGTTGACTTCTGACCAAAAAAAAGTGAGGAATTTAGCACACTAACACTGTCCTCACATTCATCTGCAGGGTTTTTTTTACAGTTCATTTGATCATATTTGACTTTTTTAAATTACTTGTTTATTTGTTAAATTTGTTTTACTTTTATAGTTGCATAACAGCCACAGGTACAAGGAGTTGATAAATATGTACAAATATAACATATCTAAGTAATGGTAAAATAAAAACAGTTTGTCCAGTGGGAGCCCCTCTGGGCACCTCCCACATCTCCATCCTTGGGCGACTTCACAGTCGTTGAGCACATCTTTGCTTGCTGGCACCACTTGGTGTTCAAAGCTCACCTGTGCCTTCCTTTCCCAGAACAGTAATCAGGCAATTCTCCAAGGATGGAATTCAGAAGGCAAGATCTGGGCACCCAGTAAGGTCATTGTTACTTGGTGCCATTGCTTTTACGTCTTTTTATTGGACAGAATTAAGAAGTGTATTATTTTAAACATCATAAATTCATACTGACTTCTCCAATTCAAGTCCATTAACACAAGATTCTTCCTTACCTTCTCCATTCCGTATTGTTGTTCTTGTTCCATTTTCCTGTAGCAAGAACCCTCATTCCCTACATCAGTATACCCCCTCACAGTTTTTAAATTGTCAAGGCTTGTAATGTTTATATTCTGTCCTGTAATTAAAATTAAGTAATCCGTGTTTTGTTTAAGTTTGTTCAGAAAACTAAACCCATATCAAACAACATTACAATTTTACTTATCAAAGTATATTTCCCTATTGATTGAAATTCTGTTACCTGAACCACCGAGAAGTAAACTGTAGTCTCATGTTTTCCCAACTCCTGTTTTCAAGGTCAAATAACCTGAGTGTCAAGATTCAGTGGTTTTAGTCTCCTGCAACCCAATTTCTTTCTGGTAGGAGGGTCAGAACACTTTTTCTATAAAGGGGTAGATAGTAAATATTCTTGGGTTTTGGAGACCATACAGTCTCCATTACCCATATATATAGTCTTTCATACAATCTCTATCACAGCTACGATGTGCTCTGTCAGTGTAGCACAAGGGAATGGCCCATGCGACATAGTTTGCCAACCTTTCTTCTAGGCTGTATTTCCCTCTCCCTGTGCTTTCTCTCTCATATCATCTTTTATGGTGTTCCCTTTCTGGTTTATTGAAGTTTCTTCTAAAGGCCTTTTTTTCATATGTGGCAGGTCATTGATAAACTTGAGTCCTTACATGTCTCAAACCATGTCTGCTACGGTACTCATACTTGATCGATAATGTGACTAGATATGCCATTTTGCTCTATTACATGTTAGCATCCAGTGTTATGAATAAGAAGTCTGATATCAATCCGGCTCTCATTCTTCTGTTAATAACCTTGATTTTATCTTTTTCTTTTTAGAAAGATAGGAATTTCTTTTTTAGGACTTTGGTGCAATTTCAAAATGATGTATCTAGATGAATGATTTTTATCATTTATCTCAATTGGCAATAAGACCATTTTAAATTATACCTTTTAAACTCAGAAATTTTCCTGTTCTTCTTGCTCTTCCTTCCTCTTTTCTATATATAAGGGATTCCTATTGATAAATGCTGGACTTACTGGATAGATGTGTTTCATCTCCTTTTTCACATATATTTAAAGTTGTTTTCACTTTTGCTACATTTGAGGAGGTTTTCTTCTTGTTCTTATCAGCTCAATTATTATTTGCCCTCACTCCTGCCAATTCTACTTTTTAATTGATTCAGTGAATTACATATTTGGGAAATCATGTATTCATTTTTTTTTCTTACTCTCTGATGAACACATTTGTGTAATTCATTTCTGGAAGGAAGTTCATTTTTAAAGTATGTAATATTCTTTCAAATCTCTGAAAGACTTACAACTTATAATTGTAGGTTCTCATTTGTTCTCTGAATCATCTCTATTTCCTCAGGAATCATGTTTTGAAAGTATTTTTCTTATTCCTGCTGCTGGTTTTTCTCCAGTGACTTGATTTGGAGGGGTTTTTGTTTTTGTTTAATGAATGATGAACTAGGCTGAAGATCATAGGTAGCTGTTGTACATTTCCTCTGCACTTCTGTGGCTCCGTACCCTCACTGTGCAGGCTGACTGCAGGTCCTGGGTAACTGGGCAGCGTCTGTCAGGAAGCAGGCATACCAGGAAAAGCATGGAGATGGAATTGGCAAGTGAGCAGGTTAGGATCCTCACAATTCCGTGATGTGTTTCAGTTTTGTATGGGTTTATCTATACTGGACCTGGTTCCAAAACTGATCACCTGATTTCATTAAAGACTAGTTCTTATTTTCACCATTAAGGGCAAAAGCTTTTCCTGTCAGCTAAAAGTGTAGCAGCAAAGGTCCCCATTGTTTTGAATATGTTTCTTAATAAACTGCCATGATATTGGTCTCACAGGCGCCCCAGACTCGGTTTCTGAAGACGGTAAGCTTGGGCTTCCTCCAGGCTTCCTTGGGATGGGCCTGCTGTTAACCCAGGTGCCCTGGCAGCAGTTTCCCTGGAGTTTTTCTCTCTCTATCTCAGCCTGTCTGCATTCTGACTTCTAAAATATCTTCAAAATGTTTGTTAGGGTTACATTATTTTTCAACATTTGTATCATTTTAATAATTAGGAGAAAGGAGGAGTGTATGTGATAACTCCTCCATCACTGATCATATTTAATTTTCTTTACTCTGAATTTTTATAACTTCAATATATGTTTGTATTCTTTTGCACTTCTCTTTGCATTATCCTACCTTTCCTATTTACTAGCGAGTTAGGAAAAATTATTTCCCTTTTCTGGGACTTTTTATGTAAAATTAAAATCTGATTCTTTGGGGTTGGGATGGAAAATATGAATGGATATTGGAAGCTGTGAGGTAGAATGTAAATCTAAGCTATCTTTACATATAAGATTTTGTCATGGATCCAGAGTAACAAATGAATGCAGACCTGGAGATTAGGCATAGTTACAGGAAAACCCCCACCCTACCCAATAGGAATTGAAAGGTGATGCCAAATTGAGTCTAGGACTAAAACTCTATATGTAATGCAAAAGAACCAGAATTATGCATTGTTTGCCATACTAAAATAAGTAGTTATTGATGGATATATTTTTCACTTAATGGAAAGACAAAGATAAAAGCAAACTGAGAATAGAGCTGATACACTATAGTTAAACTAAATGTGACTTTTAAGCTCGTCATGTATGACTGGAACATATGACTTAATGTGGGATCCTTTTGCTTTTCAAAAATAAGCATGTTAATACTTATATTAATAATGAGAATAATTTAGTGCTGCTAATTAGCTGCCCTAAAAATATTATTGATTTCATATGGCTTCAGTTAATTGAAGGTTTCTGCTCTTTCTGTGAAGCTGGGATGTGAAGCACCCAGTAAAAGGAAAATAGAGAAAATGAGAATAACAGCAAAGTGTCTTAACTGTAAAAGTTGAAGAACTATTAAGAGAAAATTAAATGTAGAAAGAATGTTAAGAGTCTCAGCAGCCTTTTACTTCAGTGTACTGGGAACCATTGGTGGATAAATAGTAGAATGAGTATTTTCCCTGAATTACTAAAACCCAGCATCTCCTGATAGCCTGTATTGTTAGAAATCGAGAACACAACAGACAAAACAAAATGAATCAATGTAAATGTATACGGAGTGATGCATATCCAATTCACTGACTGCTATTAATTCTCATTTTCTGCATGCAGCTATTACATTCGAAAGTTTCATGTCTGTGGAGGATAAGTCAGCAGCTATTGTAAAATGTTAATGGATCCAGTGACAATTTAAATTCAAAACCTCATCCAAAGAAATGGGGGAAAAATGCATTTGTTGGCTTTTTATGGCCACTTTTAAAAGTAAAGGAAATGAAACCATAAACAACTGCTCTCAAGTATTGGCATTGCTGAGGCTGCTTTGCAGCAGTAAAAAACCTTATTCATTGACAAGGAAGCTCTGTTTAACTTATGCAGCCCATGTAGATTGTAATTGAGGTTAAAAAATGTACTTGATGACTTAGGCAAAATGTGTAATGGCAATTCAGAGTGAATTCATTTTGATGTGTTTTAATTTTCTGTTGTTGTAAAGGGCCAGTACAGTTCATAAAGTTTTATTTTTTTTTCTAATCCATCCCTAAGGCCTTAGCCCATAATCAATGTTGTACGGATAACCGTTGCCTCCAATATCATTGATCTCTTTCTCCCTCAGTAGTAATAGGATCCCTGCATTTTGGAGGGTTCATGGGCACATGCCTGCAGAATGAGATCCAGAATAACAGCCTCCCTTGCAACTAGGTGTAACCACATAACTAACTTCTGGCCAGTAAAATTAGAACAGAAGTAGGAAACTTGCACCAGCTGCAAGGAGTATACTTTTCATCACTCTTTCCTCCTTTCTGCTGGTAGGAATTTGGACTTAATGGCTAGGGTTGAAGTAGCCATTTTCATTATGAACCAATCTTGTAACAAATATCTGTTTAAACCACTGTTACCTGAAGTTTTCCATTACTTACAGCTCATCCTAGTCATCATTTGTATAACAACTTTGCAACTTTATATTTACTTTCAGAGGCTGAGATGTCATTTTATCAAGTATCTTTGTTATTTACATAAGTAACATTTATACTAAAATTGTCTGAAATATTACACCAGTCCAATCACTTACCAAGTTCTATCAGTTCTACTTCTTAAACGTTGTTCAAACCCATCCATTTCTTCATCCCCAAGGACTGTTAGTCTCCCATCATCTCTGATCTTGACAACTGTGATAGCTTCCTGCGTCACCTCGTGTTCCAGTCAATCCATTAGACATGTAGTAGCTGGACCTGTCTTTTAAAAATACAATCTAATCATATTCCTGTGTTTAACCATAGAGTTCACGGTAAAGTCGGGAATCTATAAACTGTGCTAGAAGCTCACGCACGCTCTGTCCTCGGCCAGACTCCCCAGGCCCACACTGTGTTGTCTTGGGGCTGCTGCACATGTCTTTGTTTCTGCTTTTGGTTTTTCCCTTTGCCTAGAACACTGTCACTCCTCTCCTCCCCTCCCACTCCACTCCCACCTCTTCGGCCCCTCTACTATCTTAAGTCCTGCTCCTTGCTTAGGTCTCAGATTTCATGGTTAAGCCTTCTGTCTGTTTCTGGTCTAATAGGTCTGCCAACTACATACCCCCACAGCACTCTGCATTTCTCTCACATCTGTCAGTTTAATGCTTGTCTCCCCCACATACTTGGGACCTGCATAAGTATCTGTCCCATTCTAACCAGAATCCCCCAATCCACTAAAGGGACTGTATAGAGTAGCTGCTCAAAGAATGATGTTGACTGACTGACAAACAGATCCTTTATTCTCTTCTCTTTCCCCGAAAAGCACCCCTAACTGACATCACACCCAAAGTTCCACTTATCAAAATCCCATACGCCTCTGGGTTATCAAAAAGGTGTATACATTCTCTCCTTTGATTAGATATTTATTTTTCCATCATAATCCTCAACCCCTTTTTTGAAGACTTTATTTTTTAGAGCATTTTTAGGTTTACAACAAAATGGAGAAGAGGTACAGAGATGCCCCATACCCACTGCGCCTACGCGTGCATAATCTCCCCCATGACCAGCATCACTCACCAGAATGGGGCATTGCTCCTCAGGGATGAACACTGACACATCATAGTTACCCACAGTCCATCGTTTACCTTAGAGTCCACTCTTGGTCGTGTACATTCCGTGGGTTCGACAAATGTATGATGGCAGATATCCATCATTACCGTGTCATACGGAGTAGTGTCAACTGCCCTGAAAATCCTTTCATTCACCTCTTCATCCTCCCCCACTGATACTTACTTTTCTTGTGATCATACGCTAGACTTTAATTACAGTTATTTGTTTACAGAATTCTAAATTACTTTTTGGGAACATATTCTAGAAAATATGAAGTCTTTTAGAAAAGCTTCTTCTATAATAACAGGCTGTATTTAAAAAGCCATTTATTATAATTCCTTCATCCAGCAGAGCAGGAATTTCTGGAGGCTGCGGCTATTATTGCCTTTTGCAAGCAGTGTGTCGGGCACATAAAAGGCATTTACCAAATGCTGGGTTACAATGTAGTGGAATAAGTACAGACTTTGATGTTGGATACCCTTAGGTTCAAGTCCAGGATGTGCCCCTCATCAGCTGTGAAAAACTGGGAATTTTCAAGCGTCAGTTGTTTAAAACAGGAATGAAAATAACAGCCTCATTAGGATATTGCAGGAGTTAATGAAGATAATTTGTGTAGCAGAAGCTTTAAATTGGTAGTGATTATTGTGACTTTCTAAGTCTGTATTTTTTCACCCCCTTCTTGACAGGGTAGGTGCTTGGTTCTTTCTTTATGTTGTTCTGAAGCTGAGTGACATTAAGTTTGATGAAGAAAGGCCCAGTATTAAATAAAAGACCTATGAAAGTGTTGGTAATACTGCACAGTTTTGTTTACTGAGGCCCTTTCTTCCTCTCTGCCCACTCCACTCCTACAAAACAAAACAAAAAAAAGACTGACAGGTGAAAAGCAACATGACAAAAGATAGAAGTATGTTAAATCACTCTAGGTCACCAGAAAGGCCTGGAAATTATATACATTCTAAATTACACCACCTGAGGCCACCCTGCTCTCAGGAGAGAAGCTGGCTAGGGAAGATTCAGCTGTCTCTCGTGAGGTTTATCTGCAATGCAGATTTTTTCTGAGCCTTTCCTTGCTATTTCAGCCTCCAGACCCACCAGCTGCTCTCAGTCCTCCCAGCTGGCTTCATAGGATTTGTCTTCCTGTAGGCTGCTTCTGGGGTCATGCACCACCAAGAACATATTCCAGATAAACACCTTTTCCTCCTAACTAACTTGTATTAAAATCCCTACCAATCCCCAAAGTTCAAGGGTCCATTATCTACTGACTCCAACAAATGTATGTTATTGAGGAATTATTTTTCGCTTTCGGCCTCTGGCCTCAGAGATGGGTATCTTTTGCAGGAGCTGTCTGTCAGTCCCTGTTGCAGAGTAGAGTGGCATACCTCCTTGTAGGGCTGGGGCAGCCAGGGCACAGTGAGTGAGCTTAGAGGCAGCCACCTGGAATTGGCAGGCTTCCCAGGGCCTCTCGGATACCTGATGTCAAATGCCCTGCTGTTCCTTCTCTGCAGGATTCCATCAGTGGAGCCAGGATTATGACTATACAACCTTTACTACAGATTAAGGTTATGCTTTCTTTACATGCACAGACTCGTGCTCAATTTTTTATGACTAAGCAAGCATATTGTTGAGAGGCTAAGAGCTTAGATCTGCTCTGGTTTAGGCTTCTCTCGCCCACAGCTGTGTGCTCGTGGCCAGTTACTCTGTAGGGAGATGTAGCTCTCCAGTAAATTTCAATAATCCTAACATCAAAGTTGTTTTGAGAAATAAATGTCACATTTATGAAGTACTTAGCAAGATTGTGAAGTAGTTAATAAATTTTAATTTTTAAAGACTTACATTTTGAATCTACAAATTAAAATTACATTGTAAAACAGATTCTACTTAAGGACATTTCTACTACAAATCAGTACCTAGATATGGTTAGTAAATTGTGGCTGGTATTCCGATTATTTTTATTTTTATTTATATATATTTAGTGACAAACATTAGTTATAGGTAGCCAATAAATCCCAGTTTTTCCTTTTAGTTTTTTTTTTTGTCATGATAACGTTTTACTTTCAGAACATTTCATGAAGTATCTCATTGCTTTCTACTTCTTGTTTGAAAAAAATAATTCTCTTTTTAGGCTTAACTCTAGCCATGTTTCATACTTCAGGAAAATGAGTTTTTGTGTCTAAATGGAAAATGTATTTTCATAAGCTATTTAATAATATTTGATATGTAAAACATTGCTTTAAAATAAGGTAAATAGCTTTTATTTTGTCTTGCCAATGGGTTTCAGCCCCAGGCAAGTTCACAATAGATTCAATGTGACCAAAGAAATGACAGCAGAACGTTCTTGGGGTGAAAGGGTTATACCCAACTTTATTTCCAGGGTGGCAGATCAATCCCTAAAATCCCATCCACTCAGAGCAAGTCTGCACACAGCAAGCCGGTCTCTGTCTCTGGGCTTCTCTGTCCGCACAGCCGTCCTCTGGGCCTCTGTGCTTGGCACTGCCACCACTCCAGCCTCTGCTCTGCTGTCCTGCAGGCTTGCAGCTTTGCCACCATGTCACCCAGAGCACTGGGTGGAGCTCTTTATATAGAGTCAGTAGCAATGTATTGCCCACACTTGTGTAATGAGCTAGCCAACCAGGGCCAGATGAGAATCCTGACTACAGGAACTTTCATCTTATCCACATATTTATAGAGAGAATTTTTATGAATTATGTTCAAAATGCAGTGATCTTAGAAGTCAATATGCTATAGAGTTGTGCTCCTGGAGTTTTTATTTCTTTAGTGTTTTTTTCCCTTTGTGCTGCTAATGACTTATCAAGTGTGTAAATGAGAAGAATATTGACTGATTTTGGTTCCATCAATAATGATTCTTGAGTCTACTGCAAATCAAATCTGGGTAGTTCAAATCCCATTTGGCTGCGAATGTATTTCTGTAGATCAGAAAGTATAACGGACATTCAGCATCTTAGTCTCCTTTGAAGAACTACTTATACTTAAAAAAAAATCTTCACTCTTAAAGATTTATACTTTGTATCTACAAACTAGAATTGTGAAACGGACTTTCTACTTGACGACATTTAAAGAAGCTAGTTGTTCACTTGTGTGACATGCATAAACTCTTTTAAGATTCAACTTTACAACTTTCTCTTTTCACAGATATTGTGTGAGAAAAATCTCCCAAACTAATTTATACAACATCTGACTAAAGCACATAACATAGTTGTTGTTTCTGTAAACTACTTGTTCATCTTTTGAATTTTATCTAGTCTAAAAAAGAAACTGACCGATATGCCTTACCTTTAGTTTCCAGCTCAAAGGTGGCTCAACTATTCATTTGCTTTTTATATTCTATCAAAATGAGACAAATCAACTCTCAGAGAAAGTTGGCAGATCAAAATATCATCGACTTTTAAGATAAAAATAAAAACTTAGAATTTTTCTCTTCAAGTACATTGGGTAGAATTAGCAAAGGATGCAAAGAGGCTGCCTGTTCAGTGATAAACTAAGCACGTCTGAGCACCCACTGCCCTTGATTTCACACGCTCCTCTGCAGCGGGGCTCCAAGCCTTCTTGGCTTCCCTTAGCTGTCCGGAGCAATGAGCCTTTTGTGGGTTCACTGGGTCAGAATCCCAGCACTTTGAAGAGCTAGTATAAATCAGAAGGTGAATATAGAGATAAGCCCTAAAATTCTATTCCTGGCATTGATAATACCCACGACCATTAAAAATATGTATTCAGAATAAACTGGGAATCTCCTTTAATCAGCTCATGGAACAGGAATCAGCTCTCCTGGCAACTGAAAGAGACCAACAAAACTCAGGTTCTTATAAAAATCTTAGTGGAGTCTGAGCATGCCAAAACTGGACTAAATCTCCAATGGGGTTTTTGTAAATGTGAAGAGCTTCCTATGGAGCTTGGTGCCACTTCTCTAAGATCAATATTACACATTGGAAATTCTCTACCATTAAAATAGCTTCATACCTTGCCCTGTTTTCTGGAAATAAGAAGAAGACTGGCGAGAAACAGCCTGGCAGCCTAGCAATGAGGCTAATGACTCAGGCAGACAACTCAACTTCAGAAATCAATGACTTGAACTAAGCCCATTTATGAAAAATTGTTTTACCTTAAATATCGAAGAAAGATGAGACATCCTTAAGAAAGGGGATCACTGGCTGTGCACAGCCATTCTTTCATTCAGCTCCAACCAGGAGTCAAATTGGCTTCTAGTATGGGGACAGTAACAGTTGGTTGAATAGGACTGCCTGTCCAAACAGACCTGAAGCCAAGAAGTTTCTGGGAAAAATAAACTCCTTAGTTTATTTAAGGCTAGAGTACAGTGTGGAGACTAAATGTGGTGTGGCTATTATTTTTTTCTACATAGCATGTTGCCCATGATAGATGCCTAAGAAGACCATGACACTAATCGATATCAGATGGGAAAGCTTTATCACCTCTCATGTACCTCTCTGTCTCATTTGACTTAGAAACTTGAAAGTGGAGCTTAGCATTAACAATTGGCAGAATGTACCTAAGCAATATCCCTCCTAATGATTCCATGGACCTTTTATATGCAGAAGAGAGAAACAGGCACAGAGACCCATTTAAGGGTATATTTTCAAAGCTTTTCTGTTTGATAGTGGGCAGCTCCTTTGCCCAGTGTTAATAGCACAGTGGGGAGAGGAGTTACCCCCACTCTTTAATCCCTGCTTAACCTTTTCTCATTTCTTTATATCCTTCATTTTTAGCCAAATAACAGGACAGACACAGTTTTGCACATTTTTGGCAGAATCTCAATTTGTGGGATACATGTAATGCTGTAAGAGGTCCCTACTTTTTGGTAACTGTTCTGATCTTTCATCAGTGGAGCAAACCACAATGGCTGTTGCTGGTTTCAAAAGTGACCTAAGAGCTGTGTTCAGGTGGCAAAAAAAAAAAAACATTTGGAAAAGTTTGCATAACACCAAGGTAAAGCCACAGATGTCCTGCTTTTTCTGGACAGAGGAATGTGCACATTCCTTGGGGGGACATGTTACACATTCCAGTGAGCTAAGAGGTCTGCCTTGCTGAGCTGTGGCAGGTCCCATGGTCTGCGGGATGATTTTGTTTTGCATATTCTGTGCATTCACTAGTCTTCTGTGACTCACTGGCTCTCTCCAGCACTAAGGAGAGGTACCAGAAGGAAGGCTATAAATGAGGACAAGGACCTGTAAAGGTGAACAGACTTTATTCTTGGAAGGATTGTATTTGTTTAATCATAGCTTCAGTCTAGTTTTCCTAGCAGGTACTGAGGTATTCAGTAAGTCTGTGCCCAGTGCTCTTGAAACAAGGCTGCTGCACAAATCCATCTTAATCTGCCCTAATCCAGATGAGCCAATTTGTTAGTTTGGCCCTTGAATCAACTAAAATGACTGTCACACAGGGAGTTCAAGCCTTGTCTGCATAATCACAAACTATCAAAAAGGATTTTGCTTCTGGTCTTAAGAGTCTTTCTAACATCCATTTTAATGATACATTTGTTCTCTGGTATGAACATTAGTAGTTAGAATATAATAGGAACTAAGGAAAAGGAGATCTTCTTAAAAGTGACTATTTTGCTTTCTCTTGGAAGTTTTCTATACAGGATTTCCATAAACTTGGCCTTGGTGTCCCACTGGAATAATTTACAGTGGCAGTGGTTTACAGAGAGCAGCTGGGATCTTTCCATAACGTGCAGACATCAGGCCTATAATCTTGTGCATATGAGTCTTGTTTGTGAGAACACTGTTAGGTTCTTTTATTCCTTAAGCAAAAATAACAAACAATTATCCTGCAGTAAGAGAAAATACTGATAATTATAGTTTGCCAGGCATGTTGTATAACGGGACAGGAAAGACAAAGTAGTTAGTGTCGGCAAATCTCAAAACAGAATACTTCTGCAGACTGAAATAAACTCCCACATCTAATGACCACCCCACAGAAATCCTAAAAACATAAGAGACTGAACAAGACTGTGTGGTTGTGGCATATTATGTATAATCAGAGAGATGGAGATTTTAAACAGTCAAGAATTTCCCACTGTATTGTAGTTACTAAAGCAGAAATATACTGGGGGTGGGGGGCAGAGAGAATGCAAAGGTGAATAAGTAAGCTCTGAAAGGAAAATATTTCGGTAGAGGTAACTATACTGTTCTAGGAAACAGTTTTTCAAGTATAGTTTTTCCAGCTGCTATTCATTGCAGTCTTCTCCACTAAAATGTTTTGGTGAGACTCAATTCAATCTTAGTTCTATAAGACTTTTAGACAGCATTTATGGAAGTAGGTTTGTTCAAAATGGGATCTTTTGCATGAAACACGTACCAGACAACCTCATTATCTGACAATAATTGATATCAGAAAGGAGGATATTTAATGTGAATTTTCCTCAAAGATCAAATTTCATTAAAAACATACTGAAAAACAGGAGAGTCAATCTTTTGTTTGCAAAAATAAAATGAAATATGATGTAATAAATTTATTATAGCTCTGCATAGAAATGTTTATATTATAGTTGCAACTATATTTTCATTCTAAGAGGAAAGAATGAATTGAGTGGTGTTTGGTTTGATTGAGAACTTCCCCACAAATTTTAGTAGAGTGCAATTCAATATCCTGTATGTCACATTTGACTTTTCAGTGTGCTCCTTAAAAAGGCTGATTTTGTAAAAAAAATTCAAGGGCTCAATCAATTTTTCCTCATTTCTTTATAATTATTGCAACATACAAATAATAATCTACTAAAGTGAATATTATGTTCTCGTCCTTATGGATTTTTACTTTTTTGCTGGGAAACTGGTTTAACCATAACAGATCTTCATTTTGCCATGATTGTTTTGCAAGACTTGCAGTTTGATTTGCAGTTGAATGTGTTGTGTTGTCAGATATTGACATCTTCATACAGTCATCTTGGAATCAACTAAAGAACAAAGACCTTGACCTTTTGAGAAGTGATAGAAGCTAGTGTTAACCAGGGGATAGGTGCACATTCAAGTGGACACTCATCTTATAAATGTTCAGTTCACTAGCAACCGTATTCACATTGTGATCAGAGGACCTAGTGGAAAAGAAATTTTTCAAATTTGTAAAATGGTCTTCCTCACTTAAAGTCATATATCAAGACCCTTCTTTTAAAAAGCACTCATTTGCTTAACACCACTATAAAGGACCATTAATAATAAGTGTTCAGTCTTTTTGATTTCTGGCTCTTTCTGAAAGTTACTAGAAGACTATTTCTAAATATACGCCCATGGGAGAAATATAGAAGAAATGCAGAATTGCCATATGACTACACATACTTAGTTCTCAGGCACAATGAAAAGGTAGATTGTTCCTCTGGGTATTAACATGTTTAGAAAGAAATAAGGAAATTGATGTTAAAAATATAGTAGATTCACCTTGTGGACCCAATCTAATCAGAAACTAGTTTATTAGCCTGTATCCTACAGTTGGGCATATAGAGAAACTTTAAAAAAGTCTGTAAAAATCCCATTTTTTATGACATTTTGAATGTAATAAGTAATTATGACATTTGATAGTTGAGATCATGTCTATGAGTCATTTGCTTTTACATCTAGGCTACCTTTCATTTTTGGAGATAAGTAACTGCATAAGTAAGTTTTCATTTAAAGAAAGATTACCAACAGAAGAAATCATATGCTAACTCAGGTGACATATGGTAAAGAAGGTCTGATAACTGAGATTATTCCCTCCCTTTCAATGGTCTTGAGAGGACTGTAATCTTAAGTGACTCTACAGTAAACTTACAACATTAATGATATTAGATATGTGATTTACTGTTGTGTTCCTATTAAACTTCAGCAGAAAATATTTATTAAACTTAAATGTTTTTTCAAGCTGTTTAATCTTTAATGATCAGAAAAACTAATAGCATCTGCCAGTTATTATAATAAAATAATAACAAGACTCACCCAATCACCAACACTTCTTATGTTATGCTATGCATATCCAAGATACATTTCCAAGCAGGTGGCATTATACTTTCAAATAGAATTTGGAACTGATAAACATTAGATACAATTTAAAATTTAAAACATTTTTAAAAGTTGAGGCAGGTACTGAATATTCAATGTTTTTTTCCTTCCCTTATATTAAAAAAGAGAGACTTAAATACAGGGAGAAACAACTATTCCGCTGAGTAAGATCAGACGGTGAAGAAGGTCACATGAGGTCTGATCCCAGGGCCATTACCTGTCAAACAGATTCTGAAATATGGTAAAGCATTCCCTCCCTGCAGTGGCCTCTGACACAGTACGACGTGGCTGCCGTGCCCTGTGACTGGGCTTCGTCTCGGGTTCTGACCAGTTTGAAAGTCCCAGGCTAAAAACCTACTGCTGGAAACTGCTTATATTGCTAGCTTCCATATTCTTCTCTTTGCTATCCAATGTCCTCCAACATGTCCAGTCATTTACTATGTCATTTCTTATCTGTCCCATTTTCTTCTTAGCACTTTGCTACATTTTTTTCACCCTACTATGCATAGAAAATGTTTTTTGAGACATCTCCCATGCTAAACTTACAAAAAAATTGAATGGTTGCCTCTTGGCCTTTATGCCAAGTGACTTCTCTTTGCCACAGCAATGATGCAGTGCAAAGAAAACTGAAAATTTCATTTCAGCCTTGACTCTACCACCTGCAGCCGACTGTGAGACCTCGTACAAGCTATAAACTATCAGAGGACTGTCAAAGATTAAATACTGTGCCGTACATGAAACCTACTATCAGTGGGCACCCATTTCTCCTTGAAATCTCTTTTCCATAAGATTCTGCAGTGCTGACTTGTTTTGTTTTTTCATTATTACCTTTGCTAGCTTTTCCTCATCTTGCCACCCTACCATTGGCCTGTCCCAGGACTATTGATGTAGCCAAGACACTTGTTCCACATATATGTGCTGAGCTCATCCATTTCAAGATTAATCTTCCTAAGACACAACTTATTTATAATATCTTACCTAAAACCTCCAAGAAATCCCTGTTGCTGCAGAGTAAATATACTGTCCTTCCAACCAGGATTCCAAGCTCTCTGTTCTACGGCCCCAACCTACCTTTCCGATTCTCCCCAGATCCCCTGTGTGCCAACCACTTGTGGTTCTTGTGGCTCCACCCTCCCCTACTTCTGTTTTTTGCTTCTGCTATTTTCTCAGTCTTTCTTTCTTCTATCCCTCATCCTCTGCTTGCCCAAATCATATTAACTTTATAAAACTCATCTTAGATACCATGCTCTCCTGAATAATTGAAATACAATACAATCTCTTTTGAATCAGCATAGTCCCTGAATTATGCTTTTTCTCCTGTACTCTCACCCTATGTTTTGTGTTACAGTTAATTAGCATCCAGATATGATTACATAAGCTCCTTGAAATCAGGGAGGGCGTTTCATGCATTTTGAAAAAGGGTCTAAATAGGCAGGGTATAATCCAGTCTTTAATACAGAGTAACCAGTGAAGAAATATTCAGAGTGGGTATTCTGAATATTTTATTCTATTATAGGAATATTTTCCCACTGCTTGGGTTTAAATCTCTTTGAAACTTAAATCTCTAAAAAGTAATAGTAAATAATAATGATTTAGATTGTAATATTAAAACCAGAATTAATAGTCATTGGGTCATTGACTTTTTTAATAGCAGCTGTATTGAGATGCAATTCACATACAAAAATTCATTCTTTTAAATTATACAATGCAGTGATTTTTAGTACAACCAGAGTTATGCAACCATCACCACTATTAGACATTTTTGTCATAACCCCCCCCACCAAAGAAACCCTGTACCACTTAGCAATCACTCCCTAGTTCTACCTCTCATGTTCTCTCTACGCAACTGCTAATTGAGTTTTTGTTTCTATTCATTTGCTTTTCTTCTGGATATTTCATGTAAGTGAAGTAATATAATTAATGGTCTCTTGTGAGAGGTTTCTTTCACTCAACATTTCCAGGTTCAACCATGTTGTAGCAAGTATCAGTACTTCATTGCGTTTTATGACTGGACAACATTCCATCACATGGATATGCCATATTTTATTAATCCCTTCATTGGTTGATCTGTATTTGGGTTGTTGGGTCCCTGATTTTTAAAACCAAAAAGGAACCCAGTGATTATTTTCTAAAATACCCTCCTTTTATGCAAGTGAAACCCTTAGGAAGCCCTAAGAAGGTATTTCTAAACCTTTACCTAAATGGTTATTGAGTTTCTTATCATTTAGATGCTAGGTTGATAAAATATGTTGCAAATATTCATTCATTGTTTTATTCATTTTTCCATATGGTTAATAAATCGAGCACCAAATCCTTATGGTTTGGGTAGCAAAAACAATTATGGTTTTTGTCATTATGAAATGTACAGTTTAGTGGGGGATCAGCTTTTAATCAAATAATCACATAAGTAAGTGCAGACTTAGAACTAAAGGTTCTGAAGAAGAGAATCAGGAATCGACTTGTCAGAGAGGACAATTTAGCTGTGATCTATTAATAAGTAATAATTCACTAGGCAAAGAGAACAGAAAAGAGGCTTCCAGGTTAGGCAAAAGCACATGCAAAGGCCCTGAGCTATAGGAGAATGACATATAAGGGGGAAATGCCAGGAGGCCGATATAACAGGAGACAGCAGGGTGAGGGAAGCATGGTATAGAGTGAGGCTGGAGAGATAAATAAGGTCAGGTGAGACAGACTATTCCAGGGCAAGGAAATAGTCTTTGGTCATTTTCCTAAGACCATTGGACCACTGAGTTATCCCTAATGCAAGCAAAAAGAAAATGCACATTGCCTTACATTTCTCTCCCAGGGCTGAGATGCATTTCAAAAGCTAAAACTTGGTGGGTTATACATATTTTTTGTCAAAACTTATGGTAGAATCGGTGGCATTTGAAGTTTGTTTTTATTGAATTCCTTGTTATCCAAAGTAGAAACTTGTGTTATGCTCACAGAAAAAATAGCCTCCTTATTAGAATTCTCCAATTCAGTTTTGTAAAGAGCTGTTCTTCCCAACCCTCCTACAGAATTAGCAATCAAAGCTACTTAAGGAGTAATAAATAGATATATAAAGGTCACATCTTTTTCCATTTCACAACAACCATGTAAAATCTAGAGTACAGAAATAGTTCTCTAAACTGCAAATGGTTAATGTAGAACTTTAACCCAAATTTTTTTAAACTTGGGGTCCATTGCTCCCAGGCAGTGTATGAATGGGACCCAGGGAGCTTTTATGTACAAATAAAGGTTATACCTACATGGATGTGAATCCTAAGTTTTAATTAAATTTTAAAAAGAGTCTGTCACATATCACACACAAAAAGCTAAAACAGGTTTTTTTTTAACTAATCCATAAATTAATGGAAAAAAATACCCGGACTTATTTTGTATCACTTATAGAAGTTTAAGCCTATATGGTTAAAAACAATTTAAACATTTAAATTAACAGCTATCACTAAGCTAATACCTTGAGAACAATACCCTTTTTAAAAAAAACTAGTGATAGTCAAAATATCCTAAGTATACCAATAGGATTAGTTATATATTATATAGTAGTTATTCTCAAATTGTGATCCCCAGAACACCCTCAGAGATCATACTGAGTACTTGTGAGGGGAATAGATTCCTGGACCCAGTCCAGATCTCTGGAATCAGAATCCCTAGAAAGGAATACAGGACTCTGAATTTTTAACCAGGACCCCAGGTGATTGTGATGTCTACCCATGTTTGGAAAGTGCTGTAGAACATAAAACATAACAACACTCTTCCTCTGTTCAATGTTCTGTCAAACCAGCCCTTCCCAATTCATTGAGTTGTATAATAATATTAGTACCATGTAACAAACACTGAATATATGTCAGATCCTATGCAAGAAGTTTCTCCTGACCTATCTCTAGTGCTTAAGATCATTCTGCAAGAAAGTAAATATATATATTTATATTGTAGATGAAGAAGTTATGGCCCAATGAAATTAAGTGACTTACTGCACAGAGGTCTGGCCAGCTCCAAAACCTTTCTTCCACTGTGTCATGCAGCCAACTGATATAATCCCTACAGTAGTGACCAATAACGAGAAGTATTCGGGAGAAAGAAGTGAATGGAGTTAGATTATGTGAGTCTTAGAGCCCCCAGCAGCATCTATGGAAATCCATGGTCATCAACAAAATTGCACATTTATAATGAACACATGAGCCTCTCGAGCTAAGCACAACTGTCTGACACATTTCTAAAAGAAGCTTCCAGAGGTAACACTTTACAGGCAGAAATAGCGTGAATATAAGAAAACTGCTTCCAGTTGTTACAATTTAACAAACAGAGAACATAAAGGAAAACCAAGTATTACATTATGTAAAGTGACCCTAAAATTTACCAGCATGTCATAATTACCAAAAAAAGCTCTGTATAACTCCAATAAAAGAGCTGGAAGGCAGGTCCACGGGGCTTCTTCAAAATATGGAATTTTACAAGATTTTTGCATAAGAGAGATGGCTCTGTGAAAGGTTTTTGCTTCAACACTTTCATCAGACACTAATAATGAAATTATTCAGTTAAAAAAATTCTTGACAGCCATCTCTATTTTATAGGTTTTTCTTCAAAAGAATTCACACCTCTTAGCCAATATAATAAACAGAATATAATCAATTCTTGCAATTTTGAATGACAAAAACAAATTACTTGTAGTTAAAAAATGTTTTCATTCAACTATGAAGTTATCAGAATAAGTTTAATCCGACTTTAATAGATGCTTTATTACAATAACAGATTACTTTTAAAATATCTTCACAGGTGATTTCTTTTTGAGAAAAAGGATTTTAATTATTTAATTATCTAAGAGAAAGGACCATTTGTATAATGCTCAGATGCAATTCTCTGGGAAACTGGAAACCAGAAATTTCCCCTGGGTCTATTGTGACTGAGTTTGTCACCTGCCATATAATGGCATAAATGTGGTCCCTATCAGAAACTGTCCTATTCAGTAGGAAACTATAGCAAGGAATTTGTTAAATAAATGATGAGAACTATTAAATAGACATTTTTATTTACACTGACAGTTTAAAGGCTATAAGATGATACACTTGGTCAATACAATACTCAAGAACTTGGTGAGAAATTAATGGTAGGTGCCTTTTGTGACAGAGCATGGGCTCCTTTAAAGCATATGATGTTTTTATCATCATATTAGAACAGGTGTCAAAGGGCATCTTATTTAAGAACAGAGAAACTTAGAACTCTTTGGACCCTGAAGGGCCCTTGTCTCTTGGCCTATCAGCAGTTATATGTGTTTTCTTATAGACAGTGTAGTAGAAATCTATATTCCAAATTCTAGTGTTATTTTTAAGTTGTATCAGGATCTATATGTGGTGTTATTTCAAAGTTATATCAGGATCATAGACCCCTTCATGTCTATGCTCTAATGGCTTTTCACTGAATTACTGGAGGCTATGACTGCCTGTGGTCACCAAGAAATCTCCAAAGTATCAGTGAGAGAGGTTTAAGGGTTTGAAGCAGACTTGTTGTGCGCAAGGAAAACAAATTCAGTTCATGCTAACTAGACAGAGCCGCCCAAAACGAGAGGCGAAGAGGTAGTCACAAATGGCTTCCAGTCTTTTTTTTCTCTAGCCACGCTGAGTTTACTTTTAGCTCACTGACTTGCAATTTGGCATTACATTAAAAATAAGACGGATGTGAGGTGAAGAAAGTAAAATCATAAACAAAACCACTGTACTGTAGGATCCGCATGCTTCACTAAGAAGGTACTTCAAAAATCCTTAAAGTCGGAGCTCCTGCTAATGGTGAAATAATGTAAGTCACTAGGTGCCAGGGACACTCAGGGCAGGCCGCTGGCCTTCACGGTGTTGGAAAGGTCCCGGAGAGATGCAGTGGCCCGTGGGAGTCGGGGAGAGTAGCCCCCACGTGGGGTTAGACCACTCTAGGACACTAAGACTTTTGTAATGTAAGTACTGGAAGCCACAAGTTTCTAATACATCCTTAAAGTCTCAGTGATTTTCTTTAAAGACTGTTGACTCTTCATTGGATTCGAGTAGCTCTAAAAACCATTCTCAGAGGGTGAAGGTGTAACTTTACCTATGCGGCAAACTTCCGTGCTTGCAAATACCAAAGGTGGCTGATGTAGTCCCAGGGGAACCCAAGCACGGCACCAACAGCCCTCACGCTTCCTTCGGAACAACAGTGATTAGAGCAGCTGGGATATTTGCGATCTCATTGGCTCACTTGCTGTTTTTTCTGTGGCTTAGACTTTAATCTTATTTCGGTATGTTTTTGTCTAAATCAGACACATGTAGCTTGCTTATACACGCTAAGTGGCCACTAGGAGCTTTAGATAAAAGCCTTTCCTGAGCCTGGAATGCTTTGGGTTCTCCCTCGTCTGGCCACAGCTCTGCAGTTCTGTCTCTCGGTGCCTCTCCTCCTGTGTTGATTTCTCTACTCCTCTGTCATGTATTCCCACTGCCCTTCATGTCAGTGGGGTCTGTAAACTTAAATCCAAGCCAATTAAATAAAGCATAATAATAGAACACCCTTCTGAAAGGAGTACAAAGGAGGGGAATTGCATGGCCACCAACAGAATAATAGAGGAGGGGAAAAACATTTTAAAGAACTCCCTAGCAGACCATCTGATCTGCCTCCTCCTTTGCTTCCTATTTATAGGGAGGCAAACTTTTTTTTTTCTTTTTCTTTTCAGTTACCACCATCTCTATGCAGAGTCCTTTCCTTTCATTAGGTGAAGCCTTAATGAATATCTTTGTGTGACTTAATATTGCTAAGATTACTGATGGGAGAATTATTGTATCATGCATGCAAGAATATTATAAAATTTCCAGAACACTGGGAGTTCTGAAATAGTGGATTCAGATATATTTCAAAGCTAACTTTTATTTTGATGTATTTTCTCAGCCAATAAATAATATTCTCACTCAATTAAGAAATCTTCACTTTTTAAAGTAGACCATTATTGGTAATTTCTTTATAAATAAAATGTTGGCTTCCACTATTAAGAAAATAACTTGGGGAGGAAAAGAAGATATTTTAAATTAGCATTACAGAAGGGGGAAGGATGGATGCCAACTTAGTCCCCACTGTGCTAAGTTTAAACACACTGTCTCTTGAACAATATGCAACAAAAAATGAAGACCTGAATCAGCTGGAGATCACCCTTAACTGTAAACTCTTCCCCAAGACTCCAGTGATTTGATGAATTCCCTTGGCATCTAGAGCTTTTAGCTCTTCAAGCTAAAAGCAGATTTGTCAGAATTTCATTTTTCCAGTTAGGTGACTTCAGCAAGGTGTGTATTTTCTTCTGCCAGGTGGAGTCCTCTTTTTTAAATGCACAACTTTTCAAATGATCCAGCTGTCAGAAAGTCGTCCTCAGAAAGTGCAGAAGCTCAGGCAAAGCATATCACCAGTGAGCTGAATTCTGACTGAGACCACAGCTGGAATTTGAAGTGCTCACACTGACCTCAAACATAGCCTGGTACTCTGTCACCCTAGCTCAGCCAAATGCCTCCTTGGTGAAACCTCTGTGTGCTACTGCAGGTTGACAGATGGCTCCCAGCAGGTGACCTTGGGGCTATTAGTGAATGAGATGCTTGCTTTCTCTGGCAAAATCCTTCTCAAAGACACCCTATGTCCTAAGAACTTCCAAAAGGCATTTGGCTGCTAAGCAAAACCAAAGAGAAGAGCTGAAGCTAAAAAATTATGTATTGACTTGAACTCTGCTCTGTTTACACATAATCTCTTCACAAGGGTATACAGCAGTGCTGATAAAGAAATACTATTTGAAGACTGATATTGACACATCACCATTTTCTACAGTTTTCAAAGCACATTTCCACAAGTGGTTTTATTTAATTCTTGTAGCAACTCTAAAAGGGAAATCTCCTTAATAATCTCCACTTTACAGATGATAAAACTAAGGATCCAAAAAGTTAAAAGATCTGCCCAATATTCTGCACATAGTAGGTGATAGGCCAGGGATCCAAATAGCCTCCATATCCAAAGTTTATGTTATTTTTATTTC
The DNA here is from genome assembly GCA_029783875.1 of Phataginus tricuspis. Classification (NCBI taxonomy): domain Eukaryota; kingdom Metazoa; phylum Chordata; class Mammalia; order Pholidota; family Manidae; genus Phataginus; species Phataginus tricuspis. The sequence goes on from JAQQAC010019064.1 coordinate 1,182,276, forward strand.
AGAGATCTAATTAATAAAATTCTAGTCCGAATGATTAGGATAAAATAGCTGTTAATCAATCTTGTATTTATTCATTCATTCAGCCCTTACCAATCACCCACTTTGAAATCAGGGAAACAGTAGGCCTGGTAAATAAGGAGATTTCATTGCTTGGCAGAAGTTCATATACACAGAATTAAAACATCACTGTTTTGCATTTTTTGCCATCCATACCTCGATTTTTCATTCATATCCATTTGAATGGGTAGTTATTGAGCAAGTACTGGCTCCAGACAGCATGGTAGTTAAGTACAAAAGAAAATGGCCCCTGCCCTTCTAGAGCTTACAGATTAGTTGGGGTGGGGTGAGGTGGTCCAGACATTAATCAGATGATTAATACACAATGCTGCTGATGGTGTAAGGACATAGTGGTAGGAATGGAAATTGCTGATACCTCTTGAGATAATTTCATAACATGGCAGCCCTATTCGAAGTACATTATATACTCTCATATGGCTTAATATTTTTTGTCCATTTATATTCATTGAATTCAAAATACTATGGAGAGAAGAAGCCATATATTTGATAGAAACCAATGGATTATAGAATTGAAATAACACAGAAAAAAGGATGGGGATGTGTATTTGTTTGTTTCCATAAGCTTTAATTAACAGCACAAGGTAATTCATATGAATGTCAAATACGTGATAAAAAGAAGAGCTAAACACCAGCAGACAGATGTTTCTGGAGGTGGCTGGGGAGACATCATAGAGAAGAGCACCCCAGTTCCAGGAGGAGTTGGCGGATCTACAGGACAGGAAGGGTGGTGGTAGGCAAGGCTGGGAGAGAGGAACAGGAAAAAAGAGAAAGGATTTTGCGGGAGGAGAGAAGAAATATACAAAACTGGAGGAAAGGGGCAATTCATGGGTGTACAAAAGAACTAGTCTAAGAAGATGTGAGGGTTTGTGATGGTAGACAGTTGATAAAGTTGCAGAAGTAGATTGTAATCACAGTATAGAAGTCCCTGAGACCAAGTCTAGAAACTGAGTTTTTACCTTTAACAGAAGAGTTTTGAGCATGCAGGTGAAAGCATCGCGGCAGGGTGAGTTTCGTGGCAGCCCGTGGTTGTCTGTGTGCCCCTTCCCTGTTCCTTCTTACACCTCAGCTGCAGGTCTGCACTCACTTTCTCTACATTTTAAAAATGGTTAGTGTTTGTGAGAATTAGAAACAAATGAACAGATGGCTTTCTGTCAAGCAAAGAAGTGTTATTTCTCCAGAATGTTCTGAATCTGAGCAGCAAACAGCAGTGTAATATATAAATAAGTGAAAATACCGACACATGTGCCCCACTGCTGTCCAAGGGTCTCTATATTGCAGTACCAATGCATATTTTATTCATTAAATAAAATACTTATTTCTATTTTTATGTATTCAATCAAAGTCAGCCTGTGTTAATTAGGCAGTTTTTAGCTGATATCACGGGACATTATTTCTTCCAACCCTTTTCAAGGAAGGAATTTAGTAACATCCCTGGAGCAACTACTGGACATCTTGTTATGCTCCTTTTACTCTTGGGATGGAGATAGTCACCAAATCTCCATTTATCCCCCATGTTTCTGAACCCATTGCATTAGGCAGAGCCACGTGGTTCCGTCCAGGGAGCCATAGGAGGTAATGATGTGTGTCACTTCTGTGATAAAGTATTTAAGAGCTGGGTGCAACCCGTCCATGTCTTCCTCTCTGCTGCAGTCAGCTTGGAGGCCATGAGTTGATTCACACACAGAATATCCTCAGATTGCTGGACCACTGCATGGGAGAGCGGTGGCCTGGACACATACCCTTTTCACGTCAAGATTTGTATGAATAGGATATAGACCTTTATTGTGTAAAGACTCTAAGACATAAGCCTGACCTTTCTGAGTAACCCAATCTATTCACCTGTTCATATCCTACTTTTACTGCCTTGAATTATAAGATGCTCTGGACAAGATTAGATAATTTTTAAGTCAGCATTCCCCTGTCAGCTAGTCCGCAGCAACAGTCTGGAGTATCAGGTTTGAGGATGAAAGGAGAGAATTCTTACTGTCTACCTTACCTGGAATCTCTGGTCAACTGGAGACCATATGTTTTGACTAGGGTTTTTGTTAGCTCTTCTTAATTCCTTGATGCATATTTTGAAGTATATTTCCTTTGTAAAAAATATAATGTTACACTAAAAGGAACTTCAACAAAAGCCCCAAGAAAGAAGATTGTTCTCTGATCTGTTCAAGTATTAGTGACTTTGGTTCACTGTGACTTTCTGCTACTCACAAATAAGACCTAACAGGGAATAGAAACAGTTTAGTAGCATGTTAGACTAAATAATTTTATGTTAACAGCTGCTTGCCTATGTAAAGACTGCTTGGATAGTGGGTATTTTCCCAACAATATTGGTAATTCAGTCCTCAATAGCTGAAATCTTGTTATCTTGGACTGAATTACATGAACTGCTCAAAATCACATAGAGCAAATTGATAGAAGAGGTAATTTTTTATTTGAGAGCTAACTGAGTAGACCAATGATAGCCAATGAGATCAGTTTAGCCTTTAGGAATGTTATTTAGGATTCCAGCAACTTGAAGTGTCAAGTGTTTTCCTTATCTGACAAAGTCTATCAAACGTGAAAAATAACCAAATGATGCTTATGCTAGAATGTGCCTCAAAGGTGAATGAAAACTATATTCTAGCCTAACAATCCAGGAAATATTTTATCTTGACTTTCTTGCTTAGTGAAAACTTGAGTTCTTATATCAGTTAAGAAAACTACAACTTGGGAATATTTTTGTCGTGGGGTCCGAAGTCGGCATGAAGTTATCATTTCCACTTCAGGGCCAAAACAAGTGTTCATCTTGGGTTCCTCGCTCAGTGATTTACTTAACTGGCTTTATGATGCCACGTGCATCCTATTCTCTATCATGTGTAGGCCAGCCCTTAAATATAATGTTTAACCAGTTGATTTTGTCACGTGTTGTCAATCATGATTCCCCACAATGTTCAGACCCACCTCTAAGAGATTCTGGGAAGTGGCCAGCCCGAAGGGAAGAATGGAGTAAAGATTGCTTAGAACAGAGGCAGAACTGAAGCTGAATAAATTTCAACTTGTACAGGAAGCTGAATATGCTGAATATATATTTGCTTAGTGAATATTTCTAGTAATTGAAAGTAGCCATCTGTAAAATACCACTTCTCAGAGGACCCACAAAGCCTTTATGCTTTAAATTGTCTTTAGCCAAATTTGAAGACCTATAACCAACTCTCAGTGCCTATAGAGTTAGTATATGGTGGAAAGGCTGGGCCACTTTCTAGCCATGTGATGCTTTTAAGGCCACTTATAAAGTCTCTTGGCCTAAGTTTTCCCATCTGTAAAGTGGGAATAAGAATACTTGCTGTCTTAGAGGGTGACAATGAATAATAAATGAATTTGTATGTATGAAATGTTGGAACATTGTCTGTTACAAAGTAAATGCTTCCTAATATTATTTTAGGAATCTTACAGGCACTGTGTATGATGTATAAAATACTGAAACTGTACAAATAATATTCTAAACAAAAACTGTGTTAAAGTAGTTTAATCCTTATCCTATGGAATGGAAATCATCACCTCTAACTGCACTGTGTTAATTTAAAATGACTATTCAATTTTATGTGCCTTATGGAATAAGCTATAACTTGCTTTTCAAAAATAAATCCCAGATGGCATTTATCTCCTGCTCATAAAATAAAGTCTAGAAAAAAAGAGAGTCATTTTAATTTTATAACAAACAACACAGAAGTCAAGATGATGGGTAAAATGGGGCACTATTTTTATGACTGAGTACATTTCAATTTTCTAATAATCATCTCATCCTTTGGCCAATAATTTTCCAATTCTGTTGGAATGAAATTAGCTTTTAAGTGTTTAGGGATGGAATTTCACTTTCATATATAACTACTGAGTTAATTTTTAGAAAGACCATAAAAGACAGGATATTATTTTTTTAATTTGTCTTTAGTATTACTTAAATGATGAACATGTTCTTTGATAACATGAAGGTGTAAGCAGATGTTTAAAGGGACAGATAGTAAATTTGGGGGGTCATATATCAATATACAAAGGGCCATGCAGTCTCAGTCACAGCTCCTTAAATGCTGGCCTTGTAGCATGAAAGCAGCCACCCATAGACTACAAGGAAATGAATAGATGTGGCTGTGTGCCAGTAACACTATATTTAGGAGAACAGGCAGCAGCATGATGGGTCTGGTCTATGGACCATAGTTTTCTGGCCCCTGGTCTATGGAATTCCATTTCTGTCCTTATTTTTACTACAGTAAAAAATATATGCACATGTATATAATATGTACTTGCACACTTGTACACATGTGGGCACTGTACTTGAAAATCATGAAGATAAAGTATAAAAACTATGCAACATTAAGGAATTTAAAGAGGAAACATTTTCCTGATTTTTTTTGTGATATTTTATTCAGCATTCATTGATTAAGTACCAAAGGACTCCTTCTACCTGAACAAGGTCCAGAGCTGATCTGCCATTTCAATTTTTTTCTTAAGATCAACCTATAAGGTTTAATACACTTTTAATCAAAACTACCTTTAAAAATTCTTTAAATAGTCTTAAATTATTGTATATAGACATCTGTATAATAATGTCATATGTATTCCAAATTTGAGAACTACTGAGCTGGACTAAAGGGGGAAAAAAAGCTGTATTTAGAAGTCTGGTTGGTCAAATTTTTTTTTCCCTAAAATGACCGTCAAATTATTTGAGGGAATGGAACATTCAACTGTTCTTCTTGCCTGCAGGATTTTCTTTATTTTTTTAAATGTTAAGCTTCCTTAACTTTAATGTTCATTAATAGACTTTTGGTGCCTCACATTCTGTGTGAATTCTCACAGATTAGGTGAACTAATACATGTCAAAGCACATAATACAGAACCTGGCCCAGATAATGTTTGTGACTTTTGAATAAACCCTTCTCTGCTCTTACCCATAGACACAGTTCTTTGAAGGTCATAGAGAAGAAATGAGCCACCTGCTTCTTCCTTCCCGAGTTTACATTCCCTCCTGGGCCATGAGATATAGTTAATCGCTATCACCGTTTGCGTCTTAGGGCTCCTTACTTGTAGAGTGGTATCTTCCTTCATATGATGGGATCCACTCTACCAGGTGTGAAACCACACAGGCTTTGGCAAAAACACATAGAGATGCATAGATCCAGACACCTGTTGTAAGAGAGCAGGACTTCAGAATGGGCCTCAGCTCTGCCCCTTGCGTTTGTCACTTATTATTGAGGATGATTATACCTTAATGGCTTAGAAGGTACAAAAAAAGCCTAGTGCCTTCTCATAATTGTGTTTATTTCTAGATAGCACTGCAGTAAGAAGTACTCTGTGTCGTTCTAGTGGAATTTCTAAGCAGAACTACTAATCCAGAGTGACTTTTAGGATCCTGAATGTCAAGATAAGTTTAGTGCTATACAGAGAAAATTTAATTAGTTAAATTCCTCTGTATCCTGTGCTGGAGGGAATCAATACAAGCTGGGCCAGAGGCCCAGTCCTCTGAAGCTTACTGGGTATAATTAATGATTTAATAGTATGAGTATATTCTCTTGGGCGAGAACATAATTGCCAACTATTTATTAGCTGAAAACAATTTACACAATTTAAAGTTTTGTTTTTCCTTGGATAATACTTATGAAGCTTCACTGGAGTGAAGCTAGAAAGTAGAAGAAGCATACAACAGTTGACATTTTCACTTCATTCCAAACACCTGAAAGAGTGTCTAGCTGCTTGTAAATGCTCCCGTATGACTGTAGAGATCTACCATGAAGTTCGTCTCATAGTCTCATATCTACCCGGTATAAGAAGAGAAAGCCATGAGTTGAGTTTGATATGGATATATGTGACATAATTGATGTATATGGATTATATAATTAATTACTAATTTCCTAAATTCTTTTTTTTTAACAGAAGCCAGAACACATTATCAACCCTTTGAGAACACAGCATAACGGACTTTACTACTTCCTTGAATAGGTAAAACCCTGTCCTCTCTACAATAGAAGAGCTACTCACAGGTGTGAAAAATAACTCTTTGTTAACCCGATTTTTAAAAAATCTTTATAAATAAATATCAATTCATTTTGATAAGGGAGAAATGCATGTGAATGCCACAGCTAATAGAATTAGGATTATTAGAATAGCACTGCATAATGTTTTGAGTGTTTTAACAGTGAAAGAATGAAAAATTCCTTCTCCAAAATGAGGACCAGGCTCATCCTGTCCCCCCGCCAGGCTAACAACACCAGGAGTCGTTTCTGAATGCTCACTACGTGCCAGGCACCATCCCACATGACTTACTGTACTTAGAGTCACCCGTCAGTTCCTTACAGCAGCTCTGTGAGTAGGTACAGGGCTCACCCCCATTTGACACTCAGGGGCGTGAGGCAAAGAGAACAGAGGCAGGTAGACTTAGGAGTTTGCCCACAAAGTTGTATACACGGGGCTGGGAGTAGCAGGCGCTGGAATGCCCTCCGGCCCTAGCCATTACGGGAGAGCAGTTTCATGCGGTGGTAGAAATGCCTAGCCATGAGGCTCTCCTATGTTCTGAGTTGGTTCTCTCTGAAGTTACAGAAGAAAAAAATTCATTTACTGAAAACCCATAGCAAGTAAACATGTATTTGATGTTTTTACTTGTTATTTTACAGTTTTGCATTGAGAAATAATAAAGGAATATATATAAGTAAATACATACAAAGGTATATAAGTAAATAAAGGAGTGCATATACTTTAGGTTAGTTTATAAGCAGAAAAAATATTTGACTTTATTTTACATCTTCCTTTAAACCTGAAATTCCTTGATAAAAGCAGAATAATATGACAAAAGGGATAGAAATGAATGATTGCTTAGTCTAGGAAATGAAGACTGCATTTTCATATAATTTCTTCTTATTAGAAGTACTAAATATCCAGTCTTAAATTGGCCACAGCAATATAAGTTTCACTGCTTTTATTATTTTGTTTTTATCAAGAACATTTACAAAATTTTCAAAGCAAAATATAGAAAACATTGTAATAAATACCTAAAAATCAGCCACATGGATTAAACAACTGCTAATATTCAGCTTTGTTCAAATATTCATCTTTTCTAAAGAAAGAAACCATCACAGAAAAAGCAAAAGCTCACTCTGCTCCCTTTCCTTTCTTCCTAAAAGGTGTCACAACCCTGACGATGATACAACTTTCTTTTGCATGTTTTAGTAGTTTAATGGCATGTTCTAATAGTTCTAATTATTTGATGTGCATAAAGTAATATGTCATATAATTATTTGTACTTTACCCAAGTGGTATCATACTATAGATACTCCCCTGCAGCCTGCTTTCACCTATCGTTATATTTAGAGATTCATGCATATAGATATATGAAGATCTCGTTGACTCATTCTGTCATAAAGTTGACTCGTTTTAATGTTTCAATCGTCTGGTGCTTACTATTATTAATTATTACTTCTAAATAACTTTCAGAAACTTGAAGATTTAATACTAAAATGATTTAAGCACGGCTTTCGAAGTGTCTTTGGGGTTTGTGTGAAAGAAATTTGAAGTTCTTAATATGTGGTATCATGCCAATTCTGTTTATGTTCATTTTTCTCTATTAGGAAGGCATTTGCTCTTGGCTCTAAGGATCTTGGTAACTAATGGGACTTATTTTTTTTACTATTTTGCTGCAACACAATAATTGAAATCTGTTTTATTTACCCACAGGTGAAATACTGACTATTCCCAAATACAATATAAATACTCCCTTTGAAATTTAAAAGATACTTAAAATAAAAACACTCTTATTGGCTCATGGTAATTGCTCATACTCCCTTCAAAAATCCTGAGAGAAACTTAAAGAATTTTTCCTAATTTTCTCTAACACTGCAGTTAGTTCTAGAATTTAAGGTAAAAGAAAGGCCACTATATACTAGGTAGATTTATAGATGTAGAATCTTATAACTATTATATTCTCTGAAGGAAGTAAATTACTACTCGGGCAGAGTCAGGCCAGGAAAGAACAGATAAACTAACTTTGCTGGGCTAATATGAGGAAATACCAGACTTGACGTAGGCCCTGCAGGTCAGAAGTGCAGTGCAGTTTGCATATGAGGAAACTGAGGACCCTGTGTATCAGCTAACTCACTCAAGATCATATGACTGTAGGGCCTAGATTCAAACTCATCTCTCCTAGACTCCAAAGCTATACTGCCTACCAGAAAAAGAACTGGGAAACCTAACTTATTTGGTACATAAATAGCAGTTTAATTTATTCCACCAGTATTTTATGTGAGCTGAAGGAATTGATGTTAGAAAAGCAAGGAAGGCACAATATTCACACAGAGTGAGAAAACAGGCTGACAATGGTAAAGGTCCCTTCAATGACACCATAAAGGGGACAACTTAATTAGAGATCTCTATTTTGCTCTGCTATCTTAACATTGTTTACCAGGAAATTACCTTTGTAGTCACCCAGCCATACTGATTAAATTAAATTGAACGGGATAAGAGGAGTGCAAATGTTTTGTAAATGACCAAATCTTTGGAATCATTTGCTAATATTACTAATTATTCTGTAAAACGTAGAACTGAGTATTTCAAACTTAATACATGTAATTCTAAATGTAAAGGTTGATGTATGCCTCTGAAGTTTAGTATTATTAACTTCATATAGGATTAGCATCTCTTTGAACACAAAGCCCCATGTAAACATTACAGTGTGGTAAACACCCTGACAATTTATTTATTTCCAGCCCTACCACCTTTAGAGGCTTAACCTCCTAAGGCCTCATAACAGATAGTAATAGTGCCAGGCTCATGCTTGTTCAGAGTCTGATCATTTCTCATGATCTCTGCCTGTTTCATTGGAATCCGGTCTCTCTCACCTTGACCACTGCACTCGCCTCCTTTGGTCAATCTTGCTCTCCTATAGTCTGTTGTTCACAGTGTGATCTTTCATTCCTCTAAAATCAATTGATATGAGTATTTTATTCAAAGTCCACCAATGGCTGCCCATAATAGTCAGGATATAGCCCACACTGCTGCTGGGGCCAGCAAGGTGCTATGTAAACAGGCATCTTCTGCCTCCCTAACATCATCTCAACATCCTCTCCTCTCATGTGCGACCTTCTGAGCTGTGTCTGTACGAGTGATTCTATCTTGGTGGATCCTCGCTTGTTGAAGGACTGTGCAGGCATGCAAAAGTTACTGTGGAATGTACACAATATCTTTAGTGCACATCAATTATGGTTGCTGTTTTAAGGATTCTTTCAGTTTGTCTTAATAGCATCCATCACTTCTGGAATGCTGAGGCACTTCATGCATGTTTTTGACACATGATTTTTAAAGCATTAAACTTTACAATGTGATATGTAGTTGAATCTTAATATATAGAACCAACACACAAGGCAAATTAAGGATAAATTAGCTGGGTGGAAATGAGAAAGCAATTTTAAGAGCAAAAAATATTTATTATTCCATACCATCTTTTATCCAGATAATTAAGATTTGTCACAGCCTGACATTGCTTAAATTTTGCTTTGTCCTCAGAATAGATTGGTATCTTTTCATCATTCATAGAAGGATGAAGTTTATCCTTTAAGACCATTTTCTATAAAACAGGCTGACATTTTTGTTGTTGTTTTATTTTTACAATATTCTTTGGGAGTAGCACTTGAGTGTTCACATTGTTGAAAACACTTGGCAAGAAAAAAACAAACAAGCCCACAATGCCCCAACAGTTAAAGAAAAGAGAAAAACCTGGCATTTTCCCCATCCTCTCTGAAAATAATAAGTACCTTGACTTGTGCTGAGTGCTGTCTCATCAGGATTCAGCTTTAGTCCATGGCACACAGTGTGAAAATCTTTGAAAATACTAAAAATAGGTTTTTGGGGTAAATTAGGATATCAGATGTTCCCTCTATGAAAGCGTCTCCTAATCTGTACTATCAGCTGGCAGTCATACCCAGACCCCAAACTGTTCTGGCTCTTACTGAGCAAGAACCTATTCCAGGGGTGAGGTTTTGAAGAGGGATGTCTTGTGGTTAACGAGAGACAGAAACATGAAGAATTGCCCACAGACTCTGGCAGGAGTTAAAATAACAATAACAGTCCTCCTACTTATCAGGCTGAGTCATAAGCACATTCTTCTGATTTATCAGCAATTCCAAGCAGATTGTTTGGGCTGCAATTCTGTAGGCAGAGGTGGGTGCCACCTGCTGCAAAAGGCTCTAGTTCTTGTCAGGAAGGTGCTGTTATGCAGTCTTGGCCAAAAGGAGAAAGGAAAAAACAAAAATTTATTGCTGAGGAACACTTTTTCTAATGCTTAGAATGAAAAGATGGTTATTATGCATATAGTTCTTGTACTGGCCATGAGTATACATCATTTGAAAAGGGCAGCTTATTGCAGAAGGTCTTAAAAGTCAAATCTTGTTGGAAGTTTGACTTCAGAAAATTCTGTAGACCAGTTGCAGTTATCTCATTTCGGTTAATTTGGAGAAGGGGTCAAGGCCAATGGAAACTTACTTTGTGCTTAAGCAGAAAAGGGGAAATCATTATCTGGTAACTGAGCCACCTCGTAATCTGAGGGCTGTGCCCTCTCACTCCCTCCACCTAGGCCTCCAGTGCATGTACCTGACCCTCTCAGGGGCCTTTGATGAATCTCCCATTTCCTAACTCTTAAAACCCAGCTCTCCTGCATGCTGGCACCATATGATTTTTTTCTTATGCATCAGATCATTTATTTTTCCTACTTAAAATTTTCCTATGACATAAAAGTCCAAACTCATTAAAGACCCTTCAAAACAGGGCTCCAAGCAGCTATTTCTAAACAATCTACAATTCCTCCCTCCTACTCAATGGCCTTTCTTTCCTTCTAACCATGACATCTAACTTACTGCTTCTTCAAATTAATTCCTCTTTGTACACCATGTTTTTCTCATGTTACTATTGCCTTTGTGACTTTGCAAGTCCAACCTAAATACCCATTTTCCCCTTCTCTAACTTTCAAAAGCTTGTGTCTTTTAGATTCAAATGTCATTCCTTCTACGAAGCTTTCTTCTCTAGCCTCCAAAATGGGATCAATTGTGCCTTGGGAGAGGAGGAGCTTCCATGGCCTTTTGAGCATGGAATAGACTACAGAAAAATCATCTTGATGCACAATTATTTCCATCTCTGTCTTTCTCCCTAGCTGTGTGAAGTCTTCAAAGGCAAAAGTTTTGTGTTTTCCATGTTTGTGCCTCCAGAACTATGTTATTAGATTTGAAACAGAATAATATTTAATAAATTATTGTTAATAGTTAACAACAATAAATAATAATTGAAAGAATGAGAATGCAGTAAATAAACAAGGTGGAATAGAAATGAGTTGTAGCTCCAGGTAGCAGGTTTATAAAATAGGTTTTATGGTGGTGGTGATCTTTTTATTGTTGTTTCTTTTGTGTGTGTGATTGCTTGTGTGTTTTGGGTAGAAAAAAAAAAGCTTATAGTCAAAAAGTAAGGGAAGGAGCATAACTCTGTGGGTCCACAAGGGGATATTTGAGAAAACAACCTTTGGAAGAGCCAGGAAAAGATATGATAGAGGACAGACAGAGTAATATTGACAAAAACAAGGGCCACCTGCTCCTCTAAGGAAAGATGGAGACAATGAGGGAGGACAGAGGCAGGGGAGACCAGAAGTAGACCAATAAAGTCTTTTATCTTCTGTCTCAAGAAAGACAGAGCTTCCACTTTGTCGTCAGCAAGCATCAGACTGTCTTCAGGTTCTCTGAAAGTGATTGCAAATTCTGTCTCCACCTTGGCCACAAAGCGGGTATTACGAGAGGACCAACCCAAAGGCTGGGCCATCTTTGCTCCAGCCACACCAGAGAAGTAGAGGGGTGTGAAGGGAATCATTTCAGGACAGCACTAGGAAATGCTCTTTTCTCAAGTTCGCTCTCTCACGTCTCCCGCTCCAACTCCCACAGGCTGTTCTGGTTGCTGTCAGGGTTTGCTGTGCAGGCAGTAAATGTGTGAGAGTTAAATTTGTTTGGTTTAGCCCTGTTGCCTCTATTAGTCTCATCCTTTTTCTCCCTTAGTCTCGTTATTCCTTTCTTCAAACCAAGCATATTAGTTGGGATTGGCTAATGGCTAAAACAAACAGATCCAGAAATGTGTCATAGCTTTATTTCTTGCTCATTTAATAGTCTCGGATAGGCATTTGGGTTGGGAGGCGATCTCTCCTCTTCAGGTAGTCTACCTCTTGGGAGGTAGTCAACTGGGGATCCAGATTAGTGGGGCCACTTTCTGACAAAGGATACTTCCATTGCGGCTTTACTTGGCCATTGTTGCCATCCAGTAGTAAAGTGGGAGAGACCGAGGAGGAGAACGTGGGAGCTGAATGTGAAGCAATCCCAGACAGAGACATATCACTTCTGCTCGTATCCCGCTGGTGACAGCTGAGTCGCTTGACCACACCTGCCTGCAAAGGGTGTTAGGAAATATACTCCTGCTATGTGCTCAAGAAAAAGAAGGAAGAGATTTTGGTAAATTGCTACTAGTCTCTATTACACCAAGGGAAAAGTCTGTTCATAGAATTAATATATTTGAAATTTGAACATCTCGATTGAATAGCTGAAGCCCTGGCAAGAATTGATGACGGTCATACCATAGAGATAAAACTGAATCATAATTTATTTCAATATTATATTAAAATAGAAAATATATTAGGTATATTAGTTAATCAAAGTTAATTCTTACAGAAGTACACAAAATATTTTTAGAACCCTTTTTATAGAACTAAGTGTTGCGTCCAAAAGTATAATGGCTAAAAAAAAAACCGTAGTGCCTAGTACTGCTCTTGCTTTTCTTCAATAACTTCTTACTAAATGAATCAGTTGATTAGTTACTAGATGTAGCAAGCTTCATTGGGGAACAAAATAAATATTTGTACTTTGATGAATTTCTAAAATTCATTATAAGACATGAGTTGAATGGTCAAAACTCATCTTGAATGGAAGATGACCTTTTAAAGAAAAATAACGAGAAAAGATTGAGGAAAAAGCACACAATTGGTACTTTTGAAAAAAATTTAAAGACTTTTGATGTTTTCATGATTCACAAATAATCATGCATAAGCCTCACATCATATTTTGTATTTGTTCCATCAGTCCTATTTGGACAGTCATAAATGCAGGAACTTATGTGGAGGGTTAGCAGTGCATCTGATTATTTTTTCTGAATGGGATAGTGTGTCACAGTGCTGTATAAAAGCCATTCGATCGGCTAAATATTTATCTATAAAGTCAACTTACCTGCTGAATAATTCTGTCATGGAGTTTCAGTTTCCTATGACTAGGGAATGCTTGTTTTTTGTGAAAATACTGCATTCCATCAATTGGCTGATCAGTGGTTTTGAAGGTTAAGACTCCTTTTCCCTTTGCAAGCAGGCAGCAATTGAGTCAAGCTTTCATGGCATCAGAGAACATTTGAAAATTAAGAAACCCTAATAAAAGTAGCCTTTGCTACAAGTACCTAGGCCAAGGCAGTGCGATGCTTCAGCCTGTGTGGGAAGAATAAAGCGATGAGCAAAAACCCAACACGGCCGAATCTGAAGGCTGTCCTTCCCAGTGTCTCTGTCAGATCTTTCTTCCTGAGAAATACAATGATTTACTTAAACCTGCTAATTTGTTGCAACTATTTTTTTAACTCTTTTTCTTTTCTCACCCACCCCCTGCACTTTTTTTTAATGAATGTCAAGGACTCTGGTTGTACCATGTGCTCAGTAATTACTACAGAAGGCAGTTTGATTCTGAGAGAGTTGTAGTCTCTGTAAGAGAAATTTAGAATTCATTAAAGCAGATACTTTAGTGAGGGGGTGCCAAAGCTTGAGTCATTTAAAACCCTTGTGAACAGAGCTCTAGGAAAGATCCGGTAGTACTCAATCTTGAATAAAGAGCAAAGAGCCAAAACAATCAGAAAGACCTTCATCCAGGACAGACTGCTGCGGTCCTAGAAATTTCTTTCTACGGGAAGCAGTGTGCAAGCCTTTTGTTTTGGGCCTGTGCATTCCCTTTTGGCATATAGTATGCCAAGACATCCAGTTGGAGTGGGTCTTGTTTTTGAAACCTGAGAATGCTAAAGAAAACTTGTTTTAAAAGCAAGAGGAATTGAAAACACAGCAATATAATATGCATGCACACTCACATATAATATACCTATACAGACATATAGCTATGGATCATTTAAATATACACAGGGAAATTGTTCGAAGAAGCTGTGTAGGGAAGTAACATACTGATGTATAATTTGTATATAGTTTTCTCATTGCGGAGCTGAGTAACTGTATGACAGAGTTTAAAATACATGTACATAGAAAATACATAGAAAACCCGTCTTTTATTTCTCATAATAGTTTAAGTCATGACAAGCCTATCTTGCAAATGTTGTTTCTGGCATCCAGAATCTACTGACCTTTCATCCTCTTAGTGCCCCTGTGATGGGAGCTGCCGTCATCTCTCAGCTGACTGATGACAGTAAGGCCCTCCTGTCTGGGCTCTGTTTCCAGTCTTGCTCTATTTCCCATATAGCAGAGGATTGTCTCCTAAACAGTTATTACCACGCTGCTCAAAGTCCTGCACAGACTTCTCAACCTACTTTTTCCCCCCAGCTTTATTGCAATATAACTGACATATAACATTGTGTATGTTTAAGTCATACAGTGTGTTGATTTGATACACTTACATAGTACAAAATGATTACCATCATAGCATTGGCTAACTCCTCCATCATATCACATAATTACCATTTCTTTGTGGTGGTGAGAGAACACTTAAGATCTACCCTGTTGGCAACTTTCATAAACAATGCAGTATTATTAACTGTAATCACTGTGCTATGCATTGGATCCCCAAAACTTACTGATCTTATAACTGGAAGGTTGTACCCATTGACCACCATCTCCTCATTTCCTCCCTTCCCATAATACTTAGAAAGAAATTATCACCAAGTTCTACA
Source organism: Phataginus tricuspis (assembly GCA_029783875.1). NCBI lineage: Eukaryota > Metazoa > Chordata > Mammalia > Pholidota > Manidae > Phataginus > Phataginus tricuspis. The sequence continues at coordinate 1,197,321 of JAQQAC010019064.1, forward strand.
GGCTCCTACATGACCTTGCTCCGCTCAGCCCTCCTAGTACTCCCTGTATCTTACTCCAAGTTAGCTTCAAGCACACCATGCTCATTATGCCCAGCCCAGCGCCTGTGTACCTACGTCACCCACCCCTTTTCCTGGAACATCTTACCTGTTTCTTTGAATAGGTTGCACCCTCCCTGTTATTTGAGCCTCTCCTCTGAGCTCACCTCCTTAGAGATACTTCCCCAACCACCCTCTCAAAAATAGTGCCTTTCTCTTGCCTTCATAAATTTTTTTCATTTTACATTGTACATTAAATATTAGAAATATTAAACTTAATGTAATGTTAAATGTAAAAGTAATATTCTCATTAAATATTAAATTTTGTATTTTAATTATGTGTTTGGTTACTCTATAATTACTTTATTAAAATGTAACTTTCATAAGATAGGAATTTTATTTGACCTGTGGCACGTGGAGAGACCTCCCTGTGTCTCTAAATAAAGATCTTGTATCTTTCCCCATCTCCAATCTCACTACTACTACCTTAATTCAAATTCATATATACTCTTATTGATTGCTGCATTACCGACCATCTATCTACTTTTCCTATTTTCTGACTATAACCTTCCACAACTCTTTCTCTGGCTCATCTTATCATTCATCTGCTTAAAGTATCTCTGTGATATGCCATTAATAATGATAATATTTATACTGCACCGCTTGAAAAACAAGATGCTTCCTCAACTGAGCACTTTCCTCTCTTTGCAGTATTTTCCGCTGCTCCTCTTTCTGGCATTCTGAAACATCCTTGGTGCTTTCCAGCGTGTTTTCAGTTCTCTTACGTCCCCATGTCTCTTGTGTTGCTGTTTTGGGGTATAGAATTAGACCCTTGTCCACCATGAATGCCCTTCAAGACTGAAAGCAGGTTTTCACATTCTGAAGTCTCCTATGAACTTTCTAATTTCTTTAGAACTTCCGTAAAATTCTTTTACCTCTATTAAAGCATTTATCATTTTGTCACCTAAATGTTTGTTGATGTGTTGGTTTCTCCCAGTAGCTCCTTAAGACCAAAAACAGTCTTGATAGTATTTGCGTATCTTCAGCATCTAGAACCATGCCTGTGACATAATAGGTGTTCAGTAAATATTGTTAAATTTCACTGTCAGAAGAGAAAATTTCCTAACCTCATATTTCTCTCTTTACTGCTCATGCTTAACGCACTTGCCTCACTTATTTTCTTTTAATTTAAGATGAATAAGTTAAGTTCTGTCTTATTTTTAAGTTATTCCCAGAAAGACTTCTATTCTTTCCTAAGGCATTTTGGTTTCCTTTACATTTAAGGTCTATGATGCCTCAGAGGGGTATAGCTATGTACCATAATTTGTGTTATCCTGAATTTACCAAGAAAATATTTATATTGAACTGAAATGTCTGTGTTCCTTTATTTTTATGATTAAAAGGCTAGACATGGAATATAGTTTTAGGTATAGTATTCCATTATAATTTATTTTTTAAAAACAATAAAGAGAGAAAAAAGATAGATGAAATTAAATCTTGCTGCTTAGAAATTTTAAACCAAAATCCCCACTGGAAATATGGATCTCATGTGAAGGTACATGACATTTATTTGTGGCCATTTTCTTGGAGAAAAGCTGTTATCTACAGCATTTTTATATCACTGAGTTTCTTGATCTAATCTCAAATTCACCCATTTTTTGTGTAACTTAACTTTGAACTTTCTAACCTAAATTTGGAGAATTTCTTCTCCTTTTGATTTACCCCCTAGTTTAGTCCAAAATAAACTTTGAAAAAAATCAAAGCAAATATTTTTGGCCCCATTCTTTACTGGGTGAAGAGATTGCTTTTTCTATCTATTTCTGTCAGATACTTTTCAATATTCTCACCTAGTGTAAAGAGAAGAGGCCCTAAGTGGAAATGACAGTCTTTTTGGTTTGGCCAAATGGAGATCTGTGAGCCATGCTCTGAAGTCCCATCACCCGTGTCCTCTAGTCTGATGCCAAATTCTGACATTCTCTTTTAAAATAGTACCGCACTTCCTTTATAGGCTTTTAGAAATAACAAGAAAAGCATTTCTCACTGTAATTACTGATGCCTAAGTGTTTTGAGAAACATTGGTAAATAGATTTTGTGATCTTTTCTTTGTTGTGAAACTAAAGCCTGTTGTTTTGAAACCAAACCAATAGGTTTCAATACAGCCTTTAAAAAAGAAGATTTTGTAGAATTGGTCCATATGCTTGCCTGTTGTTGAGAAGCCATTTCTTAATTTCCAGATTTACTTCGGGTACCCAAGTTCCTCAGCATGGAATTTAAAAGAATTTCTGAAAATGTTTTAGAGATTAATAGTGGCAGAAACAGAAAGATCCTCCAGATTTTTCTATTCAGTATTTCTATAAAAACATTAAAGTGACTTCCTGGATTTAAAGATTAAAAGTTTAAAAATCACGGAGTGCCAAATAAAAGCGCAGACAGAACCTGCTTGAATGAAGCAGGTTTCCTGCTTCCATGTGCCTCTTGCCTCAGTTTATCTGGAGTCCCAGGAAGGCAAGCAGCACTCTGCACTGGCCCTTCCTGCCTTTTCAGGGATATTGTCATCAGTAACACCTCTAACCTGCCTAAAGGTTTCTTCAGCATTGTTTGCCACTTTCCCTGCCCTTCTCCTACTGCCGTTAAAATAGCATAAAGTTCCTATCCTTTATCCATGCAGTTGTTAGGATAAAATGTTAACAATGCATTGGGTTTTTTAAAAAGCAAGCACTGTACAATGAATATACTTTAAAACTTAATATCCTGCTCAAAATCTTTTTGACTTTTCTAGAAATATGTTTCATTTTTAAATGAAAATTTTTTTACATTCAAAATCATGCTTTTATTTGCTCTTGGCCAGGTCCTATTTGCCTAGCTTGCCCATGATGGATCCGTTTTTACATCAAAATGTTTTTACCTATGGGCCCACTGTATCATGTTGCCACATCTGTGCCTATATTTCAGTGAGACTTTTAGATACGCAATTGGAATAGCTGTCTTTGTAGAAAAATTAATCATTGTGGCTATTTGTCTCCTTAAATGTTATTGCCAGCTTAATTTTTCACCATCTCATAAACACAGACTAATTATATACATTTCAGACCTGGAGGATTTAGCAAACTTGGGTAACGTGATAACCACTCCATAAGTTTGGCAGAATAGAACTAGCAAGGCATAAAAATTGACCTGATTTCTAGAATTCACTCCAGGGTACACAAAGGCATGTCTGCTCACAGAGATAAGTCAAACAGTATGTGAAGACTGACCCAATTGAATCAGACCTGAGTTATGAGGGAATTCTAAATGATAAGGAATCTGTGTGCTTCCTTTTTGGCCCAACTCTAAACTAACAGAGTGAACACAGCTACTTTCAACTTAACTCAAAAATCCCCTGAGTCACAATTACAGGCAGCAGTGGCATGGCATCACATAGCACACAGCCTGCCCTGAGTCCAAAAGAAACAAGGAAAGAAAGAAAAAAGAAATTGATCTCGTTTATATGACTCAGACTTTACTTTTAGATGACTCATTTTTTTACCTTTCTCTACAAGAAAATTAGTATTTAATATCATTAACTAGATTTTTGGAGTCTCCATAGTTGTAGGAGTTTGCTGTATTTACAAATACATGTCATATAAACATTTTACAGTCATCTATTTTTATTTTTCAATATGTGTGACTCAGAAGGTTTACATTCATGAAGCATCTGTTGTGTCTTCCATTATTGCATTTACTGTGCTATCTTGTAACATATTTTTCAAACATACCTGCCTTCCTCAGTATAGTGGCCAGAATCCATATCTTAACCATCAGTGAGTTCCTAATACCAAAAAGAATTCCTGGTATAAGGGTGATATTTAATAAATGTTGACTAAATGAGATAATAGAGAGCATAATAAATATATTGAGGACTGAAAACAATCTGAAAATTAGATGAAGTCTCAATACATACTCACTAAAGCAATTTACGAACAGTATTTCTCAAGAAAATAATCCAATTCTTAAGCCACTCAGGCTCTCTATTTTTTCTCAACATTTGCCATTTCCTTTTTTAAATGTCTCGTCAGAAGAATGCAACCTGATCAGGTTGTGTGTCTTTATAACCTGCAAAAAATTAAAAAAAGGAATTCCATCTTATATGGCTCATTAAACATCAAGGAAAATATTCCCTAACACTATACAGCTTAATGAAAAAGAGCTCTTTAGAACATAGTACGTAACTAGACCACAAACTGAAATTAATAAAATAATTTCAATCATTTTAGATCAATAAAATGTGATCTCCTTTAGCATAAGGGCTGTATATTTTTCTTCTATTCCTAATCATTCCCTATTGCCTGTTACATAGAGCCTTTCCATTAATGCTTTGGAGACATTCTTGAACAAGTAATTGTTGATGAATTAAGATTTGTAATTTTAGAGTTCCAGTTCATTTTAGCAGTAAAATAGGGCAAAGTCCTATCAGCCAAAATCAAACTTGATTCTATAATTTTCATAACAAGATGGACATTCAGCTTTGCTTGATCGTATCTACTGACAAGGAGTTCATTAAGTTCAAAGGAATACAGAATACAAGTTCTATGGACTGATTATGCTGTAAGACCATATACACTTAGTACTTTTGGAATAAATTTTAATTGAAACATGTTAGAGGCAAAGCATCAGTCACATGGCTTACATTTGTGGAAAGAATTGTCCATCAAAAGATAAAGTGGCAAGAAACAGAATAAATGGTATCTTGCTTAAAATTCCTCAGGCCTTCATCCTTCCTTCTGCCTTAATTAGCCAAAAGCAAATCCCATTCAGGGAAAACCAGAAAGTGTTTAATTTTTGAATTATCCTTTTACATGCATTCCTCACCTCCACTTCTCCATCCTTCTTTTTTTCTTTACATGACTGCCATTTTCTACTCCAACTTTTCAGGTCTTATTTGGGGTTTTTTTGTCTTTAATTCTAGCATCTTATTTTGTGATAAATGACCCACCCAGCCTTCAAGTTCACCTGGGTTGTGGCCCTGTTCCCACCACCCATAAAGAAATCTCTGAAGCATCTCTGAAGATTTCAAGCTGGAAAAAGTTTGAAACAAGATCATTAGCTGTCAAAATCCAAATTACAATTTCCCTCTTAAGGTTTTTATCCTGATGCTTAAATTTATTCTTAAAGAAAATTTTATTAAAGTTATTCTGATGAATTTCTCCTTATATAGGAAAGAAAAATACTGATCTAGGGGTCAAAACTTATTTGTTCAATGGTTCTGTATTTAGTCACATGGTTATGAAACTAACATTCAGATTTAGCACCATTTCTGTTTACGAGTGAGAGAGCCAGGATTCCACTCTAATTTTCTCTCGTTTCTTGTTTGGAAATCTATTACTTATTCCACCACATCTCCAATACCTTAGTGCTGGTCCTTAGTTAATATCATCAGTAGAGGCTAAAGCTTTAGAGCATTTTAAATATAATTTATTTCTGATATGTATATAAGGTATTTATTAGTTAGCCTCTTACATAATGTAAAAAAGGCCTGAGAAATAATATAAAGCTCTGACGTGCAGGTTGTGTACCATGGTCACATCAGGCACCTTACCCAGTTAAATGTTCTTATCAGTGGAACAGACTTAATGGAGTTAGTGTGGTTATCTTGATTGGACTCTCTTTTTTGTTCCAGCCCCATTGCACCAGCCTCTCTACTTGGTGAAAGAGCAAGCAATGGACTGGGTACTAGTGGATTTGGCTTCTCATTCCACATCTTCCTGTATGTGTCTAACTTGGTCAAATAATTATTCTCTCTGGCCTCAGTTTTTCAATATGCAGCAAACCATGCACTGTATCCTATTGCTAAAAATGTTCAAATAAAAGGCATTAAATAATAACAAATAATAGGTAGCATATATTGGACACTTCCAACTTGCCTGGGATTGTGCTTTGTGTTATCTAATTCTGAAAATAACCTAACACCGGCTCTTTTTGTACTCTGTGTCCGTCATCATCAGAAATAATTAGGCACCCACCAACTTCCTTCATACAAGTTGTTTGTTAGTCATGATGTCTGATGGTGAGTCATCCTTATAGGTATTTTACAATCAGCCTAAAAGGAGCAGAAAAGACATGAAATAAGTATCTGGATTTTCAACTTTTTCATGTCATCAAGAACTTTTTCCTCAGTTTTGCATAGAAGACAAAGAGAAGGAGTACAGCATTATAGTCAGTATAAACTATTTAAGTTCTGAATGCCTCAGCATTTATAAGGAAGGATATGGATTATACGTAAACTTCTAATACTGTTAGGGGCCAACACAAAAGTTTCTGCTTCGTATTAGTGGCATGGAAAGTAATAGATTAAGGCATGACAGAGCCAGTTTGGGAAAAGGAAACAATATTCATGTGCTTAGTTGTATTATATAACAAGTTGTTTTATTCTTTTGCTCATCCTTGGATATGCAGCAGTACAAAATTGTAATCCCAGTGTTTTTATTGAACTGATACATTACATGATGACAGGGCAAAAAATATCATAGAAAACATTCTATAACTGTCCATGCCAAGTGCATTATAAAAATGGAGACATGCCTATCTGGCACACAGTGTATTTTTCCTTTACATTTTCCAAGCTTTTATTATTTCTCTTTTTGCCAACTTTTGAGAGTATTTAGTGCTGCCTAGTAATAACTATAATCAGTGACAATTTCTGTGCTTTGTGATCTAATATTGTAACCCAAAGGAAAACAATGAGGTCTGTGGTTATATGGGAATCCTGAGAGAAGAAATTCTACACTGCTAAATGACATTTTCAGCATATATTTCAGTTATCTAGATATCAAATCATTCGGTTACTTCTTTGAGAGTTTTGAATACCACGTATCACACCTTGCCTATTACTGACACTCATCTCCAAAATGATCTAACAGGTAAAGACAATTATAATTGGATTTGAGATATTTTAAGGAAGTGTGTTTGTGTCCTAAACCATTAATGAGTGCCAAGGAGTATCTAAAATGATATTCTAATGACAATTTAAAGACGTAGATAGACTGATCAATGAAGTAGGTTTATTAGCACAGACAGTGGGTAATTCTAAACAGTCTTCTGAGACATTTCTGCTTCCCTCAAGTAGGATTATCCACAACAAAGAACTGGGTATTGCCAGGAAGCTGATTAAAAGCAGTCATTCCTGTGATTGGTCTCCATCTTCACTTCATAAAGGTCTTGAACTGAGGAAGCAAAATGTTCAGCTCCTATTTGTTAGAATGATCATGTGACCCATCGAGATAATTGTCTTGACCTCTTTCTGCAGTTATTCTACAGGAACGTTTCATATGTGTGTTTCTATCACTCCCTGTGCTCTTCTGAAGTCCCGTGCAGCAGGCTTGCCTGAAAACACATCTTCAAACTTTAGCATATCAGAAACACCTGTCAAACTTTTAAAATACCAATTTCCAAGCCCCATACCCATAAAAGTCTAATTTGTTAGACTTATATTGGAGGTAATTGGCTGTTGAAGGTAATTGTGTTAAACACCTTAAAATACATTGGAATGGATGATCACCGAGGAGCATTTCACTTTCATAACTTTAAAACTTTGTCTGAAATGGGATGAAATAGATTATCTTAAAAATTTATAAACCCACATGTCACACAGTCTCTATAATGTGTATGTACTAGGACTGAGGACCTATTTATTTATGTGACTTGGTGTTATTTTTTTATATGGTCTCAGTGGAGTTAGAACTTGAGTCCCATTTCTTTTACCATGCCTGAAACTACATTCAAAACCATTCTGTTCTCACCCACTAAGTTAATGTTGGCCAAAAATCCACTGCTGGCAGAACCTTTTCCCATATGTTTATTATGAGGTAGGAGGTTGATGTTTAATTCATTCAACATTCAATAAATATTTGAAACCCAGCTTAAGACTAAATGGTGTTTTGGTCGGTTTGTATGGTATTGTAATGTTTTAGTTGTCTGGGTCTTAGTTTTGCATGACCCTTTTCATACTTTGAAGGAAAAATATGAAAACCTCCAACTAGGTAGGTAGAAAATTAGGAAATGGTTTCTCTTTGAGTAAAATTTATCTCTGATTTGTATCCTTAGCTCTGAATTTTCCCTGAGAAAAAAAATTTATCAGTAGCTCAAAGACAGCAAAGTTGTCAAGTACATTTTCTTCTGAGCATTTCTACTTACGGAGGAAATGTGACAGCTGCATCTTATTTTCCTATATCTGTAAGTCCTCAGGGCATACCTACTCAGGAGCTACTCTTTGCTACACTTAAATATATCTATTTGCTACTTGCTCTAATGAAAGAAACTGCAGGAACTATCAGAGTATATCAAACTATTTTTATGTATAATATTCAGGCAGTCCAATAACGGATGAGGGTCCAGGTGAAGATGCTTCTCTTTTTAAGCTGACCTTTAAATGCATTTAATGCATTACATTTTAATGTGCACATATTAGAACCCTTAGGGAGAACCAACAAAAGCATGTTACTTAGTTGCCTCCAATATGTTAAGTCATTTGTCATTTAAAGTTTTCATTTGCTGATTAGCACCGCATGCTTGGGTGGTAATTAAAACTATATTCTAGGGAAGATGGATAAAAGATATATTTTTAAACTAATTTATGTTATTTTTTCCAAGAAATCATAATTTTCACTAGCATTTGTTAACTATAACATACCTGAAAGATCTAGAATATTGGTGGGTCTTATAAAACATTTTGTGCAGAAAAGACTGATGTCTATTTTGTATTTTATTCACCTTGTATACATGAATGATAACATGAGAGTTATTGTGTGCTAATAATATTATATAACTTTCTCAGAAGAATGATACTCAAAACGTTGGAATTGTATATAAAATAAGAAATAGAACACAAATTTGCAAATTCTTAGAATGAGGTAAACACTGCAGTTAAGCATTATGGTTCCTAGTAATTAAAGGAAAATGTGAGAACAGATATTACCTGATTGTCTAAGGAATATCAGAAATCAGCAAAACACAAATGATCTTATTTCTAAATTCCAGTATAAATTAACTTATTGTGTAAATCCTAATGTGGGAGATAATCATACACAAAATGCGATGTTTTCAAAAATAATTTTATAGATTAGGAGGCAGGCTTTTGGGCCTGTATGTAGATAAGTCCAAATTTTTCCTCACAAAAACAAATACATATATCAATTTATGTAAATATCTGGACAGGGATGCAAGTAAAATCCTAGAGTTTTGAAGTATAGATCATTACAGTCTTAGTCTGGAAAAATTTTTAAGCAGATGTGTCTAGTTATAAGAGAATCTCAATATAGTAGAAATATAATTATTGCTGTTGTAATCAATATTCTAGAAATCTGATAAGTAGCTACAAAATGTATCTCCAAGAGCCTATAAAATTATATAAATTTTTCTATTTATTAAAAATCACCTAATATGTCTTTCATGAACCAGGGATTGAGTTTTGCCATATAGCCATGTTTTATATTGAGTTGGATTTTTCCTTTTTTCTGTTCTTCCTTCTATTTTGTTATTGTTTTTCCTTCCATTCTTTTACTTGTTTTATCTTTCTTTTCTCTTTTGTGGGGTTTCTCAACTAGAATTATCTAGAGATTTGACTACTTATAAGGCTCCTGATTCATGGTACTAAAGCCTTTAATTCAATATGGGGAAAAGTACTGATTTCGCTCTACAGCAAAAAATATGTTTGCATCAAATCTATCTAAAAACAATATTGAATACATTGTACATATGTTAAATAGACAAAGAATTAATCCATGTACCATTTCAAATTGGAATTTAATCTATGGAAAGACAGCTTTCATTCTGGTTGTATAATGTTGATAGAGGTTGAATCTTCAATAGGTCAGATATATAATTAGTGCCAAGCCATATAGTTTGGCTCATGTCATTATAATCAAAGTTTGATAACAGACACCAAGCACTAACAAACCTTACATTTTTCATAATTATCCATCAGTGAAATGAAAAGCATAAGTGTTCTTGCTAAAGAGCATTAGATTAAGAGAACCAGATTTAAAGTTTATAGAGGGGAAAAAGCTAGGATTTTAAGAACTGGAATTTGAATAGCTGGAATTTTGATGAAAGAAGACTAAGTCTGTCCTTAGAGAACTTTCAAATATCAAGAGGAAATTGTTTAATAACAAAGGGTATCAAAAATGGAAGCTCACCATTCAAGTGCATAACTAATGTGTACAAGATCTTTTAGCTTCTTTTTGCAACTGTGTATCTTAATTGAGAAGTATACTGGGACCCTATAATATGCAGCATAATAGCCATGGCATGATAAAGCCAAGTGAAATATCTCATTCTGACATAGGTAGAAATTTGAATCACTCATATTTCTGTTTTAAAAATCCACATTACAGGTAACTATCTCGCCATTAACATTGGCATTTGTGTCCAGTTCTAACAGGTAAAATCCCCATTGCAATTTATTATAAATTGTAAATCAGTATCTTGGACTTAGTACATTTTTTTTAACTTTATAATTTTCTTGTTCACTCACGTTATCAAGTTCAGCTTTAGAGATGGTAAAAGGGAGAAGAGTTCAAGTAGCTTTTTAGCTTAAGTATCAAACCAGAAGGTTGTGTAGCAGATCCCCAGCCATTCAGCAATTAGGAGCAGTTAGAATCTGTCATCTTTTGCAGTATGGAGAGAAGAGAGTCTTTCCCTTTACACAGTAGGAATAGAATGTTACAATTTCTGATACCTCACATGTTTCCTTTTATAGACTTGGAGGGGATTGGCCTTTATCTCAGCTTTCTTATCTTCTTTAATTCCATATTCAAGGTTTTCAAAGAGATTCAGGTAAAAATAATATTGTACATCAGGAAGAAGAAATTAAAGGAAACAATGATTACTTTTAACTATGTTGTAATACCATTTTGAAGAGTGGATATAACCTGTGACCCCAAAACTTTGATTAGGAATTTAAGTGAAATTTACTATGAATGGTTGCTATTTTAATAATATCATGTTGCGATTATAAGTGAATGTGGCCTAATAGTGTCTCCTTTGATTCCAGCAGCTTTTCAGTAGAACAAAAAGAAATTTTTCTGTCAATATAGTTTTTTCAGAGCAATGCCAATTTTAGCTTGAAATCTCTAAAAATGATTGTAACTTAATAGACTATTAGACTGTGTAATTCTCAAAAACCCAGCAAATTAGAAAGTGAGAGCTGATTAATCTGCAAACATTTTAAAGTGTATTATCTGAGTAGTCTTATCAGAAAGTCAGATGAAGTATTTTAAGTAATAAATTCACTTTACTTTTACCCTTGATATTAGTTAAAATCAGCATGGCCAGCCAGTCCTTTCTTCTTCCAAAATTAGTTTTTATTGATTCATTTAAAAAAGAATCCCATACTAAAGTATTGAATACTAAGGAGTTTACTTTTTAAAAGACTGGTCTCTTGAAAACAAATTATCTTAATATTTTATGTGGATGCTGATAAGTTGACACTCTCCCTTGTTTAAGCATTGTGTTTTAGGTTCAAGATGAGGATTTTTAGTCACTGACAGATCTTTCCCAGAAGCCTTGGGCCGGAGAGGAAATTGTCAATTTTATTTGGGAGTTGTGGGTGCTCAAATTGTTTTATATACCTTGAATATCTATAGCTAGTAGAGCTCCCACAGTTAAACATGGGCTAAAGTGAAAACCTAAGTTTTTTCCCAAGCCCTTTTGGAAATGCTAATAAACATGGCATCAGAAAAAGGGTTCTGTGGCCCACTGGTCAGGCTACTTTGCCCACCACTGCTCCTCCCTGAGATCCCTATCCCCAGTAGCATATCAGAAGCTCCCAGGAAGCTCATTGTATACACGCCCAGGTGACTCAGCCCTTCTCAAGCTGATTCGAGCACTTTTCCACTTCTCGTCTTCCTACCAAATACACATAATCCAACTGAAATTATAGGAAAAAAAACAAAAACAGACAAATGTCAGTAGAGGGACATCCTACAATTCACCTAACTGGTACTGTCAAGGTGCTCAGAACCATGGACAGTCTGAGAGAGTCTCACAGCCAAGAGGAACATAAAGAGACATGAGAACTAAATGTAATGCATCCTAGATGGGATTCCAGAATAAAAAAAAAAGGACATTAGGTAAAAACTAAAGTGACCTAAATGAACTATGGACTTTAGTTAATAATAACATATCAATATTGTTCATTGATTATAACAAAGGTGCCATATTAATGTAAAATGTTAATTAGGGAAACTGTGTGTACAGGTACATGGGAACTCTACAATCTGTTCAGTTTTTCTGTAAATCAAAAAATCTGTTCTAAAAATACACCTATTAATTTTAAAAAGGGACATTAACAAAGCATGTACGTCCTCTTTTTAATTTTTTTATTGAAGTATAGTAGAAAATACAATCTTATTTCAGATATACAACCCAGTGGTTCAGCAGTTACCCACATTATTAAATCCTTATCCCACTAGTACAGTTACTGTCTCTCAGTATGGGAAGATCTTACCGAATCACTGACTATGTTCTCCATGAGGTACTACTATCCCTGTTACCAACTTATATTATGATTGAGAGTTTTTGTGCTTCTTTATTCCCCTCGCCCTCTCCACTCACCCCAACCCTTCTCCCATCATGAGCACCAGTGACTTCTCTGTGTCTATAAGTCTATGGTTATTTTGTTCATTTTGTTTTGTTTTTTTTTTACATTCCACAAGTAAGTGAAATCATATAGTGCTTGTCTTTCTCTGCCTGGCTTATTTCACTGAACATAATACCCTCAGGTCCATCCATGTTGTCACATATACTTCTTTATGTGAAACTTTTTCTATTTACAAGTGTTCACTCTGCGCACAGAATAGATTGAACCATGTAAGAATATGGAAATTAAGCTATTCTGGTAAAATAAAAGTAATCAAAGCATGTAAAGATAAGGCTACTGAGCCAAGAATCTATCAATAAAATATTGGAATCCAGAAGGTCACAATGTGAGTCTAGGTAGTTTCTTCAGTCCATCAGACATATGAAGTTGCCACAAAAACTCAAAAGAAATATAATCCCTTAGACTCCTGAGTCAGGTCCTTGGATATTTGACTGGAAGACATGACAAAACATCTTTTGAATGCTGCAGAATCATCTTTAGGAAAGGGGTATTGAAGTTTTCAGAGGTAGATACGTGGGCTTAACAGTTAATTCTGAGGATGCGCTGCTCTCGTGAGTCTCAGACATTTGCCGTGTCTGTCTTGGAACATTCCTTCAGTCCTACACAATACCTGGGGACAGATTCACAAGTAACTCTTGTTATTGTACTTACCAAGTTTTCAGTCTCCTATGCCAGCAATTCCAGAAAAACTGCAAGTGTCAGTATTTCATACCTGATGACTGTGGCATAATTATAATAACAAAACAAAGGTAGTGAGTTCTTTTTTGAGCATCACTAGCCTGTAGTACTTATTGGTCATGCCATGGACTATGCTGAGCCCTTTAGTTTATTCGGCTTAAACTTTGTAACAAACCAGTAACCCAGACATCATTGCCCTCGTTTTACAAGTGAGGAAACCCTTCTGTGCAAATGGTTCTTTGCACATTGTCAGTGATAAAGAAATGCTCCTTGATCTATTCACAAGCCCTTCAATCAATGTTTTAGAAGCTAAACTTCTTACATCCTGTTTAACTACCTTCTTAGGGACAATCAACAGAACCTTTAAGGGAAGCAATTTTGGGGGAGGTTTGGTGTTTTCATCAAGTTAGTTTAAGTGAGTTCACTCCTCTAGTTCACTCCTGGTATGAATAGAAAACTAGAGTGGGAACCTGAGGATAACATCCAAAGTCAGCATAAAACAAACGATGCTTGTTAGGAATCTGGTAGGAAAACTTATTTTCTTTACAGCTTAATTTGTTTGTGACTATCTCTAAACAAACCTTGGTATCAAGCAGTAAATTTGTTTTAATACAATTTTTTTTTCTTGTTTGGAGGTTTTTGCTTGAGTTACTGTTTTTTTAAAAGAGGAAGTGTTCTTAGTTTCCATCAGAGACAGTCACCTGTGTCGTCACATATGTTATCATCCTGACTGTGGGGACAGCAGGATCTCAGTGAGACTACATAGCTGGCAACAGCTTTACAGAACTGAGTCATGAATCACCTCTCATCAACTACATCTCTAACTTAGTGGCATCAGCATATAAATGAAGGCTGTGCAAAACACCTACTGCACAACTTACTCAAACTTTAATTTACACCTATATGATATGTGATATGTCAGTGACTTAATTTTTCCAGATCTGATTTGACTTAGTTGTGAAATAATACCATAAAGTAGGACACAGTTCTAATACTCTACTTGTGTCCTTTCTCTATGTAAGATTTATACTAAGAGAAAATACCATGGCCTCCTAATCTGTAGATAAGGTTCAGGAAAATTCACTAAAAAATATTAAGTCAAAACTATCTTTCTAAATGTAATACACAATATCTGAAATAACATACCCACCTCTGGTTTGAACTGAACACTTTGAAACTGCAAGGGCTAGTATGTTAACTACTGTTTCAGGAAGAGTTTTGTTTTTAAAAGAGTACTTGGAATAATTTTCCATAATTCAGCATTTCTCCTCAGCCACTCCTTTTCCCACCTTTTTCTACCCAGTTTTCTCATACTGCAGGTTTTCCCTGTACTGAAGGATTACTTGACTCTACAGTCTACTTGATATCAGTGAAAGTTAGCTAAAATGTGTCCTTAAATGCCAAACAGTAGCTCAAAAAAAAGGATATATGATTGATAGTGATCTTATATTGAAAGAATAGATATGTCATAAAAGATCTATATAAGACAAGGTGTTAACAATGGTTACCTCTTGATTTTGAAAGTGGATAATTGGGCATGTTTATTTTTGGTCATAGCAAACCACTGGGCTTGCTATAAATTTGCCCCATCTTGATACTGCTAATGTCAGATCATATTTCACCCAAACTAATGGCTACTATTTTTCTTTTTCCAATTACAGGAGAGGTCACAGGGCATTAAAGAATGGCAGATGATCGGAAAGATGAAGCAAAGGTGCCTCACTGGACCTCAGCTCAACTAACAGAGGCGTCCGCACACCCACATCCACCTGAAATTAAGGATCAAGGAGGGGCAGGGGAGGGACTGGTCAGAAGCGCCAATGGATTCCCATACAGGGAGGATGAGGGCGCCTTTGGAGAGCACGGGTCACAGAGCACCTATCCAAGTGCCAAAGAGAATGGGATCAATGGAGAGCTGACCTCAGCTGACAGAGAAACAGCAGGTAACCGAGGGCTCTTCTGTCACCAGTGCTCACTTTGCACTTTGAAGTCTGTTTAGCCTGAAAGTAAGTTGATTTATAGCACTGATCCTGTTTCACTGGTGCCAGGACTGAAATTCCAGTCCATCAGGGGAAACAGACACCAAAAGGAGAGAAAAAACATGGAAACTAGCCCAACTTACCCCCAAATTAGTTGCATTCTCAATTTCATCTCCGTATTTAGTTTTTACCACTTTAATTTTAATAGACAAATGGCTCTGTGTATGTGTATGTTTTGCTAATAATTATCAGCATTTTAATTCATTCACAAATAACTATTGAGTCATATTGGACCTAAATCCAATTGATTGATTAGCATATTTATTTTTTAGGGCTGAAAGGAATGTCAAGTCCATCTCTTGGCCTTTAAAAAGAAAAAAAGAGGAAAGAAAAAGAAAAGAAAGAAAACAAACATACACATACAAAGGAACCATTTCATACTTCTCCAGATAGCTTTGTAAGAAGTAATATGCAGCTTGTTTAAGAACATAATATAATGTACATTTAAGTCCTTCCTTTCAAAGTATAATTTCTGCCAAGAGTTCTTTATTCTAACATTGAAAATATTGTCATTCATGGTATGGTCATTACATAACATTAACGGCCTAGAGAAACACTTAACCTGCACTGTAATACTCTTCACCATTACTTTCCTTTTTTCTGTACTTTAGAATTTAATGCATTTGAAAACAGTAACTTGTAAACATGCTAAGTAAATTACAAGCAGTAAGAGGCTGTGTCTCTTCCGAGTCATCCCTTACTTATTCAAAGACTGGTTTTCTACACTCTATCCTTAGCAACACTTACCAACTGTATGCTCTACAAAAAAATCTATTTAAATTTTAGTGGGGAAATATGAAAGCCATTTCAAATGACTGAAGAGAAATTATGTAAGTACACAGTGTAATTTTTTTTTAATATACTCATTTAACAAACTACTGCTGAACATTTTCTGTATGCAAGGTATGTTAGCTTCTGTGCCAGGGCATGTGCAAGGAATGGTCTCTAAACTTCATGGAATGGATGAACTAGTAACAGACATAAGACCTTTGTGTACAGTTATTCAAATACAAAACATAATGTGTTAAATGCCAGAAGAGCAGCCTGGAAAAGCTAAGTTGAAAGGAGATTGTTTCTACTTTGGCCGTATTTCTCAAATTGTGCACAGTTCAGCCTTGAGGCGTTACAGCAAACGGGTGTGGCAGAGTATGTTAAATACTAAAGGAAGCAAAGCAATACTCAACATCTGTCAAATGTGACATAAACTATTAGCTCAAGGTAATTCACAGTTTCAACTTTAAATCACACTACATTCCTTTTGTAGCACGTAGTACCCAACACTCCATTAGTAAGAAAGCATGGTAAAGAATGAAATAACAATACTGTTTTTGCTTTTCATGATTACAATGAGGATTAAATGAGATAATGAAATGAACAAAGTGAATGGCTCAAGAAATATTACCTACTAATTACCAGTAATATTATTATTGGTGGGGGTGGTATCAATTTGGACAACACTCTTGATCAGGATTATTTTTCTACAGTTGAATATAATACAACTTGAAAAGGGTGGTACTTAGATGTCAGGAGTACTAACTAGGAAGATTTTGAAGGAATTGAGGCATGGGATGGGGACATGTTAGAGCAAAATGTTTGTGGGGATGGAAACAGATAATGTGATAGACCCAAGATTTTTCTCAGCATCATATCCTGCAACACCTAACAACATGCCTCAAATACTCTCTAAATGTGTGTTGAATGAATGAATGAATGAATGCAAAAAGAAGAAAGAAAGTCCTCAAATTAATGCTGAAAAGTATTGAAAAGTCTTCCTTTGTCTCTTGGACTCTCGCCGGTCAACTCTTATGGAGGCTTGTAATACAGTGACGAAAAATGTCACCATAGCATGCTTGGTCAAGCAGTGGGGAACCAACATTACTCCCTATTTCATCTTTCAATAGTCCTAATCAAGTATTTAAGAACATCATAAAAATCTATTTGCCAGGTCAGTGTGTCCTCACCAGCTTGATAAAATAATATAAATTAAAAAGAGACTGACATATTTCTTTTAAATTATGGATTCAGGACCATTCAGTTAATTTTTAATTCAGCTCAACATATATTACATGAATCTCACCCTTAAGTTTTATGTATATGTTCCTGGTGACAAAAGCTGTAAAAAGCCAGCTGTGGATCACCAGAGTGATGTGCTCAGTGCAAACTATGGCGTGATTTTCAACTGACGTCCTCTCGAAGGAGCACGCCAGGTCACTGAGTCCATAAGATATCCATACGTGGGAAGCTGTGGGAAAGGAAAATGTAAAATATTGTCTTCTTATACCTACAATAAGTTAATGTCCAATTAAATTTCTCTCCAAACTTTAGCTTAATTAAGTAATACCTTTTGTTATTGATAGTTTATATAAAACTGTTTCAGAAATTACAAACAAGAATCATCCCTAGTAAAAGATGGGTTCTTAAATCTCAAATACGGTCTTTAAAAAATGCTCTTTGATGATGGAGACCACTGATAAGAGCTGCCATTACATTTTGAGGTGATTATGTAAAAGAGGACCAGGGAACGATATACCACCCCCCTCATTTATCATGCACTTATAATGACCTGTCCATGTAGATGCCCTCAGGACATTTAACATGAAGCATTGGCCAGTGGCATCAAGTCCTCGGCTGTATGTTGTGTCCTGGTCATTCCTGGCTGAATCCAGAGATCCTTCTTCTGTTTTCCTTCTTTGTCATAGTGCTCCCTTCATTTTGAGAAAGAAAGCTTTTCCCCAGGGTTATTTATTTTTATCCATCTCTAAAAACAAAATCACATGATGAGTGAATCTCAATCATCCCATCTCTGTCCTCCTCCCTTCATCAGAGTGGGCTTACTTCAGCTAGAAACCCTTCCTCATTCTCTCTTCACCCACCCTTTTCAATGTTCACCTTCATTTCTGGGCTATAATAAATTTTAATTTTTAAAGATACAAGCCCATAGTCAGCTACTCTCAAACTTATACACTGAGACTGGGGGTGGGGGTGGGCAGGGAAGGCTGGAAGGAAACAATATTTTAAATTATATTTCTTTACAGCTTACTCTTCTAGATTTTGTTTCTTTCCCTAATTTGGAGCTAATCCATAGAAAGGTAGATAGAACTATTCACTCACCTCTTACAGCATAACTACTGATACTCTTAAAATTTTCTCTTATATTTATTCATTCAACGGTCCTTCTTTAGAAGGCATACCACAGATGCTTGAAAAAAGAAATGAGAAGCCATTGAAAAGCTAGCACTTAGAAAAGTTTTTGCTATAATAAGACTAAAGCAGTTATTTAAAAATTGTTTTGCAAAGCAGGAACCATAAGACTATAAAGGTTGATAATACATCTTTTCTGTCTTTTCCAAAGCACAGGAGTGCTTCCCCCAGCCCTGCCCTCCAGAGTTCCAAAACTGAGTGAAAATTAGGAGCTTCATCTTTAAGTTTCTTACCTGAGGGTGGGGCCCAAATTCATATTAGAGTTCCTATCAAGATAATAACATCAAGGTAACTGGGAGGAACCCGTAAAGCAACCTTTCATAGTCCTTGTCTTTGGAGGACTAGTAACAGCGCCAGGATCACATGACTGCAGCCAGACTGCAGGTCTCCTGCCCTGGAGCCCATGCGCTTTCCAGGCCCCACACTGCCAGATGCAGAACAGCACAGCCAGTTGCAACAGTAAACGGTTAAAGCCAAAGGAGACCATCCTTCTCTTGCACAACTACCACTTCCATGTACCTTACTTTTAAGCATGACAGAAAGTTGTAACTTTCATCCCAGTTTCAGTATGAATGGACCAAGAAAGGAGGCAATTCTGAAAAGTTTATAGGTGTTAGAACTTTGAAATATTTAAAATCATGCTTTCATGATTTTGACCATATTAAGCATCCTAATGCTTAGAACACTAGTAAGAAACACTACTCAGAACATATAATGCTTTCATGACAATCAAAAGCCAGTCAGCTATCACTTGGAGTAAATTTAAAGGCTAAAGGGCATTTCTTCAGTTAACTACCTTTTGGTTCCCCAGGAATGCTATGTTTCCCCCACGTTTTGGGGAGCCTCTCCAGGTGTACTCCCTGCCAAGGCAGGGCGATCTGTACGAGGTTTTGCATTGTTGCACTTCTCCAGAGCTTAGCAGTGGGGCCGAAGCCTTGGCCTGAGCTTTAACAGCCATGTGTCTCAAGCAGCCAAGGATGAACACATTCAGATGTAAAACTTTATCGTTGCTGAAATTGCAAATTTAAGCATGAAAATACAAGATGGAGGAAGAGTTTGTCATCACACATGTAAAAGCTGAATATAACTTTAAGCTTCTGTTTCTCCTCTCAGTCTTAGAAAATTGGACCTGCCTTTTCTTACCTCTCCATTGTCCCCTGCCTCCATTCCTAGATCAATTTACTAGTAGCAGTCCTCATCCCATTTAAACTGTGGCATGTTGTATATAGTATTATATTAATGTACAAAGCAAAAGAATACAGTACCACTTCTGTGAAGCCACGAAAGCCATCCGCACCACCCCCCACAGCAAATAAACAGCTGGCCTAACAAAGCACGAGGTTGCAGATTTTCCTTTCCTTGTTGCCATGCCAACCACTCATCGCTCTGGCTGCCATTTCCCTGAGCTCCACAGAGAGAGGAGGGTGCAGAGCAGAATTATTTAGCATTCAAGGGTTGATCTGCAGAAAAGCACACGGCCTCACTGCAAAGCATCTGGGGCTGGCGGCGCCGATGGGTGAGCACAGAAAACGGGGATCTTGTCAGTGTTTTCCTTCAAAAGGTTAGGCATCTGGGGCTAGAAAGAGTGAGAAAGACAAGGATTGATAGAGAAGGCAATTCCACGAGGTTTGTGTCTGTCACGTTTGCTTTGTCCTATGTGGTCTCTATTCCATTTGAAACAGATTTGGGCTATTCGCTTCAATCATAGTATGTCGCTTGCTTGTTGGTAAATAGAAGGATCTGAGACTAACTGAGGGCTGGCTTATGTGGGCATGAAAGAACTGCATCTCTCGCTCTTGGTGAGGTGGGAGCTTATGTATAGCAGGTTGCTAGCTAGACCTCATAGAATTTTACAAATTGGGGGAAAAGAGAGGCACCAGATAAAGTTGTTTATTTAAAGTGTAGTTATGTACTATTTCTTCCTATAAAAATCTCCCTCACATCTATCTTTGCTTTTCAGCCAAAGTCTTAAAGTAGGATGAGAATGTCTTAAGCCAGTAATTCTGAATCAAAATATAAGGAAAATTTGGTTTCTCTAGATTTAATTAAACCCAATGACTCAACAAAACATGATTTTATTCCTTGGAATTTTAATTGCCTACAAACACTTAAAGGTGTGAAAAGAAAGGCTCTATCTAACACAGTAGAATATATATTTAAAAACAGATTAATTTGCATACACATTATTCCTGTGTGTGTTCCTCCAAAAAATTCCTCCCATGAACTTATGGAAATCAGTCTCATTTCTTTATTGTTTTGTGCTAAATGTCAGAACCATATCACAAGCACTAAAAAAAAAATGTTTTATCAGTCTCTTGGGTCCACTGACATTTAGAAACATTATTTTGTTGAATTTGAATCTTAATCAATGTAACAGATTGAAGTTAAGAACAATTCAGGCCTACTTGTAAAATGTTTCTGTCAGGCATGTTTTTAAATGTAATTATAACTTCATAATCATTGTATTTCCATTTGATCCTTCCTCCTGATCATGTGTTTTCCAGGACCTTATCAGATGTTCCTTTCTCTTAATTTGCTGTTGTTTAGTCATCATATTTTTCTTGTAATATATTCAATTTTTTTGAGTTTTTTTTAAGTCTCCATTTAGGGAAGAATTCTAAACGTTTCATAAATCTCTTTCCTTTATAGTGAGCAGATGAAAATAGTCATGGAAGCCAGTCTTCTTGGATTCATTTTTGGATTGTCTAAGCCTTTGTTTTGGTTTGGATTATGCACAGCCTTTATCTGTCTCTTATTATATTTCTAAGAATTCTCTCCTCACAAAAGAGAAATAAAAAGATAAGAGGAAAACATAATAGTAATTTGAAAAAAATAAATTGTTCTAATATCTTGAGAATATATTCATCATTAGTCAATAATATATCTCTCCAAAATTATGACATATATAAAAGTTAACTATATTGCTTGTATATACCTGAGAAAACTCTCTGCCACTGTAATCCAAATACCACTTTGAGGGCTGGCTTGGCTTTGGTTTTACTGCTGTTGAGAAGTGAGTAGACTGGAGAGTACCTAGCAGTCATCTCTTCTTTCCTCCCCAAGCTACTAAGATGAACCAACTCTTTCTGCTCTAGTGTATCAAGCTTGTCTCTCTTCCTCTATTCCCTTCACACTTCATTGCTCCTTAGTACAGTACATTAAGCATGTGCTTTGATTGTCAGGGGAGTCTGGAAATTCATATCAGGGGCAGATGAACAGAACAACTGGTACTGCATCGCACGCCTGGTAGCTGAAGCGTGATCTGACTTGGCATCAGGAGTCCTGAGGGGAAAAGGCGCTGAGCTGCTTGCTGCCTGCTCGCTGTATGGCTCCTCTCGCAGAACGAGTCACCACTCAGCAACAGTCAGAGAAAATACAATTCAAAACCCAGCCAAGCTGATGAGCAGCAGAGGGAAGCACATGTCCTAGGCTCTCACTGCAACTTTTAACAAGTATGCAAATGGTGGGCGGTTATTAGAACACAGGAATGAAAGACACTTGCTTCTGCAATGGATTTCAGCACTACTCAGGATGACATTAGGCAAAATGGATAATAAGGAGGAATCAAGGTTCAGAGAAAAATCATCTTTAATAGAGATGATTCAGCTTCAGCAGCCTGAGAATTAGACTCAATATTTTTCGTCCAAATTTTCTATTTGGAAACACAGGTCAAGGCAGTGCTGAGATATGAGGACCTCTGATTCTTGTATAAGCAACTCTAGCATGAACGGTCAGTCCTCTGAACTAATAATCTTCTCTTTTGCAAAACAAGTTACATTTACCCAAGCAGTCTCTCATGGTTCCATTCACATGCAGCATTGTGAAACAAGTAATGGAAGAACATTTTGAAAGGGTGAGGTTCTCAGAAGTCCATGATCAAAGCTTCCAGAACTGATGTTGATTTTATTCTTTCAAATGAATCTCCTCCTCTTCTGAACACCTTCACGCACGATGTTTATAACTTGCTACTAGCATTGATCATATGGAACATTTTACTGAGGTTACTTGTTTTAATCCCCATCACTAGGTTCTAAGTGTTTTGAAGTGGAAGCTGTGCTTCATTCATCTTTGTATTCCTTTTGGTATATAATACAGTGTTCATTTTATATGGTAGGTACTAATAAATAGTTTTTAAATTAATATAAAGAGGAGAGAAAGTTCATGTCCATGTCTGGTTTTGAGATTGGAAACCACATATACAAAATGGGGCTACAAAAATTATACTACAGTGTGAGCAATGCATGTGTAGGAAGGTTATGTTAGAAAGAATACTGGAAAGAAACTATGAGAAGCTAGATTAAAAGTAAAAAGTATAGAAATGTTGGCTTAGAGCAGAAAGGAATTAAGCAGAAACT
Source organism: Phataginus tricuspis (assembly GCA_029783875.1). Taxonomy (NCBI): domain Eukaryota; kingdom Metazoa; phylum Chordata; class Mammalia; order Pholidota; family Manidae; genus Phataginus; species Phataginus tricuspis. The sequence continues at coordinate 1,220,264 of JAQQAC010019064.1, forward strand.
CTGAAATACTAGAATAAAGGAATGTTTTAAAAGACTATTGCAGAAGACACTGTGGTCTGAAAATAGGAGTGAAAGTCTTAGAGTTAAAAAAATATATCTTTGACTTAAGATAGCAGTAAGACATCTAATTGCAAATATTTTAATGGTGAAAATTAATCAACTGGGAAGAATATAAAAAGACAGGTAAATGATCTTACTAAGATAAATACCTGTAATCTCATAGCTAAGAAACGCATGGATATTGGATAATTTTTGATGATCACTCCTGCAAAAGTGAGCCCAGTGTAATAGTTGGCCTTGATTAAAAATGCCACTGAGATATCCCACAAACAAAGCCCTAAAATGCATGCCCCTGTTAATCCTCTGGCTATAAGGTAAGGATTTCTTCACTGTTCTAGGTCAGGAGCTCATATAAATGTCATTTCCACCAAATGGACAGTCTGAATCTTAAAGCAAATGATTGTCTTAAGTCATAGACTTAACTATATTTCTCTAAAGAAATATACCAGTGTTGTCTTGGAGAGATGTTATGTATCTTATTTTAGAAGGTATAAAAATAAAAGTTACTATCGCCCTTTTTATGTCATCTTTGAGTTATAAAATGATTTGAAATAAATTCTTAGGTAATAAGCAGCATTTCCCTATCAAATAATAGGGGTATCTATTCATTAACTTTAGGAAAATGTTTTAATTTCAATTAGGTATATTTCTTCAGTTTCATTATTTTATTTTAATGAATTATAAAAGCTTTTTGTAATTCACAGTTTTCAACATATTAAAATGAAACATGTTCCATTTATATTTTCTAACCCTAATTATTAAATATTTCAGTACTTAAAAGACTTTCTACCTCAAGGAGGAAAGTAACAATATTAATAATGATCTATTACTTTTATAAGCAATTTTAAAAATGAATCAATTTACTAGATACTTTTTCTCACTGCAGCCTTTTGCATATTGCTATCCTTTATCTTAAAGCCTGTGTACATTTTTCTCTTGCTTGAAAAATTGGCTATTGGTTGTTTTTCTCATCTGTTTAAGAAATGGACATTTGTGACTAAAACATTGAAAAGACTGGAATGAACCTGCTTTCCTCAGAGCTTTAGTGAAAAACAAATACTGACATGGGAAAACTGCTTTTTCTCAAGAAAACTGCACTAACTTGGCCTAGATGACAAAGCATGTAAGATATTTCCTCCAGGCCAGCTCTCACCCAATTCTTCTAAGTCTTGACTGCAATAAGAAGATAAAGAATTGAATTTGAAGCAAGTACAGGTGTCACTTTCAAAAGTCCCATTTTAAGAGGAGAAGTTCGTTCAATCAGAATAACAATGGTTATTCTTCATGAAGATATACATTTTCATGTTTTCCCAGGAAATTGAATTTTCATTGCCATATTTTACTGAGACTGAAATGAAAATTTATGAAATCTGATTTAACATATTGTGAAGATCCCCCATTTATTTCTTCCATAAAATTGTGGTTTTCATGCCAAATGAAGTGTTGTGTTTTTAGACACAGTATAGCTGGTAGTTACAGTGACATCTGCCCAGCTGGGACCTGCCCTAAGCAAAATAATGAAGTAAATAGAACTTGCCTTGAGCACCTTCTCATTTGCTTCCCGAATGTCATTCTCCATTTTCTTTGGGTTGTCAGCAGTCATCTGAAGCTATATCATATGCTCAAGATCCCACCCTAGACCCCAGTCACCTTGCCCTATGTCAGCCTATCTACCTAGACAGCATCCCGTTCTTCCATTTTTCTCAATTCTGCCTCTCTCTCCGTCAAAAATGATCTGCCTTCCTCTTTCTGCTGGGCCCCTACAACAGAACAATCATAACTGTTGCCATAATGAGTTACAGTTTTATGTGTTCTAGATATCATTTGCATTCTGATATAAAATGTCAGTGTCTTCAAGTAAAGAGTGAATACTGTGGCAGTTTTAAATATGATGTAGATGGCACCCACAATTCACAACTATTTCTATAGATGTGCTTGATGACAGTGACACCCAGTACACAATGAAGAGAGAGATGAGCGTACGTAAGCAACCTTCAAGCAAAATCATTAATGTAAAATTGGGTTCAACAGACCACTAAGAGACATTTTCTAAAGTAGGATTTGTACGTTATTTGCAAATTTCTGAAGATAACTTTGAAGACTTGTTTGTCTTACATAATGAATCTTTTGTATCTTGTGGTTGGGGAGCAATTATTTAATAGTATTTTCTGTGAGTTGCATTAATTAATCCAGAACACAAGAGAAGTCATCTCTATTTGAGAGTAATTTTTAGCAAGAAGAAATTTTAAAATTATGTTAAAGACTTTGCTTTTTTACTATCATAATAGCACTAAACTGAAAATATGACATTGGACTTGACACTTATTTTCTTACTTAAAAAAGTGATCTCTCATAGTATCTTGATTTTGCTGTTCAGGGGTCCTGGGGAAAAAGTCTTTAACCTTCATCAATTTTACTCAGTTGGAGTTTTTCCAGAGAAGGTGTCCCCTTGTAATGTGGTTGAGTTCTTATTAATAAAACTTACTAATGATAGCAGAAGGATGGCTCAAAATTATATTCCCATTTCCCATTTTCTTTTCACCCATATATTTTAGTTTTTAGAATTTTATAATGTAATTAATTCCACTGTACCTTTCCACACAGGATTATTGAAACATGATTCTCTGGTTATATGTATTTAGTTATAATTTGAAAATCATAAAGAATCACCATGTGCAAAGTCTGCCAAGTCCCTTCAGGGTGGGTATAAAGAGAATATTTGTGGACAATATTTTATATAGCCACAGTGGCAAAAATGAAATAGGTAGTTACAGAAGATGGAGAACCACTTATTTTAAGCGTTTATAGTTAGAGACTTAGTGAGAAGAAAACATATAAGACTGTTGTATGCTGCTATTTGCACATTCATTCTTGGAAAAATGTTAGGACTGAAAGTTAAGGCAAACTGTAATTACACAGAAGTCACATTGGTTTCTCTGTGTCTGATGGAATGTACTGTATGATGTATTATGAGTGATTTTCCTGTCACATAGTTCTAAACTCCATATGCTTCAAGGTCACAAGGCCTCCAAAGATTTACGTAAGTTACTGTGCTGGGATGAGATAGAAGGAGCAAACAACAGTTAACTCAGCTAGTGATTTTTAACAGTTTATTGTAATAAACAATTTCTCTTAGGAGAAATATCTAAGTTTATAGAGGTAACTAGTAAAGGCTATTCCTGATATATACAGAACTTATGTTTCAAAAATGCACTCCAAAGACATTTTTGGAATTTAGAATATTTTTCCATTTTTCCATCATACCCTCTGTCTCAGGGATTCCTAGGTTTTGCAACTACAGAAATATTGATTTCCTCATGTGAAATCCTAGCCTCACTCCTGGTGCCCAAGTCCTTTGATATACCTGATGCAGGTGAAACTTAAAAAATGTGCACATAAGGGAAAGACCTTTATGTACACACGTGCTGGCACATGCATAAACATACACACGTGCACACACACACACACACACAGAACTGCCTTTTTACACATTACATTTTATATTTGGTTTATCCCACAGTTACTCTTTCTAAGGGTGAATTTATACAAGGTCCAACTTTATTGCTTTTTATTTTCCATTAATGTTGTTAATAATGCCTCACGCTACAGTTCATTGACAGTGTGATGTGTTCAGGGCAATGAAGAAGATAATATAATTTCTCGTAAGTCTACAAGGAGTACTACAATAGTAATGGTTTTGACAAGACGCAAAACTGAGCATTTCAAAGCTCTAAAATCATTCTCCATTCCCTCAGTGCCTTTAATGATTGTATTCAATTTATTGATATTAAAGCAATTTGATGTTTTCCATGGTGAAAATTCCCCAAGATGTTTTTCTCAAATTAATTTAAGATCAATGAAATATTTCAACCTGACTTAATTAGTAAATATTTAATATACTATCTACAAACAACAGTATAAGTTGTACACATTACTGCATTGGAAACTCCCAATGCTCCCAGCAACAAAAAGTTTTCATTATAATATGATTATATTCACTTACTATATTTCTTCTTTTTAAGTGTGTGTTTTCCTGTTTCCAGCTACACTCTTAAAATTAGAAACAGAATTTTCCAGTAGGTACTATTTCTGATTTGCGCTTTGCCTTTGTAATTACTTTGACTCCATATACAGTATCGCTAACCTCTGATGTCCTACCACTGATAACCATCTTAATTTACTACACCTTATCCCCTTGACTAAATTTAAGTGCTAGGCATATTCTGTTCAAGCTATAAACATGCCCTTTCAGTAGGCTATGTTGTCAGTTGTTTAGATTGTGGGTTTGAGCACATAGGTTGAGATAGAAAAGAAAAAGACAGAGGGAAGTTCTCATATAATCATGCACTATACATCTGATCCTAGTCCAACCTGGCTGCAGAGCCATTTCAGAAGGGGCCATATGAATGACTCTGGGTCAATCAGCCAAAAGCTGTGGTCATTGCAGAAAAACAACTTAAAAAACATGTCCTTCAATGAGACTGCCCCTCTTCAAGCACAGTTTAACTAAGAATACCATGTCTAGGCAACTCTGTATTCCCCATAATGACTACAGAATCTATTGTCTGTAGTAGGTGCAATATAAATTCTCCAAAATATAAGTACCCCTCAGAACTGAACGTTGTGTAAACATGATTCCTTATAATGAATGCATTTATCCTCATAAACTAACTTTACCTCCAATGCATTTTTTCCATAAACTAAAATTGTCCTTGTCTTAATCAGTAAATCTTTAGGAAAAAATCTTTGGAAGAAACAGCTGAGAGGCTGAGATCTACAGATGCAATGTTGGCCAGGGTTACCCTTTGAGATCAATTGGAGCCTGACCAGGGAAGGATATGCCAATGCTGGCCTCTTTAATTAACGCTAAGGTGCCAGGGAAACACGAAAAAACCAACAATCTGCTCTTTTAATGTCTTTCTTCATCAGCTGATTACAGGAAATAGTCTCAGAGAAACTATTTCCTCTCCAAATTAAGCAAGGAGTAGAAGCAAGGAACTTTTCTTCTTTCCTTGTTTTATGAATTTATCTAAGGTATTTGCTTAGCAGAGTGCTTCGAACTACACAGTGCTTTCCTTGTTGACTCATTTCCATCAGCAGCAGCAATTAGCATCAGTTTCCTAGGCAACCATTCTGTACCTACTGAGAAAAACCTTTACTTGACAGGAGCGTTCTGTCTAAAATTGTTTTGTTTTCCTTCTTTCACAAGTGTACGGTAAGCTTTCTTGTCATTTCTTTTAACACAGTATTATTATGCCTCTTATTATTAAAAGCAGAAACATTTACTGGCTTTTATATTGCATATGGTTGAATTTATTGTCAATGTCTCTTGCTTCTCTCTTAAAACCCTGAAAGAAATCAACAAAAATATGTTCTTAGGCTTATGCCAATCTGCTTACATTTTTTTTGTTCAGTCTAATTGGTGAGCTTTTAGATGCTCAAGTAATCACAGCTGGTCCTGATGAAACCCCAAAGGGTACACATTCAAAATCAAACTTCCCTGTATGCCAACAATGTCCTATTGCTCAGGAGCAAGTTGGAATTTTCAGGGCCACTGAGAAAGTTTCAACTCCATTGCTTTTGTTATAAATCAACCAAGCAATGTTGATAAATTAATGTAACAAAATAACTAAACTAAAAATCATGTTAAAAACAGGGATTGCGACTGTCTTAAAATATTTGACATGATAAAATACTGTGACCAGAAAAGCATTGCAGTGATATAGCATGAATCAGAAGCATGGGAAAAAAAAGGAGACTTCAATAGTTATAAATGCTCAACAGTATGTCACAACAACAAAGTGAAATTTACTTTATCATTTTAGTTTAAATAATCAGTGGCAGGAGGCTGATTTATTGTCTGTTAGGTAGTGTTCCAATATTCAGGCAAGGAGGTTAGTCATTGGAAAAATGGCAGAATCGTCTCAGTGTATGACAAAAACTTTCAGGTCTTTGCCTATATTTTGTCAGTCAAAGGATGATTGTAGATTTAGATGATAATAAGACAGCAAGAGTGATTAAAACAATGATAGGTACTTTAAATAAGCACTTGACATATTATTTCATTTAATTGTCACAACACACCTCAAGATGAATACCACTTCCATTCCCACTATACAGACGGGAAATCTGAAATTTAGAGATTGTGTCACTTGTGGCTAGTAAGAGATAAAGGCAGGATTTGATTTCAGATTTTCTGACACCAGAACCTACTACTATATAAGATATTTGTACTACGCTGATGTAAGTCAAAGTGATGCCTAAATGGGACAATAAGTTGCCTTTATCCATTTTTCTGACAATTTTCCCATCTGGAAAATATATTACTGTATGGATTAAAAAATAATGGTGGAAAATAAAGGTCCCTAATATGTAACTTGTTTAATAATTATATTACAGTATGATTATTTATAACTTTAGTGCAATGTAAGTAGCTTAGCATAATGTTTTGGGGGAATTATAAAGTAGATTTCTGTGGATGAGAGCATGTCTCAGTTTCTTGTACCTATTTACCTCCTATGTATGTTTCCACTGATTTATTTCCCCCAAACCAACAAAAAATATTACTTCCTTCCAGAATTCAATTAATCTGCCAGAGAATGCTTTGATACTCTTTTCTGAATACTTACCCATCTCTGTTGCCCAGAAAAAGTTTTCAAGACAGATTTCACTTTTTATCTTTAGATGTTTATCTGTATAGTGTTAATCTGTTATCACCTGTTGCTGTTTTACCTGGGTTGTATCTTTGAATCTTTTATTTTATATCAACCTATAATCAATAACATTTTTTAAAGGTTATGAGATGAATTTGTTTTTAAAAAGTTGCTTTTACTGCTTTCCTTCCATCTGATTTATAGGGAAATTACTTATCAGATTAGTTCCAAATTGTGATTCATCTGCTTAGCCATGGCCTGATTTTAAACCCACATCATGAGGTATTTTTGCATTACTTATAGAAACTGTCTCATTACCATAACGACATTGCTGAAAAAATAGTAAGTTAATATTCAAATATTGTTTCTCACTGAAATGTGAAAACTAGTTAATTACATTGAAAACCTGACGTTAACAAAAGAGAAAATAAAATAAATATCACCCATACTCCTTAACTAACACAATTTAGTCTAAAATAAACTAAAAATGTCCACTTCTAGGAAAGCTTAAATGTTCAAAATAATTATAATTGAGCCTTTCAAAGTTTACTGTTTACAATAAAAAGTATAATGTTTTCTGCTGTTAAGATCAATGTTACCTCTCAATTATATATGGTGAATAATTACCAATTATTGTGTAATCTAGATATTTAATGTTCTGAACAACTAAGTCCTAATCATAATTTTGCACAGTAACATTGGGAAGAAAACAATTTTTAAAAATTAGAGTAGAAAACAGGAAAGGGAATAAGAAAGTAGAAAGAAGAAGCAATGAAAAATCAAATGTAGTTTAATCTGTTACCTCAAAAAGAAATCTTCATGTTGCTGCTTGTCCTTAGGAATAGATAGGGGTCATGCTGCCTTTTGGAGCGCTAGCTAGAAGACAGTCCTCAGTTAGGATTCGCTGGCAGGAATCTAGAGCAGATTGTAGCCCAGAACCTACACAGCCAAGGAAGTGAGTATGAAGCCAGAAAATAAATATAAAGACAGTATTTGCTTCCCTCTGGCTTTTTCTAGAAAAAAATAATATCCCTGGCATCAACATAGATGATTGCGGATTAACTGTATTATCTGGTGTTCATTACAATAATAACCTGGTTGGGCTGGACCCTTCTTTACACATATTGCTGTTGCTCTTTCTTTAAAGTAGAAGCACTAAGGTAGAAGACCCAGAAGATTGTATGACTGGGGAAAATAGAGATACCCTGGTGAACAACTATTTGGAGGCCTTCTTTTGAGTTCCTTGATGTGCCAGGCCTATTGTATAAAAAATGATGGAGAGATGGTGGATAGCTGGATGGGTCGATGCATGGATGGATGGATAGAGGCATTTAATAGATATTTGTAGAATGAAGAAAGTATGCATATGATCACATACACATATCATAACTCTTACATGTTCATTTTTATAGGTCTGATTTTGTGACTGTCTTCAGCTTTTGTGTTTTTTTGGTGCATTTACCATTAATCTTCCCTGAGCTTTTCCCAAATGCTGAGTGAATCTGCTCCTGTCCCAGGTCCTAGGCTATAAGAGCAAGACTCACCCAGGAGATCTGCTGAGGAGACCCCCATTTGGAGAAGACCATCTCTCCTTGGGTGAAGTTGCCATCTCTATGCTGATGATAAGCCCTTGCTTAGAAGAAACTTTTAAATTGATTGAACCAATTGAAACCCCCAGAGTAATTCTATGCTCATGTTTTTCTAAATTCACTCTGAAATTAATATTAGGCAATGTGTTATGTCATAAACTTGGCTCCCACACAGCCTGATTATTCTAAAATAGCATTTCTTAAAATCTGTTAAATTCCTTTAAAGAAAAGAAATGATTAGTTCTCCCAAGGTTGGGTTAAATTACTTCCTTACAAATTTTGCTTAAATATATACAAATATGAAATTATTTTATTTACAAACTCCTAATCAACCATGCAACTCAGATTTTATAAATTTTCTCTGAAGCAATAAAACCAATAAAATTAAATTATTCTACTACTTCCTATTTAAAACAAATGATATTATTTTGCAGAAACAAAAGTATCACTTTACATTGTGAAGTGGCTATTTTAAAAAGACAAATATACTCAATGAGGTAATTCAGCTTTAAAATTCAGATGAATTCTGTTGAAGTGGATTGCTCACCCTAAAAAGCCTGATTCTTAAGCATTATGCTCTGTCATTCTGAGTGGGGTGAGGAAGCCTTTTCAGAGCAGGCAGAATTTAAGTGATCCAGGTAAACACAGGCAGATCTCTCCCAACCTGCTTGAGAATGTGCAGATTCTGATCATTAACTGTAATAAAAAAAAATTCAATGAAATATTCATCCTGAAATCTTGACCAAAATTATGAGAACAAATCCTGCCCCACCTTGTCCAACACAACTTGTTTCTAAGCCCGCTTACTAGTGGTAGACATTTTTATATAAAGATAGTGAAAAGTTAAATTCTGTAGAATTTATTTCTAATCTAGAATATATTTTTATGAAAAGGCTTCTTTCATTTTTACTTGATCATAGTAAAACATCATTTCTTAAACATTTTTCTGACTAGGTAATATAAAATTAGCATTGATATGTTCTAATAGATTCCATTTCAAGCCAAAAATTAGCTATGTGGCGTCACACAGATTGATCATTTTAATGACAAAGCCCCCTCTTCTTTAATGAAATTATTGCATTGACTAGGTAAGTACATATCATATGGCCTTAAAGATCTTTGAAACATCTGCTACCTAGAAAAGCCGTAGCTCTTTAGAAAGAGACCATCTGATACATCATTTCCATGTATGTCATTCTAATTTTGTCTTCCTAGGTTTTTCTTACTCAGTCTTGCTCACACTGATCCTGAAGAATAATGCTATTTAATCACAAATTAACATTTTGAGGCATCTTTTCTAGGTTTTAAATCATGGTATTTTTGCAAATCAGCACAGAAACTTACTTTAATGACATTTTTCTAGAAAATTACAAAGCATATATTAAGCTAAATCTGAAATGAAACCTCTCCTCTCTGAATTTGCTTCACTAGGTACAAAAAATTAAATTGTTTCTGTTTGTATAAACAACTTTTTAAAAATAAACTGCCATACAAATTGATTATCTTTCTCTCATTCTGCTTAGCTCCAATGTCAGTTCCCATTCTTTCTTCTTTCTTCTTTTGGTTGTGATATATGCATTCTTGGTTTATCTGCAATTTAATAAATCCTATTATCCTTATTTTTGGGGAAGACAGAGAATGGAATACTGGTCAACTAAACTGTTTGATTACTTTTCCTCTTTGCTACCAGTTTTGGATGTCTCATCATTTTATTTCTTTCTGTCATTCCTATTTATTACAGAGGAGGTGTCTGCAAGGATAGTTCAAGTAGTCACGGCTGAGGCTGTAGCAGTCCTGAAAGGTGAACAAGAAAAAGAATCTCAGCATAAAGATCAGCCTGCAGCTCTGCCTATAGGTAAATGTGAAAGAACCTCAGGTCAGGGGCTGTATCTGCTGCACCCTATCACAGGAACAAATCTTCTTCAAAGACAGATCGCATGCACATCTCATCCTTACATACAGCATCCATCAGAGCCCTCTGTTGGGATGCACTGGAGCTTACTTCCACCTCCTCAATAGGGTCATCTGTGGTATTTGGGTAGTCTTTCAGTGATAAGCTTATAATTAGACTTTGCTCCTTAATTGCCCTTAATATTTCGACCACTGTAGATAGTTATTATTTTTAAAAACCAATGTATTTTGATGTCATGGTGCCCAGTCATAAGGAAAATATACTAATACTTTAGTTAGAGATGACTGTTTCCCTTTACGGGTTTTGGTGAATGACCGTCTATACTATTGTCTCTGGGCCCTCCTCAGCCAGCTACACAAAACCTGTAGCCAGGGCTTTGTTAGACTCATCAGTGACTTTGCGTCCCATTTGAGGTGCTGGCCTTGATGCATCTGAGGGCACTGAGGTAGCGGTGTTCTCTCCCAAGCTCACAAGTCAAACGCCCAGAGCCAAGCAGGTGATGGAATGGTGCCTGTCCAGGAAAGCGCACTCAGCCAGAGGCTTGCTGCCCCTACTCTCGGGTAGGTAGGCAGGTAGGTAGGCAGGTAGGTAGGTAGGCAGGTAGGTAGGTGGGTAGGTGTCTGTGTGCATACACGCAGAAACACAAGAAAGGAGACTCCTTTAGATTCAACCTATGTTATTTCAGACACTTACAACTAATCCATAGAAAGATAGGGTTTTTAAAGCCTAAAAATAGTACATATCCATTTTCTTCTTCACAATTTGATGTTATCCTTTAACATTTGATTTTCTAAGCAGTACTTCTTCAATTGTCTATTAAAATATAAGCAATAAAAAATTCTTCTTTCCCAGAATAATTAAAAATACTCTCATTATTTTCAATAAAACGTTCTTTGGTTATCAAGGATTGTTTTTCTTTTAAAACAAAGAGGGAAAAATTATTTTATCAAAATATTAATCTTCTGTTGGTGGCTCACTTCTATTTTTTTAAATAAACCTTCCCCTTGAAACCTTGAAATATATAATGTAAAAAACTCAAGACACAAAAAGGTTGCCTAGCATCCCAAAGTGGCCTCTACTAACTGCTTAATGAAAATAAAATTCACAATTTTTTAAATAGATTTTACCACTGGCCTTGACTGATACATATTTCCTTTGGAAATCCCTTACCATCATGTACGTGTTCATAAAAAACGTTAAATGTCTCAAAGAGAAAAACTTAAAGTCAACTATAAATGAGTTACATCTTTTAGAACCTTTCTCTTCTTCTTCATGTGTAATGCCCAGGCCAGAGGGCTCCTCAGATCCCACTGTATATAGTTTCTGTCTGACAGTTGCCTGAGGCTGTGACAGCTTCACTTTTCTTCTCTGCAAGCACAGACAGAAGATAGGTTTTGACATTAGATTCAGTGGACAAAATGTTTAAAAACGTATCACTTAGGATAACTGTGAATGATCAAGGTAATGTTTGTTTGCAAATCAAGAACTTGAGCAATATAGAATTTCTAATATTTTTTTCAGTCAGTCAAGCCAAAACCAAACTAAAGTGCTTGCCTGGGTGTATTTGAATATAGTAGATTGTATAAAATAAAAATTTAATAAGTACGAAATAAAAATATTTTGTTGATCGAACAAGCAGACACAAATCAATAGGATTAATGATAGTATTTTAGCAGACATTTCTAATCCATTTTTATGGAGAAGACAAAACAATATATTTTTTAATATTAAATGCTTTTCTTTCTTTTTAGGTTTTCAAAAATATGTGAATCAGGTAATGAGGCTAAAAATAAGTCACATGCAGCTTACTATTGGATCTTTCCCTAAACTTCATAGAGAGGCCTTTTTACAGATGACAGAATTGCCTACACATCTAATGGGATTAATTGTTGTATCTTATTTTTCCATTGTTTGGTCTTTAGCAGCTGAAGAGACAGCTAATCTGCCTCCTTCTCCACCCCCATCACCAGCCTCAGAACGGACTGTTGCAGTGAAGGCAGGTAAGGCCTATTGGACTTTTTGAGGTATGTCTTTCGAAAAAGGGTAAATTACATTAATCTATAACCACTAGACTTTAGTGCTAGTTAGTATGTGACCCAGCCTGGGAGCTGTCTCAAATAGTCAAGAAGAAACAGAAGCTTTAAATAAATGTATAATCACTTATCTATATAAAATCAGAAGTAGAGGAATATGTTAAAGAGGAAGAGTCTGCTTGATAAAGGAAAACAACTCTGCTAGAATAAAAAAAGTTTACTTAATGGAAGATGTTTTGACAGAGAGAATCCTCTCTTATACGGAACTGAACAAAAATAAATGTACTGATGAAACCAACCAGCCACTTCCTTATAAAAACGCTGCCAGGAATTGTCTCTGTTTTGCTCACTATTGCACTGCCAAGGCGTTCCCCAGGGCCTAGCCTGTAGCAAACTCTCAATCAGTTTTAATGAGTAAATGAAGAAGTCAGTGAATGAATCTGATATTAAGAACAGTGAACTGGAAGCTGAGATCATGGCTTCTTTCCTGCTGAGACCTGGTATTGTTCGTGAATCTATTTATGCGTTTACTCCTGCAGAATGCTGTGTCAGCTTTTCAATTCTCTGTTGATAAAACAGAGGGAGGCCTTTGAAGAATATTCATTCAGAATCGAGATGAAAGGCACTATTTAAAAGTAAATTGTTATGGATTTTATGACTTAAATCTGTTAACTTTTGTGTATTGTTTGAGAGTTACAGGAGAAGGCAGAGGAGAGCTACAGCTCAATTGTTTCAGTAAATTTACTTTTCATATACTAAAATCAGAATTTTAGTACTATTCTACTTTATTCATTTTTTTCATTTACTTTTCCTTTTGTTGTTCCTTTTAGAGATTTACTGTATTAGAAGTTGAATAGCACAAAAGACTGTCTTTTTATAAATTGTAATTAGATACATTTAAGATATTCTTTGATTTCCTAAGTACAGATTTTCCTAAATTATTGAGCTATAAACTATAAATTGTTTTTGCCACAAATTTATTAACATAAACTTTTTTTTAGTGAGGTTTTTCTTTTCTTAAAGACTTTTTTTTCTAATTTAGTGCCCAAAATAAAGTTAAACTAAATTATTATAGGTAATAAAAGAAAATTTGGGGGGCTATAATTAACACATACAATCCATGTCATAACTGCCACTTACTATTAGTGAATTCCCTGAAAATGTGATTTTATCCTTTAATTCATACATTTGAAAGATTCTTTTTGGCCTTATGTCATCCATTAATTTGGCACATATTTATGGAGCACCTCAATGAACCTGCACTGTTCAAATTCTGGGAATCCACTAATGAGGAAAACAGACATGATCCCAGCTTGTAAAGAGCACATGGTCTGGCGGAAGACAGAAACCCAATAGATAAGGTTACACATAATTTCTAATTGGATTAGCACTATGAAGGAAAAGAACAGGGAGCTTTAAGATACAACAAGAGACATGTTATTTTCCTGGATGGTGAGCCCAGAAGCAGAAGGAAGTGTTGGCCCAGCAAAGATGGGGAAAGTGGCATTTCGGGCAAGAGAATGTACAAGGGCACTCAGGTGGGCAAGATGATGAAGTGTTCTGGGAACTGAAGAAGCCCCTTGGCTAGTGAGTGAGGGGGAGAGAGTGGTGGAGGAGTTTGAGGGTAAGCAGTGGCCAGCTTGGTTCAGGGGCCTGGGTTCCCTCGGGATGCAGAGGCAAACCTTCCTTAACAGCTGTGCTTGCCCTCAGGTCATTGAGAATGTTTCAGAACCCCTGCCTAAAGCCTTTCAAGTGTCTGAGAGGCCTCTTAACCCGGAGAGGGGCATGATGTTGACTCCAAAGTCAGCCAGAAGTCAAGTGATTTACTCTTCTTACCCTTCTAGGGGACCTGGAGCAGAAAGGGCAGTAGGCTCTTCCCATCCACCTGGGAATTCAACGAGTCTGCTTTCGGGAGGGTGATATAATGGACAGAATGAAAATGTAAATAAAATACAAAATCATTTTCACGTTTCGTAACTTGGATGTCACTTTCCAGAGTTACTGTTCCCTTAAATTTTGGGATTGCTTTCCCCAAGCTGTTTCCGTGTATTTGGAGAAAATGTCAACTTGCTTCTTACTAAAAGTAATTTGAAGACATTTTATTCTTAACATTTTCCAAATCAAACTTGTATTTTTATTGAATTATTATTTTTTATTTTTTCAAAAGAAAGCATTAAACTATATGAAGGTCTAATGATTGGCTTTTAAAGGGGTAAGCATTTTTTTAGTAATTTTTTTAAAGATTATGTATTTTATAAACTCTACCTCATTAATTTAAAAGACCATGCAATAGTCTCATTTTAAATATATGAAAGATATTTGGTATAGACAATCAAACTAGCCCCTCTCTTTTATATTAAATTGTGCATTAGGTATGTGTAACAATTGTGGGTGGGGGGTAGGAGGCATTGTTTTATCAGAAAATAAATTAGTGAAACGTCACAGGACAGGATTCAACTCTTTAATTTTTCAAACCAATTGGTGTACAAAGACCCAGACAAAATTCCATTAATGTATTGTTCATAGCAGATAAGGTAGAAAGCAGAGAGATAAGTTTTTTTCATCTAGCAAATTTTTATCTTCCTCAACACATCCTCAAAGCAATGTTAATCTAAAAGGCAGAGTGACTGTCACAGTTCAATCCTTTTTCTACAAATGCAAGAGAGCTCTTGGATTAGATTAAGTAATTCAATGATTCTGAGGGTATGCCTACTTTTTCTTAATGATCAAACACTTTAAAAGCTGTTCTTTCCCAAGCCTGAAAGCTTCCACTAAAAATAATTTAAGATGTTAATTACTGATATGAATATTCATTTACAATAATTAATGTAATATTAATAATCTAAGACTATGTGCTTTTTCTGGGAAACAAAGGGTTTTGATGAAAAAAATAAAGCATATTTAGAAAGGAAACCTGGGTACAATGAACCAATACTGTACTAGTTATGATGTTTTCCAGTTAATCTCCTTTTTTCTTTTTGGCCTAACCATGACACTTGTCGTTTGTACTAAAATGTTAGAATTTGGAAGTCCATGCAAGAACAATGGACTCATCTGGAAACAGAACCTGGAAGCTTCTGCCCTTTTAGGTTTACTCCAGAAACCTGGAGTGGTGTTTTCCTGTGTCAGTGATGTGGCAATATTATAATTGCTGATCTGAAAGCATTTTTCTGTCCATATCACTCTGGAGCAGCAAACGCAGTTGGCAAACTGAGGAGTCCTCAGTCAAAAGCCTGCATATATTTGGCTTAGAGATGGTGGAAAACAATGTAAATGGAGCCAGCAGCCCCACCCAGGCTGTGGAGTGGAAGCTGTGATACCAGATCTGACAAAATCACTAAGTCACTGATACCCCCAAAAGACAGTCTCTCCTAAGAATGAAAGGGGGCTGACTCAAGGCTGGGTCTTGAGAGGCAAACCTTACTTTAACCCAATGTCAATTTTCAAACGCTTTAAAATGAAGAGGCTCGTATGTAATCAAACTAGGGAAAACTCATTCCTCCACTGAAACCAAGCTACATTTTTGAAGATTTTCATTGTGCAGAACTATGTAAAAATCCAAGGTTTATAAGGCTACCTTATCCTTTAAAAATATCACAAAAGCAAAGATCCCAAAAGCATGAGTACTTATAATAAAAAGAGACATTCAGTGCTGACCTTAAACAGCAAAACTAATTGTTACAAAATTAATATCGAGAGATATTTTCATATATCTCTCAAGTCTAGTTCTGATGGGTCAAATAAAAGGAAGGAACAGAGGTACATGACAGTTTGTCCATGTATACTGAAGACAAAGATGCACTTTCTCAGATATCTTCTCACTGATGAATAATATTCACTTCCGTGTTGCCCAGGATATCATAGCTAGTAAATAGCTTGTCCAGAATTCAAACCCAAATCTTATTCCCTGCAGCCTCAGCTCCATTGCATCCCTAAAGCTGTGTCTCATTTAGTCCCTTCTTGTGGGACCATAAGATGTGATCTTCCAAGGGGAGTTTTCTTGTTACAAGCTACTAGACTAATTTCTTTTTTTTTTTCAAATCATTCCCAAATAAATAATTCATTTATTTATAATTATTATGTATCCCACCTCTATTGGGTATGAACTAAGAGTACCCACCTTACCCAATTCTGTAGCAAATGAGGATCTGTTGTCTTCTGTTACTACCACTGGATCCAGGCGCACTATTTAGATGTAGCTAGCATGGTCCTCTAGACATCACGTGCCTGGCCCATCTCTGGGACTTGTAATGTCGATGAACTTCAGGCTCACAGGTCCTAAACAGAGACGTGGCATACATACAGCCCATAGTACCAAGAGGGGAATGGGCTTTGCTGGGCATGCTCTTTGGGGTTGCCTGGCTCAGGGCCAGAAAAACAGTACAGAGAAGCTACTTTTCTACTGCAGCCCTTTTTTGGTCATTTTTGTTGTTCTCTGATTAGAGTCAAAGTTTTCAACATAGCAAATACTGTTTCTTTGAAATGTTGTATCTCTGAAGCAAGACTCTGGGCTGTTTTCACATTTTGGCACTTTCAAAAAAAGAGAAACAGCAACAAGAAAGAGGAGGCCAAAATCTTCAAAAGGTTAAGACATCCAAGGAATATTGCCTTTAAGCTACCAGCTCTCAGCCTTAAATTCTTTAGTTTTATATGACAGTTTGTTCTACTCCCCAAAAAATGTGGAAACGCAGAGAGGTGAATATGCATGCCATTCACACTTACTGTCCATGCAATCTGTTGAACGCATTAGAGGTTTTGGAAGTAACTTCATACATGAGGCATTTATAGCCTCAGGGAGTCATGGAGGAAATATGAATGGCTAGGCCATGTGACAAGCCCAGGTCTTATGATTCAGCCAATGTTGTAGGCCAGATCTTAGCCAATTATATTCTCAGCTGAGAAATCGTGCCTCCTTGAACTAAGAATATCAAATGTAATTTTAGGTTTCTGCTATCCCATGGTGTAAAAAGCATCATGCCTTAGAAAGTTCTGAGCACCCATCCAGAAACCAATTCTGTGGAACAATCAGTAAATAATGAGCTCAAAAGACTGAAAGTATTCTTTCTATAAAATTTTTACATAGTATCCTATGATTTCAGACTTATTTCCATTTGACAGCATTTGGTTGCTCAAAATAAGTTATTGCCCTGAAAATACACTACATTTTCAAATAAATGCTATATTTGTCTGCTTAAATTTTGATAGAAACCTTTGATAAAAATCATCGATACTATAGCCTTTGTTCTTAATATTGTAAGTCATGATATTTAAACATTATTTCCCTATATAAGTAAGCCAGTAGTGTTTGTCACATTTAGTAACCAACCGTGTCGGTTACATGAGCTGCAGTGTCTGCACCACATCAGAAGCTAAATATTGTTCATTGTCTTCATCCTTAAAGCTCATTGAAACGTACCAGAATCCAAATGCTAAGCAAACTGACCAACACTTGTGTATTTAAGGAAATATACTTAAATAATGCAGATTTCCAAGCTAAGGTACGGGGAAAGACAGAAATAAGAATAGTTCTTTTAGCATTACAACGAGGAGTTTGAAATATAAAAACTACCAAGAGCCAGTAGTACAAATGCAACTGCATAAAGTCTGTGAACCTGAAGCCAACTCTGTAGAAATTACCAGCTAATTCTGTCTCAATTAAGCTTTCAGAAGAAAAGCAAAACACAGGAAAACAAATTTATATTATTAGGGACTTTCTTAAAACCATATGCTTTCACAGTCATGCAGTGACAAGCAGTGTTCAAAGGGCTGCCCCTAGGAGTTAGCGTCCAAGCAAGAGCTGCTGACTGTGTTTTCCTTAGCAAGGCGACAAAGAATAATGCATTGTAAATTTAAACATTACTTTCTGGTTAAAGTCATTAACTAAAATTAAATTAACCAAAATGCTATTTGAGCATCCTAGATAATAAGGTGGTGCTTCAAACAGGGCTGTTTCCCCCATGATTGTGTAGAGCCCGAACAACTTTCTTCTTTCTTGTAAATATATTGATATAAGCCAGAGAAGAATTAATCTGCTTGAAAGAATTTCTTCCAAAGAATGCCTTTGTATTGTAATACCTTGTTTCTATTCCAGTGTTTCCATGGTTATTCTGACTTGTTTGAGGGGAATGTATAGATACTTTCTATTATGCATAGGGGTGTCCATGCATTTGATTCATTTAGATCAACGGCAAGGTCACCTACGTGATAGTTTAAATTCAGTGGCTGCTGAAGCATGAACATTCACTGTCTCGTGTCTTCCATCAGCTTGGTCTTGTGAATACCCTCCATCCTGCTGTGCTGCTTCTGTGGCCCATTTGTCTTTGTGTGGGTGTTGTCTCATCTGTCTGATCTTGTGTCTGTCTTGTCCAGTTCTCCCTGCAGTTTCTTCCTGTGTGTCTGTTTGTAGGTGAAGGGGCTGAGGACCAAGTGGGTCCTCTACACAGGTTCCCCAGCCACAAACCTGCCACCAGCAGGGAAAGGCAGACTCCTCGCCCCCTCCGTCTCGATGTCTGTGCCTGGTCATCACCGACGAGGACTATGAGCAGCCTTTGTTCAGCTCACACTGGCCTGCCTCTAGTGTGCTGCCCAGTAGCCCCGCGCAGAGAGCAGAGGGCCACTTAGACCAGGAGAAAGGTGAACCAAGCCTGGTACCCTTTGCTCCTCCTGCCCAGCCTGCAGCTTTGACCACATACATCGCGCTAAGTTTACTTTCATATATGGGGAGAGAGGGAAAGGAACCTGTTTTTTCCATATGAAAGTGAAGTCCCTATGTAACATGTCCATCCAGATATCTAAAAATTTATTTGCATGAAGTCTTATTGAGCCATGTGAGTGCATCCTTTTTCTATATCATTGTTCTAAGAAGGAAGAAACAAAAAATGGGGGTGGGGGAGGCCAGGTGCAGGGAGGAAGGAGGCAAAAAAAGTCCAGTTAAGGTCTTCTTCCTTTCTGCTCCCTGAAAATAAACCAGTGGGAGAAGAATTATATTCACTTACCCAAACTGAAGAAGATGACTCTGAATATAATTTTTCCTCCATGGATATTGCTACTTAAATAGAATTAGCCTTCTCTTTATTGCTATGTTAACATGATAGCTTTTTAAGGGAGAAAGATTGATGCGTGTGTTTAACGCAGAAGGAATATTATGGAGTGAAATTATTTCTCCAAATCACTTAGTCATCTGTTGAAACTACAGAGGCTCCCCCAGGTGACTAACTCTTGGCTCACATCAGCAGAACAGGGCTAAAGTGAAGGAAAATAAGCCTTTGTCATTCCAGCCTCGTCAGGCTGGAGACCCTCATCATAAGGGGAGACCCTAGTGTATAACCGGCTACAGTGAGGATAAAATGTGTCAGGGGTGGGCTACAATTTGTCTCATTCACTAGGTAGTTTTGTAAAGGAAAAAATATTAGAGCTAAACTTTTTTTGCCTAGGTGAAGAGGTTATTTTCAAATAGGGAAAAATAACTTGCTTAAGTGAGGAGTTTATTTATTTTCATAATGTAAGGCAGATAGTTCCAAGGCAGTGGGGGATAAGCTCATAGCTCATCAATGATATTCATGATCATAAAGTTCTTCAAGGGTCCTTGGGAAAACAAAGAGCACCAAAGGTTCAGACACACTTGATGGAGAAATATCCGTATTGAGCGAAAACTGAATTCTTCTTGTAGTGTGAGTTTAAAACTATTAAGAAAAATATGTGAATTTTTGAATAAGGAACAGGTGTTAAGTAAGTGAAAATAAGCATGATTTATACAAAATGAGAAAATGGAAAGCTTGATAGTTACATGGATTCAGAAAACATGTAAATCCAAATGATTACGCTTCATCCAATAAGGTAGCATTATTAGTAAAGTAGCTTTATTAAAAGTCATACAGTGATCATCAACATCTCTAGTTTGATGGAATTATTAAAATTGCCTTAGTAATGAGTTAGAATCTGAATTTTTTAAATGTTACTTCCATGATTAAATTACAGAAATGAAAGTGTCTGAATGCTAAATGCAAGGAAGTAGATGAGGTAGTTCTCTCCCCCCAGCCCCAAGGATTTTAACATTTCCTAAAAAAGAAATTCCTTTCCTTTCCATCTGTAGTCTTCTCACAGGGCCATTTAAACAATATATAGTTGTTTCCTCAGAATTTCATAAGAATTTCCCATTTGCAGAATTATAAAACAGCTTATATATTTCCCTCTAATTTCTTAAGCAATAAAATGGGGTTTATTTCACTGGCATTTGAAGCCTAAATGAGAAACAAATGCACATGATAAATCGCAACCTTCATATGTTTGTCTTTTACGTTTTAATTGTTAATATTTTTCCATGTGATATACATCCCTGGGGAGGACATTTCGGCACTTTGGTTGCCCGTCGATTATCTTTCCCTGGTGGTTTTGTTTCAAATTGCAGATATAAGACTTCATAGGTAAATGCACATTTCTTTCTTATTCGGTGTCCAAGAGAACTAAACATGAACCACATCACTGTTACCTCAGGGGGTTAAGCAGTATGATAGCAGTTGTGTCCCAGAGGTAGACTTCTCTAAATAGTAAGATTAAATTTTACCTGGACCTTATTTTTCAAAATATTTTACTTACACTTAAAAATGTTTACACTCTCCATTATCATATAATGGCAATGAAGGTAAAATACATTGAGTTAGGTAGTCTTTTGCCTTAAAAACACTAAACAAATTATATTTCAAATAGTTTTGATGGATCATGATAAAGCTGTTAAGGTAGTTAGTTGGCTATTATTTTGAGGCCAGGTTTTCTTTCTTCCCAAAGATTTCTTTAATGGAGTTTGCATGTTTTAAATAATCAGAAATTCATATGTGGGGCTTCCTGCATTAGAGAAAACAGCACATAACAAATTTAAAGATTTTTTTTCAGTGCATCTATGCATCTGTCTTTTCACAACCATCTGTTATCTAGCAGCACCATCTCTTATTTCCAATAAGCTTTCCACATGTGTGCAACTTACTGCCATTTCTATTAAAAGGGTAATAGAACAATAAAACCCTTTCAGCTCTCAAGTTTTAAAATAAATAGACTTTTAATGAGACTTTAAAATGCATCATTATTAGGAGATTATACATAATAATTTCCCAAGAAATGCATACCGTACATTGGATTAGAATATTAATTTGCCCATCCAAATGGTAAGAGGTTCTCCTGAGGTCAATAAAATGGAGCTGAAAGTGTTCCTTGAATAATATTTCTGTCATTTCATGTATTGTTCTGTGGTCATCATGTCAACATCTTTTTCACCCCTAAGAAGAAACGCTAGAGGGTCCAATGGCTGAGGAAGAGAAACCTGCCACTCTTCCTGAGAAAGACTGTGGGGCTGCCAAAGCCTCAGACCAACCCAGGGGCCTCAGGGAGGGCCAGGTGGAGTCTAGTGCGGAGGCCCAAAGAGTTCCCGAAGAGAGGGCCCCAGCAGGGGCCCTGCAGGAGGAAAGTGTAAAAGAGGTTGCAGAGGTGTCTCCAGAAGTAAAAACCCCTTCCTCTGCCAGGGAAGGTGTGTCTCTCTTAGGATTTGCATGTGTTTTGTTGCAAATGATCTCTCCAGCAGCTTTCCAGCGCTATTGCATCGCTTGGTCTTTTCATGATCCCAAGACCACTGTTTTGGGCTTAGTGAGCAAGTGGCTTGCGCAGCTGGTTTTCCACTACTGCAGCTGATCCCTGGTCTTACTCTGCCAGGATACAGTGCGCTTTGCAGACAGGCTGATGATGCTGTGTGAGCTTCTGCGCCCCCCTCATCTCAAATGTTTGCCAGTCACATTGCTAATACATGTATATTTTTATTTTTATTTTTGGGACAGCAATTCATATGCTTTTCTTTCAAATCGTGGAGTTGGATTTTGGCACATACAGGCTTAAATGGTAGAATCGTTTTTTGTTTGCAACTGCAATGTGCTATATTTTTTATGTTTCAATGAATACTGGTTTGGTTTCCTTAAAACTCTTGCTGACGCTTCTCATATCTTTTCCTTTCCATGGCAGCCAATCCCTTTGATCATCACCATATCTCTTGAGTTTTCATTCATCTAACCTTTATTAGAAGTTCATAAAGTATTTCTTTTCTATTGTTACAACAGGACACACAAGTATAAGGTAGTGATGATGCATACACTTGCTCATCAAGAGATGATTGAACTTTATTATTTTTCCCTAGTTCTTTTCCAAATAATTATATTGAGCCCTAATGACCACAGTGAAATACTTTGACCTTACAACACAAGTGAGATTCTAAAGCCTTTTGGATTCCTGTACAAAAAAATTAAAAAGAGGCATTTCATTTCTGTGAAATACCTCTAAAGCCAGTACTAATCTATGCTTCACCACTAGGTCATGTTCCCAGGAAATGAGGTCATGATCAAGGAGAAAAATATTTTAGTAGTTGGCTTTTTTTTTAATTTTGTTACTCACCTGACTTCCCAGTATGATTCAGATCTTCTTACACTTACAAGGCAAACTAAGTAATAATTAGGAAATAAGAATATTGAATATGTGGGAGAAACGTAATTATCAGTTCTTAGCTCACATCCTATAAAGTTAATACCAAGTATTTTTATATATTCCTGAAATTTAATCTCAGAAGACTTCTAAAACTAATGTCAATAGCCTTTCAGTGCCCCAAAAATTGGTCTTGGCATTTGTTGATCAAATTATTTGAAACTGTCAATGCTTATTATAAATTCATTGGCCTTCTGCCAGTTTACTTTTAAATGAGAAACAAATGAACAAGTTCAGTAGAAATTGATCCTTTTCCGTATTTAGTCCTTAATGTATATTCTTTTGTGCCCTAATGTTACTTATTCAGAAATACTTAATTTATCATTTTTATCTGCAGAGGGCACATGTTTTTTTTCTATGGCAAAACACATCACATACTGTTTCGGGGAGACCAAACAAACAAAGGCAAAAAAAGTATTCAAAATACATTCTTATTACAATTCCTGTATGCATTAATTCACAATGGGAGTTCATTTTAGCAATAGTACAAATATATCTCAGTCCTAACATTTCATATTGATTTTTATATGGGTAGCATGCTTGCATGTTCCATAGTTTTTCTTTTTACCATTCATTTGTCATTTCAAGTTTACTGCCTGAAAGCACTTGCCTATTATTTGTTTAAAAATCAACCCAATTACTTCAGGTTTACTTACAGCCTCGAAGATGGAGCTCCATGATCAACAGGAACTGACTCCCTCTCCAGCCAAGCCGTTAGACAAGAAGGAAAAAGAGTCAGAGAAACAGGGTAAGCCTGGCGAAGACCTTAAACATGCTGCCTTAGTTTCTCAGCCTGAGACGACTCAAACTTCAACTGATAAAAAGGACGTGCAAGGCACAGAAGAAGAAAAAGCACCTCCCTCTCTACTGGGGCACACTGTCTGTGCTGGCTTAGAAGAAATGAAACCGAAGACAGAGCCAAGCTTAGTGGTACCTGGTATTGGCTTCCCTGCAGAGCTGCCAACTCCAAAAGAGCAAAAAGACTGGTTCATTGAAATGCCAATGGAAGCAAAAAAGGATGAGTGGGGCTTAGCTGCTCCAATAACTCCTGGCCCACTAACACCCATGAAGGGAAAAGACGTACTTGATGACATCCCCACGTGGGAAGGGAAACAGTTTGATTCTCCCATGCCAAGTCCCTTTCAGGGTGGAAGCTTCACTCTTCCTCTAGATGTCATGAGGAGTGAGATCGTTGCAGAAGCAGCTCCCTTTGTCCCCACCCTGTTACAGCCAAGTGACATGACGTCTGTGGAGGAAGCCAGTGGCCCAGTAACTGCCAAAGAGAGTTCTGAGGCTGAAGCCCCCCGTAAGTATAAACCTGAGGAGATGGCAGAAGCCCCAGCCTCCGAAGCTGTAGCTCCACCCAAAGATGCCCACGTTCTGACTGTGGAAGAATATGTCCCAGAGAAAGTTTTAGGAGAAGAAAAAGGGGCCCTACAGCAAGAGAGTGTGCAGAAAAAAGAGACTTCCATCCTCAGTGAGCAGGAGCCTACACTTACCGGAAAGGAACCTCAGCTAAAGCAGGAAGAAGAAACAACCATTTCTGACCAAGAAGCTGTGCCAAAAGAGGGCGGACCCCCAGAACCGACGGACGAAGAAGCAGGTGTGATCCAGCCCTCCACAGAGCACACCTTCTCAAAAGCAGAGCAGAAAGGGCCAGAGCCAACCGCCGATACTTTAAAACAGGACTTGATCCCTGTAAGTTTGGAACAAGCAGTTACAGATTCAGCCATGACCTCCAAGACACTGGAGAAAGTCATGACTGAACCACCTGCTCTGAGTGAACAGAGTGAAGAAAAAGTTGCTGACAAAGAGATCAAGACTGCCGGGGCTGCGACTTTCACATCGGCTGAGCTTGACATGCCATTTTATGAAGATAAGTCAGGAATGTCCAAGTACTTCGAAACATCTGCCTTGAAAGAAGAAGTGGCAAAAAGCATCCAGCCGGGCAGTGATTACTACGAACTGAGTGACACACGAGAACGTGCCCAAGAGTCTTTTGATGCAATATCTCCCATTCATAAAAATGGCGACAAGGGACTTGAGGCAGATAAAGAACCTCAGCCCAGCGCTCCAGCATCCGAAGCAGGATATAGCACTCTTGCACAGAGTTATCCATCCGATTTACCAGAAGAACCTGGTTCTCCTCAAGAAAGAATGTTTACTATTGATCCCAAAGTGTATGGGGAGAAAAGGGATCTCCACAGTAAGAATAAGGATGACTTGACACTAAGCAGGAGTTTAGGACTTGGCGGTAGGTCTGCCATAGAACAAAGAAGCATGTCAATCAATTTGCCCATGTCCTGCCTGGATTCCATAGCCCTTGGGTTTAACTTCGGTCGGGGGCATGATCTTTCTCCTCTGGCTTCTGATATTCTAACCAATACTAGTGGAAGTATGGACGAGGGGGATGATTACCTTCCAGCCGCAACACCTGCAGTGGAGAAAGCCCCTCGCTTTCCAGGAGAAAGCAAAGAGGAAGGAGAACAGAAAGAGGAAGGAAAAGCTACTGGAGAGGTAACTCAAGTCGAGACCTCGTGTGAGTCGCCTTTCCTAGCCAAGGATTATTACAAGAATGGTACAGTCATGGCCCCTGACCTGCCTGAAATGCTAGATCTGGCAGGCACGCGGTCAAGGTTAGCCTCTGTGAGTGCAGATGCCGAAGTTGCCAGGAAGAAATCAGTCCCATCAGAAGCTCTGGTTGAGGAGAGTAGAACTGGCTTGCCCCCTGTCACTGATGAAAACCACGTCATTGTTAAGACGGACAGTCAGCTGGAAGATCTGGGCTACTGTGTGTTCAATAAATACACGGTCCCTCTCCCGTCCCCTGTTCAAGACAGTGAGAATTTATCAGGGGAGAGTGGTTCCTTTTATGAAGGCACTGATGACAAAATACGAAGAGATTTGGCCACAGACCTGTCACTGATTGAAGTAAAACTGGCAGCCGCTGGAAGAGTCAAAGATGAGTTCGGTGCCGAGAAGGAAGTGTCTCCGCCTTTCCCTGGTGACAGACCGGGCCTGGGTAAGGAGTTTGATCAGGAGAGGAAAGCTAATGATACGCTGGATACTGTGCTAGAGAAGACGGAAGAGCAAGCTGATTCAAAAGAACACGCCAGGGAAGCCGAAGAGTCCGGTGATGAAGCGGGCGCATTTGGACTGGGAGTCACCTGTGAGCCTGCTTCAGCCAAAGAACCGGCAGTTTCAGAAGATGCGCCGCCACTCACGGCTGAGAAAGCAGGGAGAGGTCTGAGCTCAGTGCCGGAGGCAGCTGAGGCAGAACCGTCCAAAAAAGCTGAACCAGAACCGGATCTTGCTGCAAATAAAGCTGACCAGGGTCAATTAGACGTTAAAATCAGTGACTTTGGACAGATGGCCTCAGGGCTAAATGCAGACGCTGGGAAGGCAACAGAGCTTAAACTCGAGGCTGCACAGGATCTCGCCCCCTCACCCGCGGCTCCCCAGGAGGCAGGGGAGCTTGTCGGCGTTGAGTCTGGCCACACGAAAGAAGGCACCAAAGTCAGTGAGACAGAAGTCAAGGAGAAGGTGGCCAAGCCCGACCTGGTGCACCAGGAGGCTGTGGACAAGGAAGAATCCTACGAGTCCAGTGGTGAGCATGAAAGCCTCACCATGGAGTCCCTGAAAGCCGATGAGGGCAAAAAGGAAACATCCCCAGAATCTTCTCTAATTCAAGATGAGATTGCCATCAAACTGTCAGTGGAAATACCTTGTAAACCTCCTGTTTCAGAGGCTGATAGAGCCCTAGAGGAGGGAGCTGATGTCCAGATGGAATTTATCCAGCTGCCGAAAGAAGAAGGCAAAGAGACCCCGGGTATATCCGTCACACCCTCTGACGTCACAGAGCCGTTGCTTGAAGCCACGGGGCTTGAACCAGCAGAGGCTCAGCCTGAGGAAGAAGATGTAGAAGCCCAGGGAGAATATGATAAGCTGCTCTTCCGCTCAGACACCCTTCAGATTACAGACCTGGGTATCCCAGGGGCCAGGGAGGAGTTGGTGGAGACCTGCCCAGGTGAACACAAAGGAGTGATCGAGTCTGTGGTCACCATCGAGGACGATTTCATCACCGTGGTGCAAACCACAACTGAGGAAGGGGAGCTGGGTTCCCACAGTGTGCGCTTTGCAGCCCTAGAGCCGCCTGAGGCGGACAGGAGACCATCCCCCCATGCTGAAGAAGAGCTCGCAGCAGAGGAGGCGGCTCCCAAGGAAGGCTCCCCCGCAGCCCCAGCCTCGCCTGCGAGGGAAGAGGTTGCCCTCTCAGAATACAGAACAGAAACCTACGACGATTACAGAGACGAGACCACCATCGATGACTCCATCATGGATGCTGACAGCCTCTGGGTGGACACTCAAGGTGTGCATTCTTTTATTAAATCTGCTACTCCCACATAAAATCCAGTAACCTTATGGAACTTTTTTTTCATTTTAAACATTTTTAAATGTCCCTTTAGCTCTTTATTTTGCATTTTGTAAAATACGTGGAAGATTTTGTACATTTGTTACTAATGTTTCCATTGTTGTCATGGTTTGCTTTGATCCGCAGATGATGATAGGAGCATCATGACAGAGCAGTTAGAAACTATTCCTAAAGAGGAGAAAGCTGACAAGGAAGCTCGGAGGCCATCCATTGAGAAACATAGAAAAGAAAAGCCCTTTAAAACCGGGAGAGGCAGAATTTCCACTCCTGAGAGAAAAATAGCTAAAAAGGAACCTAGCACAGTCTCCAGAGATGAAGTGAGAAGGAAAAAAGGTTCATTTAACAATCACTTCTTTAAAAATGTTTTTGAAGTAATTATTTTTCTTTGGTAGAAGAAACTGCCTTACAGCGGTAACTGATTATGTATGAAATTCCGTTCGGTTTTGCTCCAAGTGTCTGTTTTTTCCTGATGGTATGCTTTTTGTGTTTTCTTATTCATAGCAGTTTATAAGAAGGCTGAACTTGCTAAAAAAACAGAAGTTCAGGCCCACTCTCCCTCCAGGAAATTCATTTTAAAACCTGCTATCAAATACACTAGACCAACTCATCTCTCCTGTGTTAAGCGGAAAACGACAGGTGACTGTTCCATTCTGCAATGTGGCTGGCAAACATAGACATGTATTTTTTTTTAATCTCATTACCGTAGCAGCTTCATTTTGTTTTTCTTGGAAGAATCTTAGCAGTCATGAACAATTTTGCTATTAAGTGTCTTGTATCATTGTTGTTTTCCCCCCTCCCTGCAGAAGACGTCATGACCATCTGTTTCTTTGTCATGCTCAGACCTAACAGTGATTTTATCTTGGCATTTTACTCCAGTGTCACATTCCGGGAATTCCTATTTTCATTGTGTGTGTTTGGTTAGCCAGTGATGATGACTATAACAATGGTATGCATCCTCATTACTTTGCTTTTTTATCTCCCTCATGCTTCAACCCATACCTGTGTGTCGTATTGTCTACACGGTTACTGCCAAATCTGTTACTGATGTTGATGAATTTACTGACAACCACCAAGAATGCCTAGTGATTTCAAGATTGAAAATGAAAAGCAAACTAGAGTAAAATTATGGTTGCAAAATTACTTTGCTTTGGGTGAAAGAAAAGAAAAAGAAAAATGGAATTGTCTGGTAATCTTATCAGATTTTCTTCCTCTTACCCAAAACTAGCGAGGCTTTCAATCTCCTCTACTGCATCTCTCTGCTGACATTTTGTCATTGGGATTTTCTTAAATGTGTATCCAAATGGCTAAATTTTCCTGTATAATTGACTATGAAAATTCTGAATAAACCTGTTTTCCCAAAAATTTTAGAACTTAGGTGTTTTTCCATTTTGCTACCTTATTTTTCCATCTTCCTCAAATATACATGTTTTTTACTACTTAAAAAATTGTTGGAATGAAGGAGTGAAATATGCTGCAAAGCATAATAAAAACCCATACAAATATCTGTAGTGCAAATGCTATTTCTAAATTTCAGTGCAAAGTGTTTATTTTAAATATGTAATTATACTAGGATAATCTTAATTTATAATAAATTTTATTTTAGCATTTATTAAGTGGGCACACTTGCCATCTACAAAATAAGATACCAGATTGTTAAATCAAAAAAGGAATATTTTCTTTTCCATTATATATTAGAAATGCCTTTATATAAATGTTTGGAGGGTTTTAAAGGTTAAAAGCAGCATTAATCTTAGTAAGGAAAAGAAAATCAAGGTAACTGTTGATTTTATGATAGCCATTAAAAAGTCCAGCTATCTTGTCTTTGTGTTAATTTAGGAATCATCTCATGTGCTTTCCTTCAAGAACTAGTCTCTAAGGCAGGATTTGAAAGTGGAAGGCTCACAGTACACAAACCTTGATAAAGGTTCAGGACAAGGAGTTCCTTTGAATTAAGAGTTAAAAATCAACATGACATCTCTAAATCTTATATCACATCTTCCTTAGTTAATTTTGATTAAACTTGGAATTTTGCTTCTAGTTGGACAAATGCTTGGGCAGGCAAAATCTCATGGTTTGTGCATGAAAATCCTACAGTCTACCTGAAAGGATGAAAGACTATCAGGATTGTGGGATTTCAGAGGAAATGTAGAATGGTTTGGTGGAGTACCTGCGTGTTATTTGTATTCAATTTACTACACTGAGAGTAAATCGCCTTTTTAATTCATTTACTAAAGGAAATTTAAGATGTTTGGGTTAACTAGGATCTTCACTATTCAAATATTAAGATACTTAAGAAGAAATCATATACCAAACATTGCTGTCATTGGCTTGAAACAAACTATATATGTCACAGAAATTTAAGATATATTACAGAAATATTAGGGAATCATCATTTGCACTGCATTTAGAAACAAACAGTTCCAGAATCTGGATATCTTACTAGCCTGTCCTAAATAGCATATAGCATACTGTAGACAGTTACTATTTTTGTTAGAGCTGCATATGACATAGGAAACCTTTTTTGAAATTCATCTAGGGTGCCTATAAGGACCAATACTGTTTTTCCTAGGGTTTTCTCTCTTATGAAAGAAAAATAAGGAGGAAGTAAACACACAAGCTTTTGCCTTTCATTTTCTCAGCACAATTTTTAAATAGGGGTCTTTTTTCCAAAACACAAAATATCGTTTTCAATCATGAAAGATATTTAAGTCAAGTCAGGTAAGTCATCTACAGAAAATATGCTGGAGATAATGGAGTTTAAAATTGAAACCAGGGGTATAAAAGAGCAGCAAGAGAAACAGCAGTAACAGATGTGGTAACAATTTCATACAGGAAGTGCATGTGTAGAACATGTTCTGTATTACTGAACTTAAAAGTCCTCTTATGTTTTTCTCCGTGACAAGCTATTTTTCTTCCCTCCTCTTCTCATGTGGTGCATTTCACATCAAACAAGTATGTCATTCATATTGTGAAATGAAGGGGTGCAGAGGGAAAGGGGTTGGCTGACTATGACAGTTTGGAATACAAAATGCAGAAATATTTGTAGGGATGCCAATGGCTACAGAAAGAGGGTTTGGAAATCTCCATGAACACTTTTTATATCATGCCAACCCTAGAAACCAATCAGTACCCTTTACCTTAATTTCTACAGCATTCAGATTACTATTCTATGACTTCTGTTCAAAAAGAGCTCTTCTCATGTAATGGTAATTTAAAGGTTCATAGCTAACCAACAGAAAATTATTTGGTGTGCTTACCTGTGCTTTGTTTAACACTTGGCAATATTAATTAGCACACACTGTAGTGGGAGCCAGAAAATTAATGTTACTATTCAGGTTTCTTTAGTTACTGAATTTGAGTCTCAAAGTTTTGCTTTGCATTGGTCTGTTGAGACAGCTGAATATCCAAAAGGTATTGAAAATACATTCATGTGGTTTTTAGCTAAGTTTGGGGCTGTTTGTGTCTTCTTTTTTCAACAGCAACAGGTGGTGAATCAACTCAGGCTCCCAGTGTATTTAAACAGGCAAAGGACAAAGTCTCTGTGAGTAAAAAACTTTTTCCTTGTTCTCCATTTGACGTTCCCTTTGATATTAGTGGCAACGTCTTAATAACTTTAGATATAAGTTAGGCTTTGATGTTTACTCTTAAGTGTTTTAAACCACTCACTTTTCTAGAATGATTCTCCGTGGCATTTGGGCATGTCTTATTTAATGTCTCCTGAAAGGACATGATGGTAGTTGGGGAGGACAGAGCTGGGATTGAGACTCCCTCTTTATTAATAAGGCAAAAACATGAAACAGCATGATCTGACAAAAATAGGGAAGCCTGATTATTTATTTACTTTTCATAGAATCAAGATAACTGCTATAATCAACATTAAACTCTATTTATAATACATTTTCATTGTTATTATGACAAAATAATAATATGAGTATATTAAATAAAAACAAGTAAAAATACTTTTTAATCCCCTTATCTAGATAACTACAATTACCATTTCGATGTAAGAGCTCTATTTTTTCTATATATTTATAGGTTTAGTAGCAAAAATGAAAATGCTGTGCATCAGTTGAACTAAACAATAAACAGTTTTCCATGTCACTAAACATTTTTGTATATCATTTTAATAACTACATTACACTGCATTTTATTTACAGTGATATACTTAATTCCCTGTTGTTTGACAGGCAACTTTTTTTGTTATTTTAGCAATATTACTATAGAAATATTTTCAGCTAAAACCATGCATGCATCCATATGCATTGCCTTAGGATAACTTCCTAGTGGTGAAATTATTGTTTTCAGAAAAAGTCCTTTAAGTTTTTGCTGCATGTTGTCAGTGTCCTCCAGGAAGATTCTATGGCTTATATGTCCTCCAGCTGTATATAAGAGTGCCCAGGTTCATTATTATTACTAGATATTCCTGTACTTTTTTATATTTTCCAAGTTATGGTGTTAAAATATCTTATTGCTTTAATTTGGTTGTATAATGACGTCTGCTTCATATGTTTATAAATACTTTATATTTTTATATTATTAACCACATTTTTTGAACTTTCCAAAGACCAAAGCCAACACAAAGTGTTGTACTCCTTTCTGATTGAAAGAAAAAAAATTAAAAGACTACTAATGAAATCCTAAAGTTACAACAGATTATTTGACTGATGATAATCAGTAGTGCATCACAATGTTCTGGGTCTTAGACATCATATATGTTATGTAAATTTAGCCTTCTAAAAACTAATAAGATTTTAGACTTCCACTTTTCATTTATTATGAAAAATAGGAATTCATTTCCGATGTCGGCCAGATTTTTTGTCATGTCGAACCTAAGGGACTTTATGTTGATGAAAAAATTGATTTTTATATAAATGTTTTAGACATATTCCTGAATCTTTGACAAGCAATAGAACCCATTTATTGCTTTAAATATTAGGCTTTATGTTGAGCACACTGTGATTCCCAGATTTCTCTCTCTTTGCCTTGTTTCTGATGGGGAACTAGTAAGTGTGGTGGTTACAAGCAGGGCTCTGAAACAGGCCAGGTCTAAGTCTGGAACATTTATCAGCTCTATGATCTGTTTTCTTCCTATGTCTTAATTTTCCAAAAATAGTGGAGGAGTAAAAATTCCTGTTTCCTAAGTGAGTTGTGAAAAGTATGGTAATTTAATAAAACAGTATACCATATAGTACCAAAAACATAGTATTTATCAAACAAACAGTGATAGTTGCTGTTGTTATTATTTGAAAGGTGGAAATCCTTAGGAGCACATACAGAAAGTAAGTCTGAGCTTTCCCCCATGGGGAAAAGAATTTTTAAGTGAACATTGAAAAATCTTTAGGAAATTTTCAAGTCTTTTTGTCTTAAAGTAACTCAACAAGAATTGACACTCGCTGTTTACACTTAGGACAGAAACTGTGTACATCTCTAACACAAAACTAACTTTTTTTCCTGGTAAATGTCCATCTAGTCTTTCTGAAGCAATTAGGCCACCATTCTTTCTTTTTCTCATTTAAACTCCATTTTTTCCCCTTTCCTCATAACTTCATCCTCTTCCAGTAACTTTCCTAAAACCCCAAGATCCACTCTTAATTTATCTCTGATACTCAGTACATGCATCAGAACAGTTCTCTGATTTTTCAATTGATCTCTGACTTGTAACCCTTCATTTCATTTGCTTTTTTATTTGTTTTTGTTTACTTTTGTTTTTAGGGCGGTATTAGGAGTTGTCTTCTATAATTTGAGGCAATCTAATTACTCCATTTTTCTTCCCTACATCACACTTTTGAAAAATTCACTATTTTGTGGGTAGCATCTATCAAAAAGAATGATTTGTGCCAACCCAGCTACACTTTGCACTCAAGACGCTAGGTCTGTAAATCAAGAAGTGATTAGTGCAATTTGTGACTGTTTATGCCTCTCTTGAAGTAGCTATGGAGGTTAAAACAAGATAAAAATCTGTTTCAGCTGTTATTTTTGTAACAGCTAAATCATGTTCATTATTTGAAGATACAATCTCCTTGGCTTTGTCGTACTCATCTGTAGCTTTAACAAAGTCTCCCATGAGATACATGGCATGCCAGCCTAGCTTTCTCCAAAAGCCACACATCCAACCTGCTAATTTACAGTTGCCAATAATCTCTCCAGAGATTATCAACACCTGTAAGTTAATTCTTGTGATTTTTATGGGCAATATTTTTGGTGCCAACTTCCATTTTTAGAATTTATAACACAACATACAAACTACTAGTCTGTGCATAAAAAGTGTTAATTCTGTGCCATAACTTGGTCTCCAGTATGCATTTTACTCATAAAATGAGCAAATTCTATAGAAACTGCAATTTTCTGATAAAACTAATGTAGATATCTAAGAATACTTTTTTCTCAACTTTATAAAATGTATTTTCCATTGTTAGGCTTTAAATACACCTTGTTCTAAAGTTCTTGAAATGTGATCAAAATATCAGTTAAATATACACATCTTAAGGTCTGTGTTTATTAAAGAAACAATTCCAGCAGATTGTCAAGGTATTTTCCAAATATGGTATCATTGTTAAGACCTTATGGATTAATCAGAGACCTTATGTATAGAATCCATAAAGAATATTTTCATCTGTATTCTCATATATGAGTATTCTTAAGTTCATTCTAATTTAAAAATCTCTTATTCTCACATAAATATACATCTCCCTCACTGATTATAACCATTCATAATGTGGTCTTATTAAAAATAGATATTAATTTCTTATATGTTTATACATTTTTTATTTTCCTTTTACTTCATAGTTTGGTTTATTTTGTGCTTTTGTTTGTTTTCTTTCATGGCTAGAATTCTACCTTGTCAAAGATTCCTGCCTTGCAGGGTAGCACAATGTCCCCAAGATGCAGCTCAGCCTGCCATAGTACGACTCAAAAGGCAACATTTTCTGACAGTTTTTTAATACAGCCCACCTCCGCGGGCTCTGCAGACCGTTTGCCATACTCAGAATCAGGGAACAAGGTAAGGCAGTTGGTCAACCAAAGGTGTAGAAAGGAATATAATTTGGGAGGTTAAAAGACACAATTCAGTACATGTATAGAAACACAGACTTTCAATTCTAAAGTGTTTGACACATAAAGAACAGATTGTATTAAAGACAATGCGAATTAAGTTCTAATTGTTATTAGCAGTTTAACCAGTAAAAACAAAAAAGAAAATTTTTTTCTAGATACACTATTATTTAATATTTATTTGATATCTTATAAAATTTCAAGTGCAAATTAACAAAATAAAATATACATAATATGTAGTATCTAATACAATATTATATATAGTACACTATATATAAATCATACTGTATCATTTGATAACAAATAATACATAATTTATAGATAGTTTGGGTGATTCAGAAACATCATAATTTAATACTACTTCTACCTACCAACTCAATGATCTTGAAAAAATTACATAAACTGATAAAATATGCTTCTTTAACTATGAAGTGCATATAATATTTTGTGGTAAGAATTAAATCATAAATGATGTAAAGTGCTTAGTTAGAGTTCCTGTCACATAGGTGCACAATATACAGTAGTGGTCATTGTTAAATACTATGCATGTAATGCCCCACTGCCAACCTTATCTGATGAATAAATTATCATACTAATGAAATTTTTTCAATAAAATTACTAATTTACTTCTGATTACTTGAGTAAAGACATGTTACCTGTATTATCATTTAAAATTCAAATTTTACAATTATTAGCACTAACTCCAAAATGATATATTTTTGTAAATTCTCTATGCAAATATGAACAAAATTTCCAAGTTTTGAAGCACAAATGCTAAGCATATGGAATTCAGTAGTGTGTATTAAAAGAAATTCATGGATTAGCAGAGGAGGAAAAATAGCCAGAGCAACATAATCCCTTTCTATTATTAAAATAAAAATTCAGAAGAACCCATCGTTCTTTTGTTTTCCCCCATCAGGATGGAGTAACCAAGAGCCCAGAAAAGCGCTCTTCTCTGCCGAGACCCTCCTCCATTCTGCCTCCTCGCCGAGGTATATCAGGAGACAGGGAGGAGAATTCCTTCTCTCTCAACAGTTCCATCTCCTCTTCAGCACGGCGGACCACGAGTACGTTTACTTGGTTTGGCTTCCTTTATAATTCCTTAAGTGGAGTAGAGCTTATTAGGTATTTATATTTTATATTTTTCAAATAAAACATGAAATAAAAACAGGTGACATTTTCCCTAAGAATCAGAAAAATCCAGACCATCTATGGGTCCCAAATAACTGCTTTAATCAAAATGATTGATGGAGTACCTGCTGCCGATTATCCATTAAAAAAAATATGAAATAAAGTCATTTTTCTCAGAATATATGAGAATATGTAGTTTCTCAGAATTTTCTCTGTTCTTTCAAATTTAGAGTGAAAAAGAAAATTTGAATGAAGTAATTAATAGAGAAAAACAATAGCCAGGGATTTTTTTTAATATATATGTATATATATTAAACTCATTTGAACTCCAGATCCTAAAATCTAACTGGAAAGTCAACAGTCAAAACCTAGGACCTTACTCATTTTGTGAAGAATTTGCATTCCAGTGAGGCTGTAAACATAGCATGTTCTGTGCAGTAACTTCACTTTCTTTTGATTGATGGCCCATAATAAACTGGTTGGCAATTATCACAGTTTATGTAAAAAATATTAAAATGATCCATTCATTACCCACTTAGGTGTTGTGTTGCTACGAAGATTATTTAGCAAAGCGTGGATTCAAATTATTTTCACAAATATGTTTCTGTTACAATAAAAACAGCTGTACCTGTAGATGCTAAAATCTTAAGACATATTTTTCACTCAATTAACAATGCTTATGGCTAAGTATTAATAACCTCATTAAATGTACTGATGAGAATACTGACCGTTTAGAGAAGGTCTAAAAGGATTAGGTTGTCTAGTGCTACACAACTAAAAAGTGGTCGAAATTGGTTTTCAGCCTACTGGTAACTTCACAACCTGTCCTCCTAATGTCTTCTCTGTATTTATTTGCAAGAAATAGAACCAGAAAACTACTCCATAGACTCACTTGTACAATAGCATCTCATCATTTAAAAACCATTATAAAATGGAATAAATGATTGGAGATTCATATATCTGTCATTAAAAATCCATTATGAAATGGCAGAAATCACTACCACTGTCACAATATAATTGATTTCACCACTTATTTTTTAAATATGTAATAATAATTAGCCCACATCAAATGTGACTATTTTCTATGGCACTTAAGAGTGTTTTGCCTACAATGAGCATGTTCATTAGAATTACAGCAGTTGTGCCCTACAGATTTTAGTTTCACAAAGTATTGACATCCTTTGCAATATGTGCAAAGAACACTTTGAAAACGCTAAAACTCTTTTTTACCTTAGGAAAAATAAAGTATTCAAATGAACTAGTAAAGAAGGCACTTAAGAATTAATCTCCAGAGAAAAGGCTTTAACTGTAAATATCTAGTTAGAATTGTGCATCAGCAATAATAGGGGATGTCAAGACAAGACAAAAGCACCAAAGGCATACCTCAAATTATGTTTGTATTTGTTGCTATGGAAGCAAAATGGCACTTTCTCCATAAATTCACATGTACAAGCCACTGTGCTCTGCCTTTATAAATGTGTCTGTATATAAATTGTTTCTTATGTTCTGAGCCAGTTCTATTTTAAGTTTCTAGCCTTACTTATATATTGCATTGTATTATTTGGTAATGATCATAACTGATACTCTGATAATCTAAGGAAATAAGGTTTATTTTATCTCTATGTAAGAAAAGCTAAATGTATAGAGACCCTTATTAGAATTCCAGCTCCTAAAATCCAACTGGAATTATTGCACAGAACATACTATGTCTACAGCCTCACTGGAATGCAATTAGAAGAGCAAGCAATTTGTCTACTTCTATTCACCTATCATCTCCTTAACTGCACACAGGAATGTTCTAGCATTTTGTACAGCTTATTGAAAACGTGTGAAAGAAACATTTCTTTTGCAGTAACTTCATTTAACCCAACAGGAGGAAAAGACACTGTCGTTTAGGAGTTGACAAAATAAATAAGAATATAGTTTAATAAAGTAACTCATAAATAATTTTAACTTGTTTTAATATCTTACTTTGAACCCTTTCAATTTCAGAACAAATGGGAAACATTCTAATGTGTCATTTTGATGACTAGAACATAATTTATTACAATACAAAATTGATCATATTTATTGAACAGCCATGTTAAGAGCTTAATACTTGTCATTTTTTGTTATTCTCCAGATGTAACAAAACTTTTGTCCCTTACTTTCCAAAGCTTAAAGCCGTTTTCTACAAATATAGAAATTACTCTTACTTTTAGAGTGTTTATTTCTTAAAGTAAAAATTGCTGTGCACATTCAAAATACTACTTCAGCTTAGTCTCCATGAAGTAAAAGATACCTTAGCACACGTTGATAAATTCTGAATCCAGTTTGTACCATTAAAATTGAAAATATGTTGAGCTTTTACCATGTTCAGGCCCCATGAAAGGCACCACTGCTAGTACAATGGCCAATAATACAGAAAGGATCCCTGTCTCCAAAAGACCTAAGCTGTTCAAAGGTGATGAAGTCATAGAGGAAATATTTGAGAAAGAAATAAGTTTCCAAAGAGATTTATCAGAAAGACAGACATGACTGCTTCAAACCTACATCAGCTTGGTCTACTAACAAATTTTGTAGCAAGGAAGCTACAAAAAGTCAAGTTGGGTATGGCCTTGAAACATCATTTTTGTTGAAAGCGATAAAAATCACAATGCACATTAATTTATCAGTTTAGTTTTCTCATGTTCCATTTCAAATTGTTAGTTGGAGAGTCTGTGTATGTCTTGTCCTCATGTGAAAAGACCAAAAGAACACAGGGCAGCTTTCGCTTGGTACATGAAAACTGCCCACTGAAAGAGGAAATAAGATTGTCCTGTTTCTCCAGGAGACTGAACCAGGAGACCAATGGGTGGATACACAATGTCTGTAGATTACAATTATCTAAGAAGCTCACTCCTTGAAAATGTTTAGGCAAAGATGCGTGTCCCCTTCCGAGGAAGAACTTCCTGCGTTGATGGTCGGTTGCTTTAGGTGACTCCAAGACCCCTTTCACTTCACTGGTTTTTAAATTAATAAGTTATGCCTTTATCCTCCATAAAATTTCTAGAATATTCATTGATTTTACAAAGTATACCTACTCAGTAGTAAAAAATAAAAACGATTCTCTTCCTATAAAATGCAGAAAAATATCAAAGAATTTGAATAATAAATATAAATGGTAAATAAGTATTCTATTATTAGAATCAATGTATGATTTTAAGAGAAAAGATTTTTAGTGTTAAGAAGCTAAATGTCACGTCTGGCTTAGAATTTAGTATCATCTGGGTAAATGAACCTCAATGTCCTCCTTTTTAAATCAGAAATAATAACAGCTGCCTCTAACTATTGTACGTGATTGTTTGGTTATCAGATGTTTGGTGTTCACAGAAGTACTTTGAAATCTGTAAGGTGTTATATGCTTATTTATATCATTCTTTCAAAACATTTAAAAAGATACTCAAATACACATTAAAAAAGACAACACGAGAGAAACATAAGAAAAAAGGGAGGAAAGGAGTTTAAGTGATAAAATGAAGTGAAGGTCAAGTTGAGACAAAGAAATGCATCTCACAATTTCCTGTGTAGTTGGCTGCTGGGGTTACTGATTTGACTCCAAAGTGCAAACCAGTATATTCACTGTGAGTATAGTGTTAAAACATCTTACTTCTAAGGAGAGATATGGTTTGTTTTTAGTATTGAGAGCTGAGAACAAATTGCCTTATAAAGGAAATACATGATATTTTAGAATAATCTAAATATTGGTAACTCACAGTGCCCCTCAATGTAAGCTGAGGGAGTAACACTGAAATGCAGTTCAATAAAGAACTATCTACACAGGTCAAAATTATGTGATCTAAATACACAGTTGTATGTCAACCTGGATCTTAGAGTGAACTTACTATACAAAAGAACAAATGGTCCACATATCATTCAAGGACTCTTCAGTAAATGTGAGCCCACATAGAACATTAAGTGCACTCTTTCCAACTCAAGGCAGATTTGTATGCCTTCACGGTTACACAATTAGAAAATACTTTTGACACATTCATAATGAAAATTAAGAAGAATAAATCAGGAAAACCCAAGTGTTATTTTTGCTTTGTTAACTGTGCATGTTCGAAAGAATGATACCAGGTTATGAGCCAAAAGAACAGGGGATCTCACCTTTTTGAGCACTGTTATGATTCATAAATATTCTAAATGCTTTGTAAATTTAATATATTAAGAGTTCTAACAATCTGGGGGAAGATGGATGTCTTGAGATCTTTCTGATGCTGTGGTTTTGGTTTGGTTTTGTCTGTTAATATAGGGTCAGAGCCAATTCGCAGAGCAGGAAAAAGTGGCACTTCCACACCCACTACTCCCGGATCAACCGCCATCACTCCTGGCACCCCACCCAGCTATTCTTCACGCACACCGGGCACTCCTGGAACCCCTAGCTATCCCAGAACCCCTCACACACCAGGAACCCCCAAATCTGCCGTCTTGGTACCCAGCGAGAAGAAAGTCGCCGTCATACGTACTCCTCCCAAATCCCCTGCTACTCCCAAGCAGCTTCGGCTCATTAACCAGCCACTGCCAGATCTGAAGAATGTCAAATCCAAAATTGGATCAACAGACAACATCAAATACCAGCCTAAAGGGGGGCAGGTAAGAATCATATGATCACATATTTGCTGTCAGAAATAAAAGCCCATATTATCTTGAAGCCTTCTAAGCTAACAGTTCTTACAACAAAAGGGAAGTGGAGGTGTAGAAGAGTTACTGATTATGATTTGTGGCTAAGAGTTTGTACCTTATCTGACAAAGCCAATTATAAAATATAAAGAAATCACATGACATGACCATTCTGGTTATTATTGGATTAAAATTGATTGGACCATACAGGAGAATCTTTCAGTTGATGGCCTCACAGATCTTTTGTGAATGTATCTATTGTCTTGTGGATCTTCCCTTAAGAGGTTAAAATTACATTCATGATATGAATTTGAGTTCTCTAGCTTAGATCTGGACCATGAGTTCACTTGACTCTTAGTGATTCCACTTTATTTCTTCCCCAAGTATTTTCTATGACTTCTACCATTTCCCCACATCCACTCCCAAATCAGAGCATGGTTTCCCAAGTTTCTTCTCCGGCTGCTTTTGCTTGAACAATGCAAAGGGTAGAAGATATTCATATTGGTAATAAATAGTTTTCTATGGTTCTGATGAATAAAATTGTTGTATTAGAATTTTTATTTAATTGTATTGAATAGTTATTAGTGAAGTTCTGCCTATTAACTCTTAACTTCAGCTCCAGTGCAGACATTCACATCTTTTCCAACCAGGGGGCTTTGAGGTATGCTTTGACCTGAACTTTTGCTTACACTGTATGTTTGGACAAAGCAATTAGGCTGGAAGGAGCTAATACAAATATCATCTAATGTGTTTTATCGCTTGTGATATTGACTGACCCATGGGAGAGTTCAACTTTTCTTGTCATTGAAGGGATAAAACACTCATCTTTGAGAGAAAGAAAACAATGATTTCCTTGGTACATGAACAAACTTGTGATGTCCTTTCAATATCCCAAAAAAGCTTTTCTTTTCATCTCAGTATTCTTTTCTGCTGCTCTTTTACTTGTCTCTTATATTTTCTGTCACTGATTTCTGGTATCCCTCCTTCATGCTAAAGTAAAGGTATTTTTTCAGGCAGGTTTACAAGAAAGATCTTAATTACCCAAATGTGAAACTATCGATAAAGGGCTCCTATTCACTATTGGAACAGAAATTCAGTGTTGCTCCCTCCTTAAGCAATAATCTTCACTGTCTTGTTATGACTGTTCAAGAAGCCCAAGAAGTTAAGGAAAGTCAACCAAGAAGGAGGGGTGGCAGCAGGTACACACAGCATAACATTCAATATGCCCTTTTCAGAATGACTAACATCTATAATAATACAGTCATCGATGGATGCCTTTTCAATAAAAATGCTATTAAAAATATGAGCTCCAAGAAACCTTTTTTAGGCAGTATAACACAGAGAAGACAAGTAGTGATTCCTTAACATCCTTCTACACTGATGGACAGTGACTGCAATGGGGATATGTGGTGGGGACTTGATAATAGGGGGAGTCTTATAACCATAATGTTGCTCATGTAATTGTATATTAATAATAGCAAAATTAAAAAAAATCTTTTTTAAACAAAAACAAAAAGCTGCCAAATTTAAGCCTATAGCTCCAAAAACCTCATACTGTTCTTGGCATTCCTTTGCACATCCAAAAGAAGGAAATGTTCTGAGCCTTTCGGAAATACCCAAATGTCATGTTATTTTTATTTTTATAAAAAATAACTTAAAAGAGTAAGTTGAATAAAATCAATTTAATACCAATTTGAAAGTTTATCATTTTGGCTTTTGGTGGAGATAACCCTTAAAATAGAGTAACTATTATGTATATTTAAAATCAATTCTATTTTTGAATATATCCCCATGTCCTAGTATTCTCCTTAAACTAAATGTGTGGTTTGCTTGATTTTCCTAAAATATATTGGTATTTAAAAGAATATGTTCCTTCTTAGAATCACAAGGGAATATAAATTATCACTAAGATGTTTATTGAAACTAAAAAGAAAATTTAAAGGGAATAATTATTGATATTGACATAAAAATTTAGAATATATAATTTTATTCAAAGGACTCCTCAAGGTAGAGAAGCAAAAAGAATAGTTTTAGTTTTGCTGGACTCAATAAGGTAAAAGTAATCCAAAAAATATGAACACTTATTTTGACTTTTCTGCTTTTTTATCATTTCTGGTTGTGAATGTTTCTAGATCTACTTTTAATTGACTAGTGTACTCAGTAATTCATAAAATTGATATTAAGATGTCTTAAAATCTTTTGAGTTGAACTATAAAACTGCCTTAGAGATTATGATAATTAGAACTAGTAAAGACATATGGCAAAAAAAATTGCAGAAAGAACAAAAATAGCCTCAAAATCACAGTGTTATTTGAAGAAAACTCTTCTTTCATAAGGCAAGTGTTAACCTGCTGCAGAATTATTCTATCTTAGCTTCAGATCACTTGGATAAAATCCATAACAGTGGAGTTATGAAGTGACTTCTGCTGGAGAAGAAGGAGGCATTTCCTCACCAAAATGAGAAACAGATGGAAGGCAGTTATTTGCCTTCTATTTTGTGATAGATGGTATCGATGCATTTAAATTGGGGGGGTAAATGAATTGGGAGATTGAAATGCACTGCAATTGAACCATCTTTGTAGGAAAAATGTATCACTCAACACTTTAACATTATCTCCCTTAAAAGCCTCCTTACAGTCTTTTCAAACACAGGGAGTGAAGAGAGATTCCTTTCCTAGACATGTTAAACTGGAGGCTTTGACTGAGATTATTAGAGTTTCCACTTAATAGAATGACTAGGAAAAATTTTCTGTTAGACTTCTTAGAAATTATAAAGATGATATGCTGAAGATTTTGTTATCTACTTGAGAATCCATAAATGCACACTACTGGGAAAATTGAAGCCACTGGCATGTTGTTCCCAATTGTAAATTGATTATCTTAGGATGTTTGAATGGACAGTGGCATACCCAGAATCACTGAAGAGGACAGGATGATAGTGGCACTTTCTATAAGGGGCAACTTTCTAATTGCGATGTGTGGTCTGCAGGTACTAAGAAAAATAGTCATGCAATTCTTATTAATGAAGAACAGTAAATTCATAGATGTAACCTTTATTCTTTGACACAGGCTCTATTGTCATGAAATTTGGAGTGGTTGGATTGTATGTAAATTATTTAATTCTAAAAGCTTTATTATTGTGGTTTGAAAGTTTGTGCAATCAGTATTGGTAGGGGAAATGTATAATAAAAGATATATGTGTCTTGCGAAATTAATAACTTTCCAAGCTGGGAAGCTTTATTATTTGCCTCAATTTAAACATTTATTGCTCTTCCATATGTATAGGTTGTGTGCCTACTGTCATTATCTCTTCTGTTAAAGTCCAATTTTCTATTGGTAGAGAGGCTCAGCTTAGTGGCTTTGTTCAGTGAGGCATATCCATGCCTAATGGAATAGATAAGCTAGCAGAAGATATGAAGAGATTTACAGAAAGCAATGAAGTCAGTCTTTTCTGGTAAAACATAAATTAATTCTACTGGAAAGAACATATGCAATCCTGGATTTACTGTAGATAGTGACCTTGCTTAATTTAACTCAAGGCACAAATAAGACTATCTTATTAAGTATATGAATTTGAAACTATCTCAATGTAGTCAGCTCCCTAATCTACATTAAATCTAAATCTAATTTAGAATAGTATTAGCTTTTTAAGAACACAGCGCCTTAATTTAAACAAAGGTAGGAAAATAAATTCACTGTGTGTGGCATAAAAAAATTTTGGCAACAATTTCAATGAATGTTACTTTTACCTTTTCTATCTATGGATGAGGCTTTTTATAGGTTCTCTGGTTTATATGGAATACTCCTGCTTATTTTGACAGGATTCTGGTTTTTGTCCATTAGCCTTATGAAGGTCCATAGACAAAGTACAATGTTTGTACCTTTGGGGTAGTTGAAAGTTTCTAATGAGGTGAATTTACAGAGGCTGAAACAACTTAAAACTTGTTAGTTAGGGTTAGTTCCATAGGTCATGACCTCTGCAAAGCCACATCTATGGATCTGATTGTCTTGTCAGTTATGTGCTTCTGCTTCATGCATGTAGCAGTCAGTAATTTTCAGGTCAGCTGGGCTAAAGATGGTGACATTTTCAAGCATCACTCCTGTTACCTTTATATAAATACTCTTGTAGAATCTGCCTTTTACATTCTCAGTCAGTAGTGTCCTAGTATCTTTTTTAAAAAAATTAAATAAACCACTAGACAAAAACTTATGAAGTATATGTCCTTACATTCTAGAAATACAGCGATGTGATTTCTATTTGTCAGTTCTATATGTTTCCATTAAGTTAATGAACATGGGATGTCAGAGATATTCAGCTTCTTATAGTCCAACTTTCCATTTTTATAGAATAAGAAACAGAAGTCCTCACATTACCCAATTCTTGCATATAGGACTTGTAATATAGCATATGCATGGAAAGGTGCATTCTTTCAAGTGACTTTTTGAGTAAATATGAATACCTAATACCATGACAAGTATTACCCAAAGAAACTTCCCACATTTGGACTACAGTGAATCTTGCCTAAAAAAATATTGGAACAGGATATAAGAACTGAATTCTTGGTCCAGCTTTTCTATTAAGTTATTGTGTGACTTTGGATGCTGACCTCTCTGAT
Source organism: Phataginus tricuspis (assembly GCA_029783875.1). NCBI lineage: Eukaryota > Metazoa > Chordata > Mammalia > Pholidota > Manidae > Phataginus > Phataginus tricuspis. The sequence continues at coordinate 1,264,896 of JAQQAC010019064.1, forward strand.
CCTCAGGTTTCTTATTTGTAGAATAGAAGCAACCAAATAATACTTCTTTGTATAGCACCATCTGATTTAAATACACTTGAAGTCATGTTAAGCTCTCAAATCCGTGGTTCTACTTAGAGTATAATAGCATTTTTGCATTATAGCTCATCAAGAAAACATTCATTTAGTTACTTGGATGGATTCCATAAGTATTTGTGCTACAAAGGGCAAGCTGAAGTTGAGTTAAAAAAAGCAGTGTTTCTGAAATGAAAAAGGAGTGTAATTGGGGAAGCACATGCACTAGCTAGAGAGAGAGGAATGAGGGAATGACATGAGTAAAATGTAGAATGGAGTCTTCTTTATATTTTCCTTTAAAGTTTTAGGCATTATCCTGAGACTTTTTTAGATCTTTCACATGCTAATTTGAATGAGTTGCTTTCAATTTTATATCTAACGAGAAAATGGAATTCTGGAAGCAACTAGTGATATAGTGCAATTAAATATAGTGAAACAATTTTTCTTCTCATTATATAAAATTTTGATGGTCACTATTATGAAGATCTACTGAGTGCTATTAACATATAGGTAAGGGAAAGAGTGATGCTTACTTAGATTGTTTTCTCATTTGCATATATATTCTTCAGTCAAACATTTACTAACACTCTGCTTGATGCTATATGGTAAAAAGGGGAATGAGACAATAAGATATGGTCTCTACAACCTAGCCAGAAAGGAAATTTTGGGCTTTTTTTTTTTTGTCTTTGCCTAGTGTCTGGCCTTTATTTAATTTTAAGTTTTTTCCAAGTAATTTCTTTCCATCTCCTTAGAGCTACAAACAAGTGCTAAGAGAAGTAATAAAATACCCCATGAGCTTTAAAATACCATCAGTCAACCCAGCAGGAACAAAAACTGTTCACTGAAATACATTATATTATACTGAGAAGGACTTTTTTAAATGACTCTTTAAAAGTTATTTTCTTTACCAGCTTGGTCCACTGTTAAAATTTCTCAAGACTTTAAAGAAAAAATAATGTCAATAAATTGTGGCATATGAACTCATCTGCTGTTATTCATGAATCACAAAGATTGTGTTCATAACTTTTCTTCTAGTTACCACTGAGAGAACACTTAAAAATATTTAACATAGGTCTACCTAAACTCAATGTCTGTTCACCAAAAAGCTCTTCCCAAGTTTTTCAGCATGATCTATGCATCTCATGGTTTGAATTGTGTTTCTCCTCTCTCTGCTGTGAGGCTCAACCTACATAGGAAACTGGGCTGACGCCTTCATGGGCCCCCCAACTTTTCCTTTTCCTTTAGAATTCTGTGGAATTGTCTGTTGTGACATAAACAATTATTTCTATTTAAATGTGTACTCAAATATATTTATTGTTTATATTTGATATAATTAGCTTTGAAGAAGTTATTGGTCAGTGAAGGCAGGGTTAATTAAAATTTGGAATGGACCATCATGTTTGTATATGGTATACATTTCAACTGGAGCACAAGGTTGTTAACATAAGAATCTTTGAAAAACATCATCTGTTCTAGAGGACTTTCACTCTTCAGGAATATCTTCTGTAGTCAATTTTTGTTTTAGAATATGATGCCTCAAGACAGTATAGAGGCTAGATAGTTTCCATTAAAATTGAATGCTATGAGTACAGCAAAACAGTCATTGCAGATAAGTGTCATTTGTGGCATGCATTCAAGACTGAAGAGGTGGCATTTGTAACATAATGAATTTGTCTAACTTTCTTGTTGCTCTGGTCTTCACGTGGAGAACCGAAAGACTAGCACATCTGCAGTGCTGGAGATGGATCTGGCTCTCAGGTCTGATATTCATGCTTCAGTTCTCAGATTAGTCGTTTCAGGAATATGCTGATTTCCCAGTAAGAACTGCTTTTAAATCTTTATTAATAAAACTATAGAAAAATTGGATTTCATCCTCCAACTGTTTGAAAGCCCCTCCAAAAAAACTCCATAAATATGAATTTTAAAAGTCTTCTGTTCATAGGACAATATACATTTAAAGATGACTAGTTTTGAATGATGTTATACTAGCTCATTTTTTATAGAAATAAGTTTTCCAACCTAAGAAACCAATTTCAATGATTTTTACTCTCCTGGGAACACTGAATAAAGAAAACCATTCTTTTTCTAGTTAATTATGCATAACGGGGGGCACAATGTTTTCTTTTGTATTTTTAACTAATAATATGTAGAACTTAATGGGATTAAGTAGAATTTGTGAGCTCTTATTATATAATAAATGACATAAAGAGAAAAAATTGAATGCAATTGAGTGGGAAATATTTTTGAGAGAGACAGAAAAGTGTTTTTATAATGCAAGCACAAAGGTAGGCTTCGTTTTAAGCACTCCTGAGAGATGATGCAAACCCAGAAGAAAAGCTTGATCCCCTGTAAGGCTGAACAGAAGTCAGTTGAGTGTCACTGACCACTAACCTTTCCAAAAAAAAAACACACAATTTTTTTTTCTAAGACAACCTTGGATGGAGGAAGAAAGAAATGATGTTGCAATTTAGGTTCATACCTAGAGGGTGCCTGAAATGCCTACCGGTATGTAGGTTGTGGGAGAGCCAAGAACGGAATCCAACTTTTGGACTCCCATTTCTCCCCCATATCTTGCTGTCTTGAGCTGACATGTGGATCTTTTGATAAAGACAGTGTCAACATTTAAAAAATAAAACCCCATTGCTCAAGAAATTCAAGTTGATGTTGAGATTAATGCCTGTGGTTTATAAACTGTTTTAGTAAAAACTGTAAGTTAGGATTGTATTTTTTTCATGTTTCATATTTCCAACCAATTCCAATTAAGAGAGGTTTGCTCTCGCCTGGAGGTGTATCCTGCACTTTATCTTCTTGTCCTTTCTAACAATAGCCCCATTTTGGGGGGGAAATAAGCTAATCTCTCTAAAGGAGCAATTAAACATATATGCAGAGAGTACAAGGGCAGATCATTTCAATTGCACCATCATGATAAAATCCAACAGAAGACACACCAGGAATATCCAGATAGTAACTGCAATCTTCTTCCCTAGCATGGTGGAGGAATACATAGTTAGTAAAAAGTAGAATAAAATAATTCTAATTAATAATTCTGATAATTACATTAACCTATTCTTTATAACTCTTTATGCTTATATGACCCTTATGTGAATTGAAGTCAACTATGTATGCAATTAAGTCACCAGTGTTTGCCCATGAGACTGAAATCCTTTCTTGCCAGCCTCCCTGGAGGGACTGATTGGGCTGAGCCTTAAAGGATGATCTGTAACAGACTCAACTTGGAGTGAGAGCATTCTAGCAAGAGCTAGTGACATAAAGAGAGCAAATGGATGAACTTGAAAATGTAAACAAGGTCTTTAAAGTATGGAATATAAAACAGTCTGGCCAAAATGTAGAGTATTAAAAGAGGGCACAAAAATCAGAATTGCTGACCCTGTTGCCTGGCTAAGAAGTTTTGATGCATTTAATACTATAGGGAGTTTGGGAGAATTTTGAATAAGTCATAGCTTTAGGAAAATGATCCAGTCGGTTTAAATAATACCTGTCACTTCCACTGTCAAGTATGCAAAAGGAAAGATTGTCATGCTATTTCAAATCAATCCTGTTGTACAGTAATAGTGCAAGTAGAATTTTGGTTGAAAGAAATTGACAAAGATTAAAATGTAGTTTAAAGTTAATCTTGGGTAATGATTATTCAAATATTTCTCCCCCATGTCATGTATATAGAAAATTCATTTGTCAAATAGAAGTTTGCTATATTTTTTCTAGACAGTTTCTAAGATGATAAAATAATTTCCCTTTACAATAGGCTTTTAGGAAAACAAAGTTGAAAGAAAATTCCTTCCCAAAGAAGTAATTTTTATTTGGATGCATGCATAGAGCACAGAGAGTTAAAATTCAATTCTCTGACAAAAAGGACTAATCTGGAATAAAGCTTTAACTTCACATCAGCCATTTATTTTTCTATTTTATGCAATGGTTCCAGAGAACTGCTGGTATTTGTGGAATTAATTCTCTAATGTGTTAATTATTTGTCAGTGATACTATAGTTCTTTCTCATGAAGTGTTTTGTAATTTTGCTAAGGCATAAATGTGAGTGACATGGACTAGACGGGTCTCAAATGCAAGTTGTCAAGCTAGGGAATAAATATTACTGAACATCAAACATGCACTGCCCAAAGTGGTTTTGTTTCTGTCTATTCAACCATCAAGCAAAATGGTGAGTGTCCTACTTTGCCTCATTTTAGACAAAACTAATACACTATGAAATTATTGCAAATATGGAAATATGTAAAGAATATACCATTAACACATGTCAAAGTTCTGCTCCACATTAGAGATTGAGCAGACGTAGATTAGGAAAGTCTACCATCAAAAAAAGTCAGCTAGTTACACTAGAAAAATCTATGACTCTTTAGAAAATCTGAGGGAAATAAGACAGCTGTTCAGTTTTAGGATTTTAAGATTTAAATCATCTCTAAATAATGCTGGCAATGTGTGTGACCCCTTTGGGTTTGAGTCATTTGTTTTGGAAATCAAACAGTTGATTAAATGTAGAGTCAAACTGATTCATGCAACTGAATTTGGAATTTCCATTTTTGCAACAAATGAATCAGATTGAACATTTGGCTTTTGATCACTTGCTAATGAGTCATTGGATGCTACTCTAATGATCTTTAAATTAATATTTGTAAATGTAATATGAGACCCTGGATATCCCCACGAATTAGAAAAATGGCTTAGATGAACTCTATTTCATTATCAAAATAATTAGATCCTTATGGAGAATAATTAAAAGCATTATTATTAGAAATAATAAATCAAAATTATTTGCTTTCTAGAAATAATTTATCTGTGAGGCTTGTAATATAATGGTCCTTATTGACAAAGTTGCATCTATAGTTTATGTGAAATTCTTAGAGTGTAACTTTACTTACTGTTAGATACAGACTCTCTGATATCTCCTCCCCACCATCTTTATTTTTAATTGGAATTTCTATGATGCCCTGAAGAGTGGCCCAATCAATACTGTATTCTGAATTCAGATTTTGACAAGAGGACCTTCTCTTGGGCTGCTGATGAACTGCCAATGATATTTCCCTGTAAGGTACAAGCTGTCCTGTCAATGTTAGGCTGGCACTGCAATTGAAGATTTGCCTAGTTAAAAATAGACTCAACATCTTGAGTTTTGTACTCTTTTTTGCAAATACTAAGAGACGTGATACATTCTTGGAGATGACTATATATCTAGGATATATTTATTTAACTTTTTCTTAAAAGAGGATTGACTGTTCCCTAAAACATTGAAAATGTGATTTCTCTTTAGCTATTTGGGGGGCAGGGGAAGGAATAGTAATAGTAGTAGCCAAAGCAAAATAAAACAAACAACAACAAAATTAAACCTTTCTTTCCATGCTTGCATTGTTGATCTGCCCTCCAAAGCATGCAAAATTCAAAAGATACGTGAAAGAGTTACAAGTTATTACTGTGCACAGTACAGTACACCAGAGTAGTGTCTTTCCAGACCTGGAATTGGTATTATCTGGATTTGCTGCTGTCTTCAAGATCAGTACTGAACTTCCTAAAAATACAAATCAAACACCTAACTTCACATCTTTTGAACCCAACCAAGGCCTGGACTACCTCTACATGACCTAGTACAAATCAACTCACTAATGGTCCTTTGTTTTCACCCTTCTGTAAATGGACAGAATGCTTCCACACAAGTCATCCAAGGGCAGTGGCTGTTTATGATCAGGTATCAAAGAGAGGACTTTCTGAAGGCCACTGAGACAAAACAGCAAGGGACTTGTAAATCCCTTTCAGCAGAGGAGGTCCAGAGCATCCTTGCTGACCCTTTTGGGAAACCAAGGGCTCTCCGCCTGAATGAATGAGAACCTTCACCCATGGCATTTAGCCAGACCGACTGTGAACATTACCTGTGCTATGTGGGCCAATAATTCAGTCAGGTGTACCAGGTGATTTATAACTGTGATGGCCAACGCTGTAGGGGTGAAGCGGGTGGGACACTGGCCTGAACTACACTGGTGGACTTTTCAGAGAGTGGACCCAAGTTCCAGTGTTGCCCACTGTATTGGAAGCCTCCTTCTCACAGGTTATCCAAACATTATTTTTCTATTCCTCTAATTGTTTCCAGATTATACCTGCCTGCATCTGGGATATCTAAAGCTATCGAACACTTGGCCCTTAGGGTGCAGAGGAATAGGGGCTCATATTTGTATGTGAGATCATCTACACTTGAGTTCCAGTGCCAGTTTTTTCTCTTAAATGACTATGTAGGTGGAGGGGAGTTTGGAACCTCTTTAGCACTAACCCATTCTGGTTCCCTATACCCAGCATATTAAAAGACAAATGTACAGTGAAGTTACCTCCAATTCCTTTTAGGTTAGGATTTTAAACAAGAAGACCGATTTTAGCAAGGTTCAGTCCAGATGTGGTTCCAAGGATAACATCAAACATGCTGCTGGGGGCGGAAATGTAAGTAGAAGCTTCCATTAGAAAACTGCCCTGATTGTGTGGAGCTCTGCACAGCCTTCACCCTGTCTCTTTTCCTGCTTCCCTCCCACCTACTGCCCCCTTCTTGTTGCTGCTCCACATGTCCTCCTGCTCTGGGAGCTTATTGGCCTTGCATTCTTGGTGATGGGCTTCCCATCCTTCCCTGTAAGATCATCAATGAATTTCTTGCTTTCAGTTGAAGAAAACCCTAATGGAGTGCACCATGATTTACAGGGAGATGGAAAACCCACTTCACTTGCCAATTTTGTTTGCTGGCCTTTGGCTTCAAGGTATTCCCTCATACCTTCTCTACTCCAGCTTCCAAGTCAGCAGGACACACACTTAGCTCCACTTAATGTACTCTTGAGGCGAAGACTTATATACTTGAAAGTACCCAAAGTGTGTGTAATGTCAAGAATTAGGATATCATTTGTTATAAAACTGCTGGAGCACAGTCCCTTAATTCAATGGGAAAGGATTCAAGTCCCAGGATACACTTTGTCTTGATGGGATTTTTCCTGTCTCTTGAATTGAGTGGAAATAATATCCTATGAGAGAAAGGGAAAGATGAATTCATGTTTCTCAAACATACTTGAGGTGCAGTTGAAACATGCCAACTCAAGCTAAAGTAAGCATGGTTCTTCATAAAAAAAAAGAATAATAAAAACGGTGAACCAGGCTGACTCTCTTCTGCAGATCCTGATATCTAAACTTCAGTTTCTGGCCATCTGTGACTCACATAATTTACAGGGTATAAATCCAGAATTTTCACCTGTTGAATAACTCTTGGCTCCTTGCTCCTCAACTGAGGAGAGATGGTTAAGCACTGAAAGGGGAGAGAATCAAGTGCCTTCTGCCAGGTGCTATCATCTGATGCTCAGAGTAGCTCCACTGAACATGAAAAGGTTACTGGCATGGGAAGTCCATAGCAAGGTTTGCTGGGCTCTTTCAAGGGTGCTGGGCTAAGCCCCCGGGGCAGTATTTACATTGACATGGTTTCCCTTCTCCCTTTTGCCCTAACTATAGGAGCAAACCATGTAGTACCCTCACAGACAGACTTAGTCCTGGTAAATAACTTGAGCGTATCAGAGGGTGGACCAGCTGTTCTATACCACAGGTGCTACTGGTCAAAATACCTAAGTGGAAAAGGATAAATTGAGATACCTAATGATCTTAAAGTAAGTAGGGGAGCTTCCAACCTCCAAAACAGTAGTCTTAAACTTTCCTACGGAGAAGAATCACTTGTTCAAATATGCAGATTTCCTGGCCCCACCTCCACAGTGCCTGTCTCAGTAACTCCATGTACTTCTGATACAAATGCCCAGTGAGCCACACTTGGAGAAGTACTATTTCAAATACTGGGTGAGGAAATAATTTTGGTAAAACACAAAGACAAAAAGACTATTGCTATCGTTTTATCATTTGGTGTGCAAGAAAAATCTATTTACCCAAGACATGACAATAAAATTTCAGAAAAGCATGTTTAGAACTTCCTTCTTGTATCTATGAACTATGTTGGTCACCTTTACATAAAAATCACTTTTTAAAGAATAATTCATCTCTTTACTTGGCTCTGAGTTTATGGGGAGGTTTAACACAGTGTGGCTTCGTTCTCTGAGTGGAAGCTTGCCTTATTAATCCAGGTGTTTCTATCCTCCTGTGGCATGATCTGTTTTCCACTAATAAAATTTTCAATTCTAGGATTTTCTTTCACTTGGGTCTTTCTTTCCAACCAAATGTGTGAATGGACATAAGGGGGAATGTGTTTTCCTGCGTGCATGTGTGTGTGTGTGTGTGTACTTCAGTTTGGATTTCTGGATATGCTGTTGTATGTTATGAGTTTGGACATGTTTCTACATTTTATGTATGAGCTTGGGGGCTTGTCCAGGTCCAAACTATTTTAAGCGCATTTTCTGTGGTTCCACACAGGTTCAGATTGTTACCAAGAAGATAGACCTAAGCCACGTGACATCCAAGTGTGGTTCTCTGAAGAACATCCGCCACAGGCCAGGTAAATAAATACGTTTTTGTTGTTTTGAAATACCTAATTGGAAAGACATTTCAAAATCCTGGTATTTTATACTTTTATTCATCAAAACCTGTTAGAAATTTCAAGCCATCTTCATTTGGACAGGTAAACTCGATTACCACAAATAAGCCTTATATCATAGGACAGGTAAAAAGTAAATGATATATAAGACACCTTTGTCTCTATGTACTCAGCATGCTTATGGGAGTTCTTTCTAAATGTATCCGTGTATTCATACATAATTGCATGGACTGAAATCAGCATTTCCAAAGATCTTTCATGGAATTGTTGTCACATTATGTAAAATAAAGATTGTGCTTAAGCAAAACTGAAGAAATTTATTTATCTGCCAAATTTCTCAGCCTTTAGTAGGTCAATAAGCATTGTGAATCCTCAGCAGAATGCAATGCTTATCCAACTTATTTGACCATGGACCTCTTGTTTTTCTAAAATATCTCATAGGACTAGTGCTTTAAAATAGAACTTATATTCATAGTTGCTGGGGATTTTTCCCTCTTTAAAGTATGAATCTAAGATATTGTGAGTCTCTTTTTCTGAGAATCAGGTACTAAATATTTTTGCTAAATTGTACCTCTATGCATATATAGATAATGTACAGCTGTCAAATTTGTAACTTTCTTGAGAATATTTTGACACAATTTATATAAACCATTGATTATAGAAGGACAAGAGGAAGCAATTGGCTTTAACTATCTATGCTTGGCATCTTAATTCAACCAGGTATTAAGTTAACTCCAATAATCATTGTCTCAAATGTTCTAAGAAATAAGGTATAAGAACAATTGAGCCCAGTAAGATTTCTGGCCAGGAGAGGATTATTAAGAATAATTTATTAGTTGGAAAACAAAAGTAGATGGGATAAGTTTCAAAATGGATAAATGCATGGGAACATGTCTAGAAATCAGGCTTCACTTTGACAGAGGGCATTCATAAAGCAAGTAAAGGAGTTAGAAACTACATATATCAAATCTCCATTACTAGTTTCATTACCTGTTACCCTGGAATTAGTTTCTCTGTCATTCATGAGCCGGCAGGGCTGTGGCCCCATATTGCAGACCTTCACAATCCCGCTGTCCTTAACACTAGCCTACAAACACTTGGTTGGCTTTGTCCTGCCACGTCAGCAGTATGACTGAAGTATTTGGCCACACTGCCTGCTTTTTTCCAAAATACAAAAGAGAATATTGAGTCTTTAATTAAAGGCTGTAAGTATGTGATTAGTCAAATTCACCTGGGCTCTTGATGCACAGAAAAATCTTACATAGATAAGGAAATATTCGGTGTAAGATTTACTGGTCATAAGAGACTATTGTCACAGACGCCTACCTATTTCTAAATCTAGCTCTTACTTCTATAATAATGGAATCAGATGACTAAATTCATAAAGAAGTGTTAGAACGATGATCCTTGACAACAGGTAGCTTTTCACAGTTACTTTGGAATGTGGAATATCTAAGGATAAAATAAAGGAAACACTTTAATACCTGGAGGCACAAATTCAATTACTGGTCTTACCAACTTCACTTCAAGCATATGAAGCTTGATAAAGATGATAGTCTTCCACAATGACTGCTTCTGGTGGGTGCCAGAATTCTTCAGAACCAAAGGTATAGATCTCTGAATTCAAACAGGCTCCCCTGACAGTTACATAAAAATTTCAAGTAGCATTTCAACAAACATAGACTCCAGGCTTCCTTTCCTGAATATAGTTTGGGTCAATATTACATTTTTATTTTTTCCTCTCTCCAAATACAGTTCAACAAAAATTTTAATAGAGTTATATTGACACAATATAATCATAAAAGGAAGATTGAAAAGGCAGTTTCTCTCAGAGGCTACCCAAAAATAGAAACGATCCCAAGAAAGCCAATCTCAGATGATTGAGAGCTCAACATCCTCCAGCCTTTAAGCGAGAGAAGCATGTTTTAAAAATCCCACTAACCCCATCACCACCACCAAGTGAGACCCCCATGGCCAGGTCACATGTTGGGAGAATGCAATAACGTATCTTCTAAGGACAAGTACATGTCTCCTGAGTTAAATAACATCATGCACATACTAAACCTGCAGGAGAAAAATGAATGGATGTATCTTCAACATAGAATCCAATGACACCATATAATTTCAAGGGGCCCTGGTCAGGTAGTCGAGTGTTAATATAATGTCAGAGTATCACCTGGGAAAACCATTACAAAGACTTAATAGACCTGTGAAGCCGTAACAGGCTTTTCTCTTTGATCTACAGAGATAAATAAGCATCAAGAGTCCAAAACAGAAAAATCTTCCCCATGTTGCCATAGAGTTCTTCAGGTGTTTTTCCCAAAGCAAAAGGATCACGCCGCTTACCACTCGTCTTCCCAAAAAATGCATACGGCCAAAAACGAATTGCTGAGAGTGAAAGCAAATCTCTTCAGTGGAGGGGTAAAGGAGTCTAATGCAGCCTTTTTCCAGATCAAAGACACCAGCAGACAGTCGGAAGTGCCTGAGCACAGCCTAAAGGATGCCAAATACCTACCCAGTGTAGAATGCCCTACGTTTGCAAGCCTAAGAAAGGCCTATGGCGGTCAGGAGACCACACTGAAGGGTGGCCCACAGCACCCCTATCTATCAGCAGATCCTCTTCAGGCTAATTAGCATTTAGGGAAATAATATGGTCAAAACTCGGTCTCACTGTATCAAATTAATGTCAGATTGATCCTATAGCATCTGCACAAGAATGGGATCTCCTAAAATTCTTTTCCTGTCACTCCATCTGCTAATTAAAATGGGAAGCTCTTAAAGCTTACTAGTTATAAGCAACTTAGCTCCTGACTTCACAAGTCACTCAATGATGAATGTATGACCCATGTGTGCACCATTTCTAGCCTAATAGTTCTTTGAACAAATGACCTACAACCACAAAGAAGAATAAAGAAGAGCATCATTTCAATTAATTTGCTGGCTGAGGAATGAGAGACTAAATATTCCAAGTTTTAGAAAGGATGCAACAGGAAGTTTTCATTGTGTTATTTTTAGTTTTATTATATTTTATATTATAGATATTTTAAGTAGGAATGAGTAAAAAGAGAAAGTTATTAGTATGGAAAGCAATCCTCATTATAGTACAGAAAGGATGTCAGTATCTTGGGTGTGTGGGGGAAATGGTACAGACCAGAAATTCTAAAAGATCGGTCAGAGGGATAGTAGAATTAATTAAGTTTGTGGTTTGTGGTGGTCTATCTACTTTAATCATTTTGGGGAAATAGTCACCACAAATATAAGATTTATTAATGTTAACAAGGCATTTAAAAGCCTTTCTTCTCCAATAGGTGGTGGGCGTGTGAAAATTGAGAGTGTAAAACTGGATTTCAAAGAAAAGGCCCAAGCTAAGGTTGGCTCACTTGACAACGCTCACCACGTACCCGGAGGTGGTAACATCAAGGTAAGAAAGAAGGTCATAAGCCCATCTTGTCTTTTTTTTTAATCCTTCTGAAATACTCTTCATCAAAATCAGTCCCAGATTGAAGACTTAGATGTATAGGAAGTAGGGATAGCAGAGCTGAATAGCTGATGACATTAACATCAGCTCTCAGATATAGAGGATGTAGGGGCCAGTTAAGATGTTTGAATTAACGAAGACGGATGCTTGCTTTGAACAGATTGACAGCCAAAAACTGAACTTCAGAGAGCATGCTAAGGCCCGTGTGGACCACGGGGCTGAGATCATTACTCAGTCCCCGGGCAGATCCAGCGTGGCGTCCCCCCGACGACTCAGCAATGTCTCCTCTTCTGGAAGCATCAACCTGCTCGAATCCCCGCAGCTCGCCACTCTGGCCGAAGATGTCACTGCAGCGCTCGCTAAGCAGGGCTTGTGAATATTTCTCATTTAGCACTGAAATAATAATATTTAGGCATGAGCTCTTTGCAGGAGTGGGCTCTGAGTGGGTGTTATATTCATCCTTCACAAACCATAAAATAAATACTCTCATTCCCAAACTAGTCATTGTTACAATTTTATAAAAAAAAATGAATAGTAAGTGCAGAAATAGACTTGATTTCCATTTGCAACAGGAAAACACTGGCTTTACATGAGTACAATTGGACAGTTATTTTTGCTCTGCTCTGTTTTGCATGAGTATTATTATTTTAAAATTTGCATTTTTACCTTTCATGTGCCTGAAGGCTATCCATTACATTCTGAAAGGCCTTGTTAAAGTCCAAGCTGCTCATTTCATTATTCTGTTGCTGAATGAAAGATAAAAGCTGCCCATTGTAACTTCTTACAGGTTAAATTAAGTCATGGAGTCTGATTGCAGGAAGAGAAGAGCATGTAAGAAATACAGTTTTTTTAAGTGTTATTTTGTATAAATGGGAAGAAAGATTCAATTAAGTTATTAACATTTGGGACCTGGATAATTATATCAGAGTATAAGTCATCCAATAAATTATTTAACTAACTAAAAAATAGTTACGAAGAATTTGAGCTGTGGTTGAGGAAGTGGCATAAAAGTGCATCTCTTAGGAATGAAGCACTTTCATTAGGATGGACTCATGTCTGATTAGTGTCCATTGATCAGCTAGATTTGTGTTTCCACACTACCAGTTTCATACCCCCTTTCCATCTGTTTGATACAGTATTATAGATATAAATATATATATATTTCTCTGTGGCCATTTGTGATACTTCCTCACATACTTGAATATTATACTTCCTTATTCACGGTATCTGTGTCTCCTGCACCCTTTGGTGTTCCAATTTAGGTATGTGAAAGTAGATATTAGCAGGGTTCTTTCCCTATTTAAAAAAAATACATTGAAAAAGACAAAAAGTTTTAGCATGAAGTTGCTTTCTGTAACACCTCAAATTGTAACCCTGTTTTAGTGGCAGATACAAGTCTCTCCCATGCTGCTAGAAAAATTTATTTTTCTTTGCTTTCACCAACATGGAGTTTGTGGGGGTGGGTCCAGTTATACATTAAAGGGTTTATAGATTGTTGGCTTAAGATTATGGATTTATCTCGTTTTAAATCACAGAATAGTTTGGGTTGTATTCCTGTAGTCATTCATGAAACAGACTTCCTCAGATTTCTTTTTTTTTTTTCCATTTGCTAAAGTTGAAACTAACATGGGAGTTTAGGACATGTTATCCTATTCTTTCAAACAGTACCTGCTTATTAAATTATCTGATAGAAGATATTTGACTTCCTTGCCTAAAGTAAAGTTCCCTTGATCAGAAAGGAAAAAATACTGTATTTTGAGAAACAATAGCTGCAAACACTTGAGATACAGATATCTAAATCCATTTTTTCAGGACTTCAACATTGCACTCTGTAAAGGAACACTGTATGACTCAGTATTATTTATCAGTAGATAATACTGTTCTGACTTAATATACAGTCTTAAAATCACAAATCAATTAATTCCTCTCACAAATCTTTCATCTTAGACTAATGAATAAGCAATGGAATAATCAAGGCCTGAACACACGGTTACCAGGCTGGGTAGATGCTCTTCCTTTTTTTATTTGTTATTTTTCTTGCTCAGGGCTGGTAGCTTGGATCTGAACAGTTCAAGACAAATGGCCTGGTAGGTGTTTGATCCCTTTGAGCCCAATGAATTTCTGAATATAAAGGAGAAAAAGATGAGCATAAATGAGGCAACAAGGAAGTACAGTACATCTAAGAAAGAAGCCAGGGACGCAAAGACGGACACGGATGTCATTTTGTGACCCATTGGATACTGATGCTGCAACCAATGTGACTTCCATAAAGGAAACTCTAGGAGCAAACACTTGTCACTCATTCTCAATTAAGAGATTTTACATAGGCAAACATGTCTGAAAATACTCATAAATCAGTTATTTTATATGACAGTCAAAAAGTTAGGAACTACTGAGTAAAACTATGGATGTGTCTATTTTCTGCCTCATAATTGCTGTGAGGTTTGATTTGACCAATTTGAGCATTTTATTTATCAGCTTCCCTTGAGATGCAGCTGGAAATGGGAGATAAAAGAATAGTTGTGTGGAGACTTAACAGTATTTTGTTCCTCGTTTGATAGTATTAGCTAGTGATTAAAGTTCTTTAGAAAGAAGTGAACAGCTGGTTAGGACATTTAACCAGTGAAACCAGTTTTTTTTCTTTTTCAACTTGGTCTAAATTTCTTATCAAAGTTAAGAATAATTAAATGTGCTCTACATATTAAAATTCAATTCTTTACAAATACATTTCCAAAATAAAGATTAAATAAAGCACTAAGTTATTAGATTTGGCATTAAAACAAATGTTTATCTCAAATCACAGGAAAATAATAATGAATAAATGCCCTTCCTTCATATGGAAATGCTATTCTTTATAAAGTTAAGAAAAAGAAACTGCTAATTTGTGCCAGTAAAGAGAGAAACACAGAGGCTAAAAGGTCTTCTTATGGGGATTGGGGGTGGAACCCATCTTGCCTTCTTCACTTTTAAGATTACCGACACAAATTAAGCTTTTTGAACACCACTCTTGTGGGGACACCCATACGCTGATCTAGAAATTAAAGCTTCATAGTTCCAATTCTAGATCTATTAATGCCAGTTTCTCTCTGGCTTTAGTCTTTGAGAACCTGTTTAAGGATACATAAGTAATCCAGAGCTCTGAAGAGTTAAAAGGCCTACTTCTCCAATGAACTCACTCTCTCCGGGTCACCTGCAACCAAGAATTGGGTATCTTATAATGAGGCGGGAAAGATCCAAGTTCATGATGAGTTTCAAGGGCCATGTTCATTTAGGAACCAACTCTCTCTGGATTCTCCTGCTGAGTTCCAGCAGGGTGATGGGCTGAAATCCCACCCCCAAGCAAGACACCTGTGTAACACCAAGAGCCGTGGCCTCACCTAAACTGCATAGGTATGGCCAAAGAAGGCTGAAGAGAGAACTTTGCTAAATGGAAAAATGTACTGATTGTAGCTGGCCTTAGCCACACATACAGTAATGCAGCAGGAAATGGTGTTGTCATCCCAAATATCATGTCAGTATTATTAAATAATCTCAATGTGGTTAGTTCTAATAGAGCCATTACAGTTCGTCTCCTATTTTTCATGCCTCAAAAAGAAAATAAACTGTTCATGATTTAAATAGCCAGAAAAAAAAGATATATGGCTTAGAAATGCAAATTCTAGGCATTCCTTCAAATGATTGATGTGCTAAATAGGCATAGATGTTTGGTTTTTTTACACCTTAGATTTTTCGCCTGGGTGTGTAGGTTGAGGCCAAGTCCCTCTGCAGGAAACAGCTTCTTTTTAAATTCAGAAAAGGTCAATCATGAAAATCTACTTCAACTTTAGCAAAAAGAAAAAAAAAAATCAACAAAAAGTATACTCTGTATGCTGGGATTCCAAGGTTCCAACACACCACTACAAGTCTGTGGGGGGGTTTCTTTCTTCTGAATTCTAGAGCCTGTTACCATAGAAAGGCATTTCTTCAATGACTGGTTGTAGTTAGTTTCCTGTTTTTCAATCAAAATTTGCAAATGTATTTGTTGCTGTATAGTGATTGTTTTGCAAAATAAAATTGCTTGTCACCTGATAGTTTTGAATCATTTCTTCTTCTCTGTAAAAATAATATATATATAATATACATATGTAATATATGTATTATATATATATTTATATGTTGCTCAATCCAACCAAAAGAAAAATTGTGAAGAGAAGGCTAGTTACTGCTGACTCCTATGTGTCAGGCCTTTTCACTACTGTATTAGCTGAATGCTGTCTGTTGCAAGTGACAGAACCTCAAATTCAATTGGCCTAAGCATAAAGGTGAATTTATTGGCTCAAGTGACCAACCGGGCAGGAGTATTTGCCTCAGGCATGGATGGATCAGGCACTCAAAAGATGTCATTAAGCATCTTTCTCTTTCCAACTTGGATCCAGGCTCTCAAAAGATGTCATAAAGAACCTTGCTTTCCAGATTTTAATTCTGTATCTTCTGTGTTGGCTTTAGCCTCAGGTAGGCACCCCTTTCATGATGATCACTGGATGCTCCAGGTTTCACAACCTGGAGAGTCTTTTTTCCACTAGCACCAGCAAAATCGAGGATCTGAACATCACTGAACTACCTGCTCATTTGTGCTGATAAGCCAGGGTTGGGTCAATTACCTAATTCTACCCCAGGTGCCTGGGTAGAAGAGTAAAGGGAGGAGTGGTCTCCTCTGAACTACATAAACTAATGGTGTAGAGGAGACTTTACTCCCTCTTAAGTAAAGTCAGGCTGTTACTGCCAGAAGAGAGAGGAACCAGGGCTGTGCAGACCACAAAACATCCTCCATGTCCACACGCCATATTCTCTATCTTTATTCATCCTTTAGCTCCTTGCTACTCAAATTGTGCTCAGGCTTCAGTGAGGAGCTTCTGAAGCAAATTCTCAGCCCCATCTCAGACCAACTCACAACCTCTCCCTGGAGGACTAATCTGCATGGAAGGCTTAAGAAGCACTCAGCTCAGCCAGTCCTTGCTGGAGGCCTAAGGAGAGAACTCTGCTGCAGCCCACACACAGGAAGGTCACCACCGAAACCGCCCGGGACAGTGACACCAACTCCCGTCTCCAGAAGTGTCATTACCAAGTGGCAGAAACTTGTGAGGGGCAGAAGAAATGCTTTCATATGGGAGGTTATCCAGACCTTGTCTCACTCTAACTTGGCTGAAACCTGCTTCTCTCACCAGTGGTATTATCACTTCGTATTCAGTCTTCCTTTGCTAATAAGGCAGATTTGTTACCATCTAGCCAAAATCAATAGAAGTTCTCTAATAATTTTTTAAAAATTAGCATCTATGTTGTCCTCCAAGAAAGTCTTTAAGCCGTAAGGAGTAAGGCATTGATTTGTCTGGTACCATAATCACAATAAAAGTCTTGATTTCTTTTTTATTAACAAGGCAGAGAAGAATTTACTTACCTTGAGAAGAGACAAGTAATTCAGATGTAGTGTAAGATGACAAAATTAATTTATTTGGCTAATGGGGCTGGGGGAGATGTTCCTTTTTATGATGTGGCATTTGCATAACCATGACCCAAATATTTCTGGACTACAATCTTGTCCCTGTAAAAAGTACCCAGTCCAGCAAGCTAAATTATTTTTTCAAAACATTGTCCTTCACTAGGTTTTCTTGAGTACATTGAAGAAGCATCATGGACACATGCCTAAAAGCCCCATTTTTTTCTCATGTCTTTTCATCACATACACCACAGCTGTTCCCACTTGTCCTTCAAATTCCATTAAAATCTCCTGCCCCAGGCCTGGTAGAGGTAATAGACCTGTGGCCTCCAGATGTGCTTCATTTGCCTGCACAGTATTTTCAAACAGAAGAAAGTCCACACACACACACACACCCAGATTTGGATCTTTAAAAAGCTGCAAGATTTGGCAGCACTGGACCTGCATTCAGTCATGATAACAATTGGCAGGAGCTGGTCCGTGAACCGAGCTGAGTCGGTTACTCCCAGCCCACGTTGCTCACATTCACTCATTTCTGTGCACATTAGATGCCACAGATTCAGTTTATAACCTCGAACCTATTTCTACTTGTCTTTCCCTCCCTCCCAATTTCTTCCTTATTTTGTGAAAGTAAAACCCAAAAGAACAAATCCCTAATCCTAGAAATCTGGAGGGAAAAGGTCAGATCCAAATCCTCAGGGAGACTGGGAGCCTAGGAAACCAGTATTCATAGATTTGTGCCCTGTCTCAATGAAGAAGAAGAAAAAAAACTTTTAAGTAGTAACTGGTCACTTTCACATCCATGATTAACATTTAAGATTCTGCTCCCATGTCATTAAAGCAGAGAAAAGTAGACTGCGGTTGGTTTCCCAGTTCCTCCATCTGATGATAAGTAAAAATCTCATTGCCCAGTGAAAAATGACAAAAACTACTATCTTACCCAGTAGGCCTGAGCTTATAGGATACTATTCCTTTCAGAAGTAGCAAGGCATAGTGGGCCTAGTCAAGCAAGTATCAGGTTCTTAAACTCAGGGCTGACAGCCGACATACACATTTTTCAGTTGAATACGTTGTTATAAAATTGAAATTACAATGCCTGCCTTTAGCCAGTCAGGCTTAGTCCCCCAGGTCCCACAGACCTCCTCGTAGCACCTATAAGGTTAATGCCTGGTACAGTAGAAAGCCTCCAAGATCTTGTTCTAGTCCTCCCAGTAGTCCTACCTTCTAGGCATTGCCAGGGGCTATGACCCCCTCAGAGGGTCTGGGGGACTGGCCTGTGCATTACTAGCTGTTCAGGAAGTCCCAGTGGTTTATGCTGGTATCTAGCAGCCCGCCTGCCTTCCAGCCGGCCTGCCACAGCTCTTACTTGCCTACCTCTGTCCCTGCGTTGTGCACTCCTCCAAGTCAGAATAAGACTGGACCCCCAGAGAGGAGGCAGCCCCTTTCTTGGCATCCCGGTAGGCAGTTACCTAGTGCTCATATATCCATACCTTGGCTGTGGTCCCCTGCTGCAAGTCTTCACTCGCCCCCGAACCTCCCTCCTATGGTCACTTGTAGGAACTGCGGTCACCATAGGCCTTGAACTCAGAATATAGGATGGGCAACAGGCACTGGGGAGGACTGGGGCTCCTGAGGCCAACGATGGAAGGAGATTGTGAGCAAAAGGTGGGCCTCACGAGACAATGTGGGGCCAGAGGGGCCTAAGGTAAAACCTCTTATAGTCCCTGTTGAAATTCACCTTCACCTAAATCCCACCAAAAGCCCAACTGAAGTGGGCGATAACATTAATTGTATACTTATTTAGTGACTGTCTCTTCTAAGCATCCTTAAAAACATGTGTTAATTCGTCTGAGTACCGGAATGATCAGTGTCCGCATTTTAGATAAAGCTGGTGTGTAGAGACGTTGTTTAAACCTTGAGCAGAGCTGGAATCTGGACCTGAGTAGACCAAGATGTCTCATCTGGTCTAATGAATTAGGTTTGACCTAATTAGAGATTTAATAAACATCTTTAATGACAGTCAATAATTAAGATACCAAATATATAGTATGTGAAAATTTGAGCATTATAAGGGCTAGAAAAATGTTCATGTGTTTGCTATTAATGATGAAATAAGGATTATGGACCATAAACAATATCATTTATGTCCAATGACAAATGGGAAGTCCTTGAAACAATTCCATGCCATTCTCTTTGTGAAACCATGGCTCGTACAGAGGCATCCGTGAGTGACAGTTATGTCAATCAAAGATCAACAATTTCTAAAGATCAACAACTATTTGGAAACTATTAGGAAAAGTGGATGAACTCTTTGTACTACAACGCACATCACTTGACAGTTTTGTAATTCATATTGTTTAGAAAGTAAAAGCTCTTTTTCTATCGTATGTGTTAACTTATGACAGTGTACCAGTTGCTAAATATTTTAATATTACCCTAGCTTCCAACACCTTGCAGTTTTCTTAAAGGCTGTTTTTCTTTCTCTATTATAACACCAATCACTGAATTAAATTTATTTTTGCTTTCATTATAAGGAGGGCCTGTCCCATTTTCCTTATGAAACAAGTATTTACAAATCATAGCATAAACTGAAAATGCCTAATCAATTCTTAGATGTGGACTGCACACTTCAGATAGTCTTATTTGATTTTTAATATTAGTAAACAAAAAATATGGTTTTCATTAGCATTAGAAAACTAGCACACAAATAGATACCAAGAAGAATTCTCATCCATTTTTCTGCTTCAGCTACAGAAAAATCAGAAAGCCCTCATTATATGGACACCAAAGTACCAATATTTTGTCTTTTCTGTGTCACCAGTGTGTTGAGCAAGCATGACTCATATGAATTGTGATCAAAACAAAAAATTTATTTTTGTCTCTCACAGTTCCTATATGCAGTGGAAGAAATCTTCCCCTGCCTCAGGCTGAAGACTTGGGCAGACGTGTGGCTTTTTAGTCACTCTGAGAGACTAATATTATTCTGGTTATAAAAAGAATCTCAATTATTTTTAAAAAGTCTAAATTCAGAAATTAAAATGTCCAGCCCATGGAATAGTCAAAACTCTGAATCTGATGGTAAGCTCTGTACTCTCCCCCAGCATAGGCTGGTGTCAGGCTGCAAGTGCTCTGGGAGTTGGGTGTAGGCCATGTTCTCTCTGGGCTCACTTCTCTTCTGCTTATGCTCCCTCTAGGTATAAACTGGGAGAGAGAAGAGAAGCAAGGGAGGGTGGTTGAAGCAGTTTTTCTCAGTGGGCATCCCAGGTACATTTCCAGACTCTTATGCCAGGGCTTCTTTCCCACAGGCAGCCATACTGAGTGGGGCCTGAGACAACTTTCTCCAGCAACCTCTCCCGCGTGGCCTTCACTTGGCCCTCATGGACTATCCACGCTATTAATTGTAGCAGTGGAGGCAGTTTCCACCTCGGCAGACTGCTTGGGGCCCACAACCAGAGCCATCAGCCCTGCTCTGGCCACTAGATCTCTCCAGCCTATAGAAAATTAATGTCCCCCAACATCAGGGAACATATCTCAGTGCTCCCCGGGCACTAGAGTCCTCTTTTTGTTCAGCTTCAGGTAGGAGGACAGCACCTCCCCCAGAAGGAAAGTGTGATTCACAAACAGCATTTCTTTCTCTGTCCAAAGAAATGCCCTCATCAATCTCCTCAACAAATCCTTCCTTATGTTCCCTTTTTTGTCTTTAATCTGATAGGAAAAAAGTCCTGGAGATCATTTCCCTTGTAAATCTGTATATGGAAAGGAGCATATTTTCACTCACCTGTGTCCTGATGTCAATCAAGCCAACCCCTCAGGAGATTCTCAGGCCAAAAGAATCCAATTCTAACATCCTGTTGTCTTTTCTATACTGAACTACTCTCATAATGGCTGTATCTTTTTGAAAGAAAATGAATAAATGTCACAAACACTTATTGAGTGTTACATACTCATCTGGTCCAGGGCCCTCAAGACATTCAGAGTCAAGCGATGAGGACAAATCATACCCAGCAAACCATAGCCCGGGATAAGCAATGATAAGTGGTAGATACTCAAGTTTACATAAAACCTGTGGGGAAAACAATCCAGAAAGGACAGGGAATGGAAGTCCATTTCTAAAGCAGATTCATTAAGACATGAGTGAAGGACACAGTCTGAGTACAGGGAATCATTTGGTGTATCTGGAGAATAGGTAGGTCAGAGGAAATGAGACCAGGAAAGCAAAAGAGTTTGGAGACAGATTGGGGTCTTCTTTCACATTCAGAAGTTGGGATTCTATTGTGAAAGCTAGAACAGACTTCAAAATTTTTGAGGAGGAGAAATGGCATGATCAGTTATGAATTTTAGACAACAATGTGGAGATTAGACTGGAGAGAAGAGACGAGAGCTGGGGAAACCACAGAGGGGTGAGTAGGCCCCAGCCAGGGCAGTGGTAGTAAAGATCTAGAGAAAGAAAGATGCTTAAGACACTTTAAAAGGCAAAAAACTTGGAGGCTGTAGGATGTGAGTTGGTTAATAGAGGAGAAATGAACTTGAGGTTTATAACTTAGGGAACCAAGTAGAAGATAACGCTATTAGAGGGGATGGAGTGTGCAGGTGGGGAAGATGAGGGGTCAGTGGAATATCCTTGAGGAAATCTCAGAAATTTATTTTTAAAATTCACACCGGGAGTGTGGAAGCAGAAACATGACCACAGATGGACATATGAGCACCACCGCAGATTCTGGATGGCCCCAATCCAGGGGGAGTAAATAAGAGGAAGAGGAGTGGCTTGCCCCAATCATTTCTAATGCAACCATACTGATCAATAGCTAGCAATGTTCTCGCCATTCATCTAAGGCATGGTTCTCTCTGAGTTCAGGCACTGTCCCGTAAGATTGAATTAGTCAACCGTGAATGCAGTGTTGGTGACCAGCCCCAATCTATGACGTCCCTGTTCTGGATCCCTGCAGTTGTTGCTTGTTTTAGGGAAAGTTAGAGGAGCTGAGCTTCAAAACGCCATCTGGTTGGTAGGATGCAGGCCACAGCAGGCCCTCCTTACATTGTGCAATTACAGTCAACTCTTCCTACGCCATCATTAGTACTGATTGTTAAATGGTCCATTGCCCCCAAGGCTGTTTCATCTAAAATGGGAAAAGGGTCTTTTTTTCCTAGTATTTTAATTTGTTCTTGACATCCCTCATTAGACATCTTGGCTCCATTTATTTTGTTTAGTGTTGAAACATCAAGTCGTCTAGGAATAGCATTCTTAAAGTCAACTCGGCAAGGGTCAGTACAAAGGCATTCATTCTGCCACGTCACCATCATCCTTGACATTTGTTTTCCTTTCCTCATTTGCCAAGGCTCATAATCTGAAACAGCTTTGAAAAATTCTTAACATATAAATGGCATTAGTTCTGGAGATTGGATGAGCTCATGCAGACTGAGCTTACAAGAGGGAGAAGAATTTAAAAATCCAAAATGAAACTCAGCATAACCCCTATATTTAAGGGGAAGCAGAGAAAAAAAGAAGGTTATAAAAACGGAAGACCAGCCATTTGAAAGATGGTGCTAAGAGAAAATGTTGCAGAAGCCACAGAAGTGGATGTTAGAGTTAAAATCTGCAGAGAACCTGCCCAAGGTGAGAAATGAGAAGCTACTGCATTTTAAAATAGATCATCCCATGACTCTGCAGAACAATGGTGGACGCTGAGGACAGAACAGGCTTCTTGGACTGCCCTCCTCCGTCTCACTTGTGCATGACCTGGGCAAACTGCAGAACTGAAGCCAATGGCAAAGAAATATGTTCTCCAGTTTTGAAGGGCGAACTTAAATGAATTTCCCCCTCATAGCTTCTGGAGCTTTGAATATAAATGTTGTCCTCTTGAAATGCTTTTCATCCAGAGCACACAATGTTTGTCAACATTATCAGTGGTAAAAAGACATGTCTCTGCACCCCATCACTCCAATGGCTATCTTTAAAGCCATTTCTATTTCCATTGGTTCACAAGCACCTGCATTTGCTGTCTTGCTGGCAGATAGCTAATAACTGGCACTGGTTTCCAAATTAATATAAGTAGATTTATTTTCTTTATGTAATAATCATAAATAAAATTTTTCAAAAGATTAACCGGACTTTGGTAAGACTATGAAGCAGCTCAGTAGAATGCCAGGGGTTAAAAGAAAGTTATTCATGTCTGTTTCATTACTGATTCATTTGTTGGTCTTGATTAAATCTTTTCACCAACACTTCCAGCCACAGAAATGAAGATAATAATCGTGCTTATGTCCTTGTGTTTTAGCCAATTAGATTTGCTGAGTGATTTGTGATTCTGAAATGGAAATTATTGATTATTCTCATTTGTACATTATAAGAGTAGTGGATGATGAATTGATGAATTTAAAACCCTCTGCCTTCAGGGTCAGTCTGGAAAACCACAGTAGATTAATTTTAGTTGTATAATGCATTGTGATTTTTTTTCTCTAGATAGACTTGAATATATTATGCGACATTGACATAATTGCCTTTGAATTATATTCTACTTTGTTCTCATTATTGTTTGTGCACATTGATGTGAGCACACTCTTACTATTCTCTGTTTTATGATGTGCTCATTCTAAAATTAAGTTAGTTTCCAATTTCTTGGTAAATAGGAAGTGTTTCTGATGACCCCAGAATGAAAGGGGGGCTGAGTTTGCAGGCTAGCTCAGACAGCAGGCTTGTAGTTCTTCCCAGATAAACTGCCTATACTTTCATTCCTAATGCTGGAGGGACAATGGTGCTTGATTAGAGAAGCACATTCACAGCCACAGAAAAAATCCAAGAGGAAATGGGGCATTGACCTATGCTTTGTAAGGAAATTTTTTACCAATTAAAAAAATCCAAAATCATAATAAATAATAGAGCATTAATTAGTGGATTCAACTCTATTTAGAACATGGATTAAATATAGGAGAACAAGTAGAATACTTCTTCCTGAACCTCAGATCCACATCCAATGACATTCCTTTTTTATAGGAAAATTTCTCAACAATATTTTATAGAGCAACACCAAAGTTTCACAGAATTGGTTTCATATATTTGAGAGGAAGATTTTAGTTGTGATTTCAGTAAAAGGTGTGAACACTGAAAGAAATCTGTTTGGCTTGTTTAAAAAAAAGTTGCTGGGAAATAGAGATTAAAATTACCAAACATAGCACAGCACTAATCATGGAACAAGATGAAACGCGTTTGCTTTTTCAAAGGCATTTCAGTCACAGGCTGCCATTTATCTCTAGACAAGACACTTGACAGAACTGTGTTCTTGAGTTGGAAACTATGGCTGACTCAGCTATTTCTGTCCCCCACCCCCACCCCACCCAACTGCTGAAGACACTTAGAAGAGGAACCCATAGTGATCTTTACTTAATCGGTGATATATTTTTCTAACTCTCTAGGTTGTAGTTCTAATTCTACCAGAAAGGAAATTTCCCATATTATTCTTGTGAAGAACTTAATATTTTTCTTGCCCGCTAACATATTTTCTTCAAACAAATGTCATTATTAGGCAGGCTGGGTAATATTTCTAGGTGTAAAAGGTGCTTGTCTATAATAGAAGGACTATATAAATTTTACATCAAGGGCTCAGAGATTGCTCTGTGTATAATAATCAGTCTTTTCCTTTAGGATCGTTTCCTTGAAAAAGACAAATTAATGATCTCTAATACAAATTAGTGTTATCAACTGAGGAAAACCAGTCTTAAAAGCAGAATTATGTTATGTAGTTACTGCTTAGTATTTTCAACAATCCATAGGCAGACCCTGGGGTAAATTATGGTTCTCATTGCTTATTACATATTTAAGGGAATCGAAGTTCATTGCCTTTCCAGTATGTCTTACATGGTTTGATACATTGCCTCTTTCAATCTTCACAATAACTCTATGAGATAAATATCATTACCTCCATTTTATATTAAGGAAATAGGGACTCATAGGGCTAAATAACTTGTTCATCTCACATAATCAATAAGTGGTTGAATCAGATGGATCTCTGATTGGAAAACCCATAGTTTTCCCACTAACTTAAGTTGTATCCCATGAAAAGCATCTGCTATTTATATAAAAGAATATACTAAAGTGTATTGTATGATTTGTACTAAAATAGAATGTTCAAGCTGAATTTGAGAGGCAACTATTATAGAATATAAAGAACATGAGTTTTCTAATACTGGGCTTACTGCTTATTGGTTAAGGGACCTTGGGCAATTAATTTAATTTTCTATGCGTGTTTCAACACTTGTAAAGTGGAGACACTTCTAGGTACATAAAAAATGTGATTAAATTAAAAATTAGTGAACAGCTTGCAGGATTGTTGGGAATTTTAAATGAAATATTGTGAAGGGTTGTCTGATAGAGTACTTCATACCCAGGAAATGATGCATTTTCTGCTGTTCCACTTTTTATGTTTTAAAACATATTTAATGGGCTATCACAACATAACTTTACCAAAAGAACATACTTTACATGTTCTTCTGTACCTTGCTGTTCCCCCCTAAACAAGTATTATGAATATCTTTCAATTCAATAAATGTAGGTTTGCATTATCCTTTTAATGGCTTTACTGCATTCCCTTTGGTGGATATACTATAACTCACCAAACTGTATGTATTTAGGCACTTGGTCCGTTTGCAGGTTTTCACAGTTATCCGTGACTCTGCTTGGCCACATCTCTGCACATATCTCTATTTCCTTAGCAAAAGTTTCTATAAATGGAATTGTTGAGTCAAAGGGTACCTAGTTTTATAAGGGCTTTTCATACATACTGCCAGATTGCCTCCAGAAACTGTGCTACTTTTTATTCTCACAATAGAAAAATATTTCCCCACATCAATTTATCTTTGCCAAGGAGTTATATATACATTTAGTTTTCCAATTTAAATGCTTCTGATAACAACTGATGAGATGCTATCTTATTAATTGCAAGGAAACACATTAAAAGCAACCAATAATTTAGATCTGGAATTTATAAACTTGTTCTGTAAAGAGCCAGATAGTAACTATTTTAGGTTTTGCAAGCCAGACCTCCATCTATTCAACCCTGTTTGGAATATGACAGTAGCCACAGACAACACATAAACAAATGAGTGTTTGATGACTTTGTTCACGGACACTGAAATTTGAATTTCACATAACTTTCACGTGTCATAATTTTATTCTTCTTTTGGTTTTTTTTTCATTTAAAACTATAAAAACTATTGTTAGCCCAGCAGACAAAGGACTGATTTGCCTTAGGCTGACCCCAATTTGCATAGATGTAATATGATTTCATATGGCTCATGCTTCCTAATTTTCATCTACCAAAGGCAAGGGTGGAGACAGCATACTGTAGAATAGACTGCGCTCTTTAGTCTTAAGAGTTGTAAACTTGCACAATCCAAAATGACTTCAAAGCCTGCTCTGTAATTTACTAGCGGTGCGAACTTAGGCACCTTGGCCTCTCGAACCTTTGCTTTTCCCTCACTTATAATGAAGTTGGACTCCTCCATTTGGTGCCCTTAATTCAGAATGAAAGCAGTTAAGCAATGACCAATATTGTTCAGTGTTCTTCAAAGTTCACACAGGAGGCGTTGCATTAATCTGTTGGATAAGTGACATAAAATGGACAGCCACACTGACAGTTATCACCTTGCATCACCTCCCTTATAGTTGTAATTAAAGTACATGCTGGGACATGAATGTATCCTTTGCATTTGCCAGGTGCTTTTAGATTTACTAAGGATTTTCAGACTTTTATTTATGTAATCCTTAAAATAATCCTGGGGGGGTCTATACATTTTTTGCTACATTTTGTAGGGAGATAACTGATATGAGGTCATTTTCCAAGATTATACCGAATGCACAGCTCCTTCGTGAAAGAGCTGCAATTGAACCCAGGGCTGGAAACCGCAAGTCCAGCCTTCCTTCTACGCTCAGGTGGATCCTCTTACATTTGAAAAGACTAGGGAACTGCCGTTTCTGCTGTCCCTTCATCGTGGAGCAGTCACTCCTTGCCTACTCGAAGTGGGTCTGCCCCCACCAGCCGGTCCTCGACCCCTCCCACTGCCGTCCCTGCTGTCATAAGCTTTTAGAACAGGGCTTTTCTCCACCCAACTGCCTCCCAGTTTATTGAAGGCTAAGGATGCTGTGAGTCAAAGGCAGCTAAATTTCAGGCCAAGTGACAGAGAGGAGCAGAGCAGGCCTACAGAGCTTAGCCAGTTCACATGAACATGGGAGCTCCAGCCGGACCTGCAGCTTGGGTCTTGTCCCACCCCTCAGTCCATCTCAGTGAGGCTTACGTACAACTCCTATGTTTCTGAGATTTCCCTCCTTATCTATCCCCCTTTGTTTAAACTAGCCTGAATAAGCCTGTTTCTTGCAACCAAATAAGCCCAAAATAGAACATTTTGGCTGATTCATGGAACTCTTTTATTTCCTTCCTTTAAAATGTAAAAACCCATATAGGTCCATGGGATTTGGGAGAGGAATATAAAATATTCACAGATATGATTGTGAAAATGATAAAACTAGCATATAGCAGTCAAAATAGCATTAAAAGCTACATACTGATGTAATTTGGGCACATCTTCAAATTATGATTAAAGTAGGCAAACTGAGTTTTGAATGATTTCTTGTGGGAAGTGAAGAATGATCTAAGTAAAAATTAATTATCTAACTCTGAAATTCACTGTGAGATTTATTTTGGATGAGGACTATTTCATTGATCAAAGGCTTGAAGGTAGAAAGTAGTAGATTGTATTTGTTTTTATGGCTTTTATTTCTGCTTTTCCTGGTGATAAAACCCTACGTTCCTGGCTAATCCTATTTATACTGCAGTTGGAGTTGTTTACTTCTGTTTTTTGATCTTTCGTGTAGTTGCCACTTCTATATTAAAATACTAAAAGCTAGATCATTTTCATTTTGTGCCTTTGACGTATTCCACTTTTGCTTTGGCCTGGGCTACTTACCTGTCTGTTTTTTTATATCGTATGTGTATTTTGACTTCATTTGGATTAGAGCTCAGTGGTTCTTCATCCAGTTTGTACGGAGAGTCGCCTGCAAAGCTTTGTGCTTTCAATATAAAAATATTCAGAAGTTTCCCTCTCCCAAAGATTCTGACTTAATTGATCAGGGCTGGAATCCAGATATTAATTTCTTTAGGTTCCTCTGGTGAGATTCTAATCACCAGGCTTGAGAACCATTAGTTTCAAGAAACCTACCAACCTCTTCTAGAATCCAGTTAGTCAGCAGTAGGGTTCATAAATGTGTGATTTATTTCTTAATCAGATAAAAGTCTATTGATCCTTATGCACAACACTTTACACCAGGAGAAGAGGTGAGTCTTCATCTGTCTGCAACTCAGAAGTGTAGTGTGGGATGGACAGTCCACAGAGGGCCTTGGGAAACCTCTCATTGTTGTAGTTCCTTTGATAGGAATGATTTGCATAAAGAAAAATTAAGGTACTTTATCAATGGTTATTGCTTGCCTTTTTAAAAGAGAAAAGTATGACCTGTCAGAATTTGATAGTATTGTAAATCAAGTTGCCAAGGCTTCTGCAGACCAGATTCCCCTCTTCTAGGGAGGAAGTGGTGTCCAAAGTTGCACTGTTGGGTCCTCTAGAAGGGGACTCCCAAATGCAGCTTGGGGTGTAAGCAATAATTGTTGTATTCGCTGTGGCACAGAGAAAGCTCTGTCTACGGGGGGCCCTGGGGTTAGTGCCGCTGCCACATGATGAAGTCATAGACAGAAGGTGCTGCCCTGGGAGATGGCACATACACTGGAGAACAGAAAGAATAAGGAGCAAACGCCACACAGCAGCATGGAGGAAGTGCTGCGGCGAGACTGTCTCTCCCTATTTCCTAAGGAGCCCAGCACGGGCTCATGATTATGTATGTCAGGGCACACTAATGTAGTTCTGAAATTTCAGCTAGTTACAAGGAAACCTTTCAGTAATAAGAAAATGTCAATAAAATAGTAGAGGCAGATCCTGCATTTCCACATTTTAAATGGTACAATTTCTAAGACAAACAAATTTATTTCTTCTAAATTTGTCCCTGTGTAGAAATGGTTTAGGTTCTAGGAAAACATGAATCTCATTTTTTTAACAAGTGCTGGTATAAAGTTAAAAATTTTTTTTCTATATTTCAGAGGGGAAATAAAACTGAAAGTTATCAAAGGGACTGACCATTTCTATCTTAATAAAACAAAGCTCCCTTCATTACAACATAATATAAAGTGGAAACTTACACATATTCATCATTATAATATGATAATGTGTATAATAAGCCCGAGAGTTAAAAATATTTCAAGCCATCCCAATGTTAAAGGAAAATGAATACTCAGTGACTCAGAAAATATGGCTTCCAGCCTTATGAAACTTTCATACTCCTTAAACAGAAAACATGATGGTCTATAAAACTAGAAACAAAAATAGGCTTTAAGATTGAAGTCTACCTAAAGTACAATATATATATTTCTGAAACTTATAGGAAAAAAGGTCTTGTCATGCTAAAATGGAGTTGTCAGACCATTGATAGGAATGAGAAGGCTGGCATGAATTCCTTTGGTGAAGCCATTGAAATTAAGGTTAAAACAGAGATCTGACCTTTAAGGGACTGACCACATGCATGTTATGATTTCAAATAAGTGAATCTTAATGCAATGTCAGGGGCTAGCATCCACCCCGTCCCCCTCAGGCATCAGTGAGCGATTCTGTGTCACTTCAACCTGTGCCTCAGGAATGTGTTGACAAGCCCTGACAAGATGCCAAATGGAGAAGAAAAATTAAATGCAAATGTATGGCCTTCCTCTCCACATAGCTGCAAGGTTTATGTTATATCAACTCTGGGAATTATCAGAACTCTTGTTCGCCTGTCTTCCTCGGCGGTATTCCATGAGGAAGCATCAGGGATTGCCACATTAAGACAAAATGAAAAAGACTAGGCTACAGAAGAGTTCATTTGAAAGTAAAGGCCATTTCATCATGTCAAAAGAATAATACGAATGATAGACTAGAATATGCATCGTTTCAAGTGCTTTGCCTATAATGTGGTTATTTTAAAATATGTCCACAAATTCTTTGACGCACCTCTTACTGAGAGGTAGGATCTGTCACTTCCTCTATATATTTTTAATTGAAGTATAGTTGATATACAATGTTTTATTGGTTTCAGGTGTACAATACAGTGATTCAACAATTACATACATTATAAAATGCTCACCACAAGTGCAGTTACCATCTGTCACTATATGAAGATATTAGAATATCATTGATTATATTCCCTAGCTGCACTTTTTCATCTCCATGACTAATTTACTTTATAATTGGAAGTCTGTACCTCTTTATTACCCTTACCTCTTACCCTATGGCAACCACTAGTATGTTCTCTGTATTTGAGTCTATTTTTCTCTTGTTTTATTTTTTTAGATTTTCTTTATAAGTGAAATTATATGGCATTTGTCTTTCTCTGACTTATTTCACTTAGCATAATACCCTCTAGGTCCATCCATGTTGTCACAAATGGCAATATTTCATTCCTATTTGTGTCTAATATTCCCTTGTACATATGTACCACATCATCTTCATCCATTCATCTATTGATGGACACTTAAGTTGCTTCAGTGTGTTGACTGCTGTAAAGAATGCTACAATAAACATAGGAGTTCATATATCTTTTCAAATTAGTGATTTTGCTTTCTTCAGGTAAATACCCAGGAGTGGAATCACTGGGTCATATGGTGTTTCCATTTTTAATTTTTTTGAGGAACCTCCCTACCGTTTTCCATAGGGGTTGTACGAATTTACATTCTCATCAACAGTTTATGAGGGTTCCTTTTTCTCCAAATTCTTGTGAACACTTGTTATTTCTTGTCTTTTTGTTAGCCATTCTGACTGGTGTGAGGTGCTACCTCATGTGGTTTTGATTTGTATTTCCCTGGTGATTTGTGATGTTGCCTATCTTTCATATGTCTCTTGGCCATCTGCATGGCACTTCCTTCTGACTCTCGCGGCACTTCAGTGATTTACTATGATCCAGTAGTCTGCAGGAGAAGTGTTGCTTCATGGCTTTTGAGGCCAGTCAGAAATGGCTATACAGCTTCTACCTGGATCCTTTGGGATTCTTTGGCTGAAGTGACCTGTCAAAAGTCCTACTACCCTGAGACTGACTGTCAGGACAGGCCATGTATATTTGCTCTAGTGGACAGCCCGAGCTGAGCTCCTAAGTGTCAGCCAGAATCAACTGTCGGCCACTGAGTGAGCTAACTTGGGCATACAGACCATTCAAGTCTAAAGTTAACTTCAGTCCCAAACCACAATTAACTGTAACTGCATGAAAGCCTCTAACCGAGATTTGACCTGCTGAGACCTCCCAAATTCCTCACTCTCAAATCATGAGCACAATAAAACGGTGGTTTTATTGCCCTTAAGGTTTGGACTAATCATTTGTTATGCAACAATTGTAACCAGAAAATACATTGACTCATTTAATCCTCACAGTCACCTTACAAAATAGCTACTCTCTTTTTCCAGATGAAGATACTGACTCCCAGAAATGTTAACTGGCATATTCGGTGTTGCATGGCTTACAAGCAGCAATGCAGGTATTTGAACCCAGGTAATTAGGTTCCAGAGTCCTTGTTCTTAAGGATGTTGAAATGGGTTGTATCATATCTGAACTTTATATGCCATTTCAAGTCTTGTTGGACTCAGCTGTTTCTGAAGCCAGTGACCACTTGTTCCAGCCCCACCCAGTCCTGCAGAGACCAGTGCTGTGCCAACTCTTGCCAGCTTTACCCTGCCTAATTCCCCTGCAACACGAGCCGAATAAACTCTTCTCCCTTCCTTCTGTTGACACACTCTCCTCAGAAGCAGATTCTCAGAGGACAGTTTCCGGATCAAAAGGTCAATTGCAAAGTAGTACTCAGCTGAAAATGTACCTTCCTATTAGCTTTGCCTCCTTCCTCACCTCACCTATTTTTAGTTCACTTCCACCCCATTTGTATAACACTCCCTAACAAGAAGTAACACATAAGCCATTATTTCAAATTCTGCTTCCTGAGAAGCTCAGGTCAAGATAATAACCAAACATAATTTCATTAAATTATGCTTATGTTTATAAAATATATGGCATTGTTTTGCACATTTAAAACTTTTTAGGCAAAAGTTTATTGTCTAAAAATTATTGTCTTAGTTGTCTAAAATTTATTATCTAAGATTATTCTGCAAGTTTTGTTCACTTAACACTATATAATTTGGAAAACTTCCCATGTAGATGCATGAAGCTATAAGTCATATATGTTAAATGCTATATATTCTGTTGTGTGACTATATCAATTTATTCATTATGTTATACATGGATATGCATAAGATGTTTTGAATTCACTGCTAAATTGTTGGTGTGATGACTAATAATCTTTTTTATCTTTTTATGTACATATGTGTTAAATCCTTCAGGATCTTGTTAGGGAATTGTTGAGTAGAAGTATGTGCATATTTCAATTTTAATAGATATTGCAAATTAGTCTCTAAAATTATTTTATAAATCCTCATTGAAAGTCCTGTGTATTCTTGAAAAAACTTGGTATTATCAAACTTTTTTAAAAGACTATTTTTTAGAGCAGTTTCAGAAAATTGTGAGAAAAGCACAGAGATTTATCACATACCCTCTGCCTCAGTACATGCACAGCATCCCCATTATCAACTTCCCAGGCGAGTAGTACATTTGTTACAATTGATGAACCTACACTGACATGTCATAATCACCCAAAATCTATAGTTTACCTAGGGTTCACTCTTGGTTTTATATATGCTATGGGTCTGGACAAAAGTATAATGACATGTATCCATCAATATAGTATTATATCTGGTATTTTCACTGACCAAAAAATCCTCTGTGGTCTGCCTATTCATCTCTCTCCCATCTTTAACTCTTGGTAGCCACTGATCTTTTTACCATCTCCATAGTTTTACCCCTTCCAGAATGGCATGTGGTTGGAATCATATAGCATAGCCTTTTCAGATTGGCTTTGTTTAGTAGTATGCATTTGAGTTTCCCTTATGTCTTCTCATGGCTTGACAGCCTGTTTCTTTTTATTGCTGAATAATATTCCATTGTCTGGATGTACCGTCATTTATTTATCCATTCACCTATTGAAAGATGTCTCAATTGTTCCCAGATATAGGAAACTATGAACAAAGCTGCTATAAATATCCACATGCCATATTTTGTGTGGATGTAAATTTTCAATTTATTTCAGTACATAGCAAGGAGGGCAGTTGCTAAATCATATAGTAAGAGTATGTTTAGTTTTATAAAAAGCTGCCAGACTGTTTTCCAAAATGGTTGTACCATACTGCATTCCCACCATCAATGAATGAGTTTCTCTGGTTCCACATCCTCAGCAGTATTTGATGTTGTCAGTATTCAAGATTTTGGCCATTCTAGTAGGTGTGTAGTGGTATCATTAGTTTAAATTTGTATTTCCCCAATGGCATATGAAGTAGAATATCTTTTAATATGCTTATTTTCTATGGGTCTATCTTCTTTGGTGAGGTTTCTGTTAAGGTCTTTGGCACATTTTTTAAGTGGGTTGTTTGTTTTCCTATGGTTGAGTTGTAAGAAGAGTTCTTTGTATATTATGGATAGTCCTTTATTTTGCACATATTTTATCCCATTCTCTGGCTTGTCTTCTCACTTGCTTGATGCTGTCTTTAACAGAGCAGAAGTTTTTATTTTTAATGATATCCAGGTTATCAATTCTTACTTTCACGGATTGTGCCTTCGGTGTTGTATCTAAAAAGTCAGTGAGATGTGCAAGATCATCTAGTTTTCCCATATGTTATAAGAATTTTGTCCTTTTGCAGTTTACACTTAAATAAATAAATCCAATTTGAGTTAATTTTTGGGAAGAGTGTAAGGTCTGTGTCCAGGTTCTTTTTTTTTTTTTGTATATGGATATTCCAGTACCATTTGTTGAAGAAAATATTTTGCTCCATTGAGTGTCCTGTGTTTCTTTGTCAAAGATCAGTGACTATATTATATGGGTCTATTTCTAGGCTCTCTATGCTATTCCATTAATCTATTTGTTCATTCCTTCACTGATGTCATGATGTCTTGATTACTGCAGCTTTTTAGTAAGTCTTAACATTGGGTGGTGCAAGTCCTCCAGCTTAGTTCTTTTTCAATATTGTGTTGGCTGTTCTGGCATTTTTGCCTCTCCATACAAACTTTAGAATCAGTTTTTCAATATCCATAAAATACCTTTTTTCCTAAGATTGCATTGAATCTATAGAGTTGGGAAAAACTGCTATCTTGATAATATCTGTCTTCCTACCCACAAACATCAAATATCTCTCCATTTATTTTGTTCTATGATTTCATTGTCAGAGTTTTGTCATTTTCCTCAAATGGATATTGTACATGGTGTGTTTTTTTAGATTTATACCTAAGTATTTCATTTTAGGGAATGTTAATGTAATTTGCATTGTGTTTTTTAATTGCTAATCCCATTTGCTGATATATAGGAAAGTGACTAACTTTTGTATGCTCCATGCTGCAACCTTGCTCTACTCACTTATTAGTCTGAGGGATGTTTTTTGGTCAATTCTTTGGGATTTTCTCCACAGATTGTCATGTCATCTATGAAGAAAATTTATTCCTTCTTAGTCTTTATACCTCTTATTTACTTTTCTTGTCTTACTGCATTAGTTAGAATTTATCAGACATATGAAGTTCTTTTTTAACTTCATGGATTTGGAGAGGAATAAAATAGTTTTTATTCATATTCCCCAGATTATTGGTGAGCTTGGACATATTGATGATTATTGAGCATGTCAGTGAGATATGAGCGTATTTCCATTTCTGAAATTTCTGTCTTACTTATTCGTAATACATCTTAATATATTCTGGCTCCTGATCTACTGTTGATTAAATGCACTGCAAATAACTTTTTTCATTCTAGGATACATATTTTCATATTTGTGGGCCTTTCATTGCAAAGAATATTTAACATTTCTGAGATATCTGTATTTTTCTTATATGGATAGCTTAAACTTTTGTGTCTTTTTCAAGAAAAACTCAAAGTGTTTATAAGAAACCAGGATTTAAAAGCCTATTTTTTTTAAGTCTAGTTTTTAAAAAATTAAAAATTTTGCTATTCATTTATAGATCTTTAACTCATCTTGATTTTGTTTTTTTGGTAGTGTTTCAGGTAAGAATCTCAATTTACTTTTTTCTGAATAGAGACAATACATTCCACTGTGTCACCTATGATTTCCTCATATTTCACTTTTTGGACTTTTTATTCTTTTCTACTAGTAATTTTTTTAATCAATCACATTGTTTTAATTACTATACAGTCTTGTGATTCTCCAACCATTTCCTTCTTTTTAAAAATCTGTCTTGGCTATTTCTGACTCCTTGTTATTCTAGATGAAATTTAGGAACAGTTTTTCAAGGTTTTATGAAAAATCCTTAAGTAACACTGAATTTAACAAATAACAAGATATGAAAATGAGTCTTCCTACCTGGAACATGGTATTTTTGAAAGTCTTTATGCCTGTAAGCAGTTCACTGAATTTTTTTCTGCAAAGGTATTAAACATTCTGTTAGATATATTCCTGGGTATCTTGCAAATTCTCATGTCATTCTTGAGGCTCAACTGACAAACCTTAAAACAAATAAACTGAATAGTCATAGAATGACGAATTTTATGAAGCAAAAGCAATGGGAATGTAACAGAACATTTCTGAAACAGGATAAGGAAAACTATTTCAAGCAGGTTAATAAACAGTTTTTCAGGAAGTTATATTTGGGCTGAGATCTTAATAGTGAAAGGGTGCCAGCCTTGTGAAGATATAGAAGAAAGACAAAAAATTCAAGGTCCTTGAAGGGCCAGCAAAGTGCAATAGGAAGAGTTGTATGAAATGAAATTAGATCACGGAGAACCTCGCAAAGCAGAGTAAGGAGTTTCAACGAGTATGGACTGTGAGCTTCGGGGCTTTGCTCTGCCCGGTGAGACCACTAGGCCTGCCTTCTGAAAAGAATTCAGCTGTTTGGGCTGAGGATCCCCCAAACACCTGAGGTATGTTCACTCCTGCATAAGGGAGCTCAAAAAGTGGGCTTTCCACTCAAACTCCAAAACTACAGCATCAACGTACTTATGATACACTTCTGACTGATGGGCACATGACAATAGCAATCATGCTTCTGCTTCACCTTCAGATTCTAATGGGTTCCCATAAAATAAAGTTAGTCTCTTGCCTCAAACTGTTTTTATTAATTACTATGACTGTTTATATTAATGCTAGCTCTCGTGTCCTTATACAGCGTTCTGGATTCTGCTTACTGAAGCAGTCTTTTCCAAAATTCAGTCAGAGTTCTTCTCAGCTCAGCCTCTCTGCCAAGAATGTTTATTTATATACTTATCTAGCAGCTCAACATCTGACCATTATCAAAATTCACCCTTCCACTTAAAAGAGAGGGTAAACTTAAAGGATGACACACATTTAGATACATCTGTCTGGATCTTGCAATTTCCTTTCATATGTTTCTTAAGGCCCAGTAGCCAGTTTTCTCTCTTGCCCAAAGCCACTTCATCACTTTGTGCCATCTTTGGGAAAGCTCTGCATTCAATTCAATGTACTGCACAGTGAGATGATAATATCATGCAGTGGTTATGATGGAATTGGTTTACTAACTGCGAGGCTGTAATTGACTGGATTAACTCAGTTCTTCACTTTCCTCCAGCAGTGTTCATCTGAACTGACAAAGCAATGTATGAAAGAAGGCAGTGTAGATAAAAGCTTTTAGGGAGGGCAGGTTTCTTCCCAAAAGCCAAAATATTTGGAGGTTTTCAATGGATACATGAGAAGTAAACCATCACAGTAATTTTCATTCTCCACTAAAATGTTACTTGAAAACTAATCTGTACAGTCCTTATAAATACCTTCTACCCCCAGATGACTCATTGCCTTGAGGGCATTTAGGATGAAAAGAGCTATTGGCTCTTCATCTTCTGTCATCAACAGAGGAATTCTTCTGTATGTCCTTGAGTAACTTTTATTTACATGACTTACAGCACTTTTCCAAACCCTCACAACTACACGATACTCATATTATAATAGAAAGTTGAGGCAGAACTTTAAAACTGACTTTACAGTTTCTTTCATCACTTACTGTGTAACCTCAGACAGGTTATATACCCTTTCTTTGTCTCAGTTTTCTCTTCCTAAAATGTTGATAGCAGAGTTTCTTGGATCAATTGATTGATACATTTAAAACAGACCTTGACATATAACAAATATTCAAGATATGTTGTCTGCTATTAATACTTTTCTGACAAATGCCCTACTCCTCCCCCATCAAATAGCACTCTTAAAAAATAATCTTACTGATAACTTCACAGTTTATATAGGACATCAAGCCTGAACTCTGTCATACTCTTATCCTTCCTCTTTTCTTGTTAATTCAGTCTTTACCATCTTCCTTTCTGTCCCCCAGTTTAGAAATTATTCCTCTACCAAGGAATGATTACTCCTGCTGTATGCTGGACATACTCTTCTCCAGAGTCTTGCTAATTCATTATCCCTTCTTTTATATACCCTCAACACTTCCTTCTTCAGTGACTTTTTAATTCTGACCATAAACATATCCAAGTCTCTAGTTTTTAAAAAATTCCATGATACAGATACTTTGGAAGACAGTTTAGCAGTTTCTTACAAAACTAATCATAGTCTTTAAATAAAATCCAGCAATTACACTTCTAGATATTTAATCAACTGAGTCAAAAACATATCTACACAAAAACCTGCACTCAAAATGTTTGTAGTATCTTGACTCGTAATTACAAAAAGTTGAAAGCAACTGAAATGCCCTTCAGCAGATGAATGGATAAACAAACCGTGGTACTGTTCATCCATGCAAGGGATTACTACTTGACAAAAAAAGAAATGAGCTACCAAGCCACAAAATAACATGGAGGAAACTCAAATGCATATTACTAAGTGAAAGAAGCCAGTGTGAAAATGCTACATATTTATTGAATGGATAAGGTAAAACTATAGAGATGGTGAAAAGATAATGGTTGTTAGGGGATAGGTAGGGATGAAGAGATAGAGGATTTTTAGGGTATGAAACTATTCTGTATGATATTGTAATGATAGATACATGACATCATTTGGCAAAACCTGTACAACCTAACAAGACAAATAATAAATTTTCATGTAAACTATGAATTTAGTTAATAATAATATATCAATTGGCTCATCAATAGCAAATATACCACACTGATACAAGTTGTTAATAATAGGAGAAACTGTGGGCTCAAAGAAAGAGAGTATATGAGAATTCACTCTACTTTCTGTTTAATTTTTCTGTAAACCTAAAACTGCTCTAAGAAGTAAAGTCTATTAATAATAATTATTTATAAGCCTCATGAAACTTTATATAAGTTGTCTCATAACAGCACCTAGATTAGTATTTGATTGAATAACTGTGAGAAGGTGTTTATGAACACTAGAGGCAGGTAATTTGGGGGCCATCTTAAAATCCTCCCTACCCCACTATCCCATTCTATGCTGTCACCCCTCAACAACATCCTTTGTAGCAATGGGCAAACGTTGATGTCCCCTATACTTCCAAATTGGGCTCTTTTATTTTCTTTTTCCATATATTCACCTGGATTACTTTATCTACTTCCATGGTTTCAACAACTTTTTATATAGTATTAACTACAAAATTGATCCATCCTACCTTGTTAACCCTTCTGAACTCCGTACTCATATTTCTCAGTGCCTTTTCATGATAGCCACTGGAATTTCCAAAAGAGCCTCATGGAAAACTCATTAATGCTCCTATACACATGAAATAAGAATATGATTTTCCCTGTCAACTTTTTCCCTCTTTGAATGAGGCCATTATTTACTCAATTGCTCAAAACAGGAAACTTAGATTTTTGCTTGATATTTTTTGAAGGCTTAGTATATAGATCAGGGACTCTCATAAATTCTTCCCGAGTATGAACATTTAATCCTCACAATATCTCTGTGGGGAAGGTACTGTTATTTGGAAACCTTGGTGAAGAACATTTCTCAGGGTATTATTACCTAGTACAAAGTAGTGCTAGAAACAAAACTGGCTCAAGATGTGAGTTCTTAACTATACTGTGCTATTTTTCTTTCCTCATGCCCACTTGGTTATCAAATCCTATTAATTGTACCTCTGAAATATTATTTGAACTCTCTCCCATTTCTAGCTCTGCTGTCATACCCTTGGTTTGGGATATCATGGAATATTCCCTTAAGCTCCAGACTGGTGTTCCCATATATAACTCTTGCTTTTTAGAATAACCTCTACATTCCTGTCATGTCAATCACACTTAAGTGGAAATGAAGTTTTTACTGCCTTGCTTAAAGTCTTCCTACTGACACTTTATAGCCTGCCATACAAAACCTTTCTCTGATTCCAGCCCCTATTTTCTGCCTTGTTCCTTTGTTCATAAGTGAACCTGTATCATATCTCCCGTGTCACCCTTTTCATTGCATGTCTGTCTTTTCTTCAATGGTGTGAGTTCCTATGAGCAGGAATCTGTATAGTATAGTGTTTGGTATAGAAAATTGGACTCTGTAAGTATTCAGTGAATAAACTGTATTTCTAATCCATCATTCCTTGTTTCAAGATTCATATTAAAAGATAACTTCAAGAAATTAAATGAAGAATCTAATTTTGTGACTGAAAATACCCAATATGTACCATATAATTCTTTCTATATGAAGTAGACCCACATGTAGTTAATTACACAAGAAATATTTCTACCTATTGAGATCAGTCCCCAGGGTCTGATTCTCTGTTTCATGGGTAATACTAATATCTTTGTTCAAAAAGGCATATGACTGTGTTTGCTTCTTTGCAGGTAGTTGGATCCAGAGCGGTGGTTTTCTGCTCAGACTGCTTTCTTTTCCCCAGCCCTGTTTATTTCACTACTTGATAAAGCATCTAACAATAATCCCCCTACAGACTATATAGGCATTTGAGTACTTCAACTGAAGGAAAATGGCAGATACCAACGTGACGAGCAGGATTACCCAAGTGCACTAATGGCCTATGACAAACCACATTTCCTAACAGTATGATCCAAACGTTCTTTCTTAAGTTATAATTAACCGACACCCACAACTGGTTGGTTTTGGGCATTCCTGCTTTTCCAAACAAGTGAAGTTAATTTCTGGTGGTTACCAACTTGAAATAAATTCTCACATCAGAGAACTTTAAAGCTTTTTCTGTCTTGCCAAGCTTGCTCCCTTCCTGAGTTACACTTCTAATAATTTCCATGTGCACCTTCTGCTAAACCCCAAGGGTGGACTCCTGACCTTGCCGGAGGTGTGAATGATGCCAGGGTTAGTGACTGCTTTGCGGTTCCCCAAAGCTCCTCCTCCCCAAACCGTGACAGTTCTGGTGCTGAGGTTGAGAAACTGGACAGGGACACTCCTGGGGTGCAGCTCGGAGGGGAGGAAGCCGAATCCTGGGGGCTGAAGAGGCTGCGAGGGGAGCAGTGCCCTTCTGGCCCCCGGCCTGTCCCCTGCTCTGCGCTCCCGTCTGGCCACCGGCGCGGGCCGCTGTCCACAGTGGGAGGTGCTGAAAGCAAGGGGAGGGCGCGGGGGCGGCGAGGCGGACAGCTCCCGCGAGCGCCCCCCTCCCCGCTCCGCCGCTCCTCCAGCCCTCCCCTGCTCCCGCAGCCATGCTCCGCGCGCGGGGAGGGCCAGGGGAAGGAGAGAGGGCCGGGGGATCCGGGCGGAGAGGGCCGGCTCTGCCTGGGGGAGGGCGGGCATGAGGGCTGGGGAGAGCCGCGGGAGGCGGCGGCGGCGGCGGCTCCTGCAGTAGCACTCCCCGGAGCCACCATCATGGTGAAGAGGAAGAGCTCCGAGGGCCAGGAGCAGGACGGCGGCCGCGGCATCCCGCTGCCCATCCAGACCTTCCTGTGGCGGCAAACCAGGTGAGGGGCGCAGAGGGAGCGCCGGGGCCGCCCCCCGGCTCGGGGCGCGCCTGGGGCCGCCGGGTCGCCGCCGCCGCTGCCCCTGCTGCTGAGGCCGCGCCGCAGCCTGCAGCTCCCTCCCCGGGGCGGACAGCAAGCCCTCTGCAGCCGCTGAAAAACACGCATTTAAAAAATATTTCGTTGAAGTTTGGTGACAAGCAGATTGGCAGCTGAATAAATATATACATAATTTACAGGGTGGGAGGGCAAAGAGCCTGGGGGGCCCCCCCCCCCAACTAGGGAAGATAATCATGACTGGCTGTGCGCTGGCGTCCAATTCCCTCTCCTTCTGCTGTAATTCCAGCCCTGTGACCTGTTGTTTTTCTAGCTCCTGTTTGGCGTATATCTGCTATGCCCACTTGTTAACCGTTTTTGCTTGGTTTCAGCCAGTGTAATCTTCCTGGTTAAAGCCTTTTGATGAGAATTTTTTTTTCGTGGAATGGCCTGAAACCTATTCTAATAAACAGGAAACAAGGTTTATCTTTATTATTATTATTATTAATTTTAGATATTTATCAGATAAGAAAGTAGATTCTGGAAATCATGACCAACAAGCTGTATTCATTTTTAGTTTTTTAATATGATTGTATACATGAGTAATAAATACTCCACTTCTAACCACTGACAATTTAAAATCTCATTAGGTAAAAGTCTTCAGAATAAGAGTGGATACAGAAAAAGTAGAGACCTGCATCTCTTTCATACATGTAATTACATGTAAAAGCAAATGTCAGCTGCTCAACACCTCATTAACAAGCTATAGGGAGTTGTGAATTTTATAGCACCAAGTCTTATTCATTGAAAAAGAATGTCATAAGGCTGCTCTAACAAAAATTGTAGTTGTGTTTATAACAAATTATCTCTTTAATTT
Source organism: Phataginus tricuspis (assembly GCA_029783875.1). Classification (NCBI taxonomy): domain Eukaryota; kingdom Metazoa; phylum Chordata; class Mammalia; order Pholidota; family Manidae; genus Phataginus; species Phataginus tricuspis. Next base: position 1,307,313 of record JAQQAC010019064.1, read on the forward strand.
TTCAGTGCATTTTTGAGGCCTAAACTGGGAAAGCAATATGAAGCCTCTTGTGTGGTATGTGATATTCACCGTTTAATAATTATTTCCATATTCTATGTGGTCATTTCAACCCAAAGAAAGACAGTAAATCATACTGACTGTATCTATTAATTCATGAGCTAATATTGAGCACTTACTATGTGCCAGGCACAGTTCTAGATGATGAGATAGAGCAATAATCAAAACAAATACAGAGTTTGCATTCTAGCGGGAGGGGCACAGGCCACTTACAAATAAGTGAAATACGTAGTAAGCCAGATGGTGATAAGCTCTATGGAGGAAAAATTAAGCAAGAAAGATTAGGGAGCACTAGGGTAGAGGTCTCATGTTGTAAGTAGTAGATAGATAAGGTTTACCTGCTAATATGACTTTGGGACCAAGATGTGAAGAAAGGGAGGGAGAATAGCTTAGGGAAGAGCAAAGAGGACAGCATCTGAAGGACCTAAACCCAGAGTAGGGAGGAATAGAGAGAAGAAGAGAGAGAGTGGAGAGATTACAGAGAACCAGGCGGTGGAGGGCCTTGCAGAGCAAGTATAAGTCAATCCTTAATCAGCAAGATCAAAACTGTTATATAGTCAAAGCCCATAAGATGAGTGCCTATGAACTACTCAAAGTAATACATAATTCTTAACATGTTCTGTGCAAGTCTGTAAATGAATAACATAATTATGAAAATATTGCTAATAATATTTATGCAAAACAGAGCGCACTTGTCTTGAGATTCTAAAGGAATCCCATATCTTTGCAAATTTCCATTTAACAAATGAGAACAAAAGACATGAAATCTTCAAACAAAATTGAAATGGACTTTTCACAGACTTCATTGAAATTTTGAGCTCACATAAAGGTCTTCACATTGTACATATTAGAATCTAAAAGTGGAAAGCCTGTGCATTTGGATATTGCCATGAATATTTGCAGATGACTACACAGATGACCTAGTAAGGCGTTCCAAAATGTGTTAGGGCCACAAACTAAAATGGAAGCCAACTGGAGAGTTACTCGTGTGTGTGTGCGCATGCACACACACACACAAAAAAGTAGGAATTTGTTTTGTTGTATCTTCTGCACTTCAAAGTTGTCACAGAGATATTTTTAAAATGTAACTTTATAATAAGAACCTTTTAAGGAAATTTATTCTTGTACTTAGCTCAAGTTAAAGTAATTTGACACTTGAAATCTCTGAGACTTCCTTAAATCATGCTTACAATTATACTCTCTTAAAATAATCCTGACTTTTCCCTGTTCTTGGCAAAGATACATCTGACATTTTAATGTTGTCACACAGTATCAAACAACTAAGTCACATAGATAGATAGATGATAGATACAGAAATATAAATATAGAAAACAATTTTCAGGGTTTAAAAAATTATAAAAGCTATATTAGTACATTTTAAGAAGAAAATAACGTTAAGTACCTAGAGCTCCCTGAAATTATAGAATATATGACATCCTCTAAAATTTATTTAAGACTGTATAAATTCTTGATAATCTTGTAATGTCTAACATGCTTACCCTTTACTTAAGGAATGCTTAGATACCTGAGGTCTGAAGAATTTAAAAGTATTTGAATCTGCCTTTATTTACTTTATTTTAAAAAATACAAAGGCAAAAGACTGCATTTCTGATTATACTCTTTATCAAAGCTCTGTGTGCCTTCTTTTCATTATGAAGATGAGTTTTTATTTTCTTTTTTTCAAGTCAAAAGTGGTTTTCTTTGGAGAATCTCTGTCTTAAGTCATGTCTTTTCATCAGGTATTCTAATAATTCCAATAATACAGCTTGCACACTTGAGACCTCTTCTCTCCCTCCCTTTCCTTCTTAATTCAACAGATATATTATGTATCTTTATGGTTATAGGCATTAGGTAAGGAATGTCTTGTGCCAGGTTACTGCTAAGGACACAGAACAACTCAGGAAACACAAAGTAAGATTTCTTAAAAGAGATTTCTTAAAACACCCTTCTAAGTGTTCTCTTATTCAACACTTGTTGAACATTGACATAAATTCTGTCCCTCAAGACACTTTGGCAAAAGACATTTTACTTGGTCTGCAAGTTGAGACAGTCCCTTTGGATGCCTCAGCAGTATTTTATAAAATAATACTTTCCAACATCTTCTGAGTTAAATGTGGTGTTGTACTGTTTTTTAGAGGACGCTTACTTTGGTGGCAATAAGAATCATTTAATAATTCAAGCCATATACTTTAGATCAAGACCTGAACACAGATAAATAAGGGAAAATGATGGCTGAGTCATTGAGTGTCAGCACATACAATGAAGTGCATTGTAAGTGCACAGTGAAGAATTCAGTCCAGGGATTTGCATCTTTAGTACCTTGATGCCCATTTCCTCACCAATCAGAATTCCCAGTTTCTTATTTTCCATGCTCTTTTTTTCATATGTATCTCCAGTCCTTTGAACGAGTATTGGTAGAAAACAAGCTGCATGGCCTCTCTCCAGCCCTCTCTGAAGCCATCCAGAGCATTTCCAGATGGGAGCTGGTGCAAGCTGCTTTGCCTCACGTCCTTCATTGCACGGCAACCCTGCTTTCAAACAGGAACAAACTAGGTTGGTTTTCCTGAATTACTTCTTTATGGCAAAACATTGTCCTTTGTGTTTAGCACTCTTATTAACAACATTTACTGGGTGCTTAACTATTTTCCCAGGCGCTGTACACACAATATCTCATTTAATTCTCACAACCTGCCCCCTCATATTGATACCACTATTATGTTCATTTTACCAGTGAGGGAACTGGCTGTCTTGTTTTTAATTTTACAAGTAATATGTGAATGTATTCTCCTTTTAAACACTGAAATATTATAGAGATGCCAAAGCCTATTTCTCATCCAAGATGAGTTCCAATCACAGCTGCCCCTTTGCCCTCCCAACTCCTAAAGCAACCACGTTCACTTTGTATGTGTGTCTGTGTGCAGGTACATAAAGATCGTTTTTCTTTTTTAGGTTATTGCAGATTGTTTTTCTCACGTGGTAATATATCTTAGTGTACATGCTGCTCTCAGTCCAGTTCCGCCTCCTCCTTTGGGTCTCTGCTCAAATCTTACCTTCATAGAGGGGCCTTTCCTGGTCACAATGTCTGAAAGAGAGCAGGGTTATCTTCAGAGCCTATACTCATAACCAGTGTACTGCCCATTTGGAAATATACATGGGTATCTGACTAATATATGGGTTTCTTTTCCTGTGATAGCATGTCATGCTTCAGAGATTGCAGCCAGTTAGAAAGTCCCAGAACAAAAATGAGCTCTTCCAGCAGTGGTTGTAAGAGATATGGAGAAATACTAGTGTCTCCCTGGAAACTGAACCACAGGAAAAAGCAAGGATGTTCTTCCCAGACCCAAAGTTGACCTCCATTGTTCTGGTCACAGAGTTTGTCCTAACTTGGCTGTGTGGTTGTCTCATGCAGGCCACCAGGATAAACTGGGTGTCGCTGAGACAAAGCTCCTTCACACCCTGCACTGGATGCTCCTGGAGGCCCCCCAGGACTGCAACAGTGAGCGTTTTGGGGGCACAGACCGAGGCTCCAGCTGGGGTGGTGGCAGCAGCGCCTTCATCCATCAGGTTGAAAACCAGGGCTCTCCGGGGCAGCCTGGCCAGAGCAGCGCCAACGATGAAGAAGAAAACACTCGAAGGAAGATCTTCCAGAACTCCATGGCAACTGTGGAGCTCTTCGTGTTTCTGTTCGCTCCTCTTGTGCACAGAATCAAGGTAACAGAAAGCTCGTGTTAGGCAGGGGTGGGACAGAGAGGAGGGGAGGGCGGGTTTCGAATGCTATTTCCATATTTTTGTGTCTATGTTCTTGGTATTAGCTTACAGCAAGCCAAAGCATGGAGAATTTTATTTCTATATTAAAGTACTGAATATTATTTCAAAAACACAATTCTCCACATACCATTGACCTACTTAAAATCTTCAGTGCTTCTCCCATCTGCCCCAAGGTAATGTCCAACATATTAAACATGGTATACAAGGTCAAGTATGATCTGGGGTTGAAGTTCCTCTCTTAGCTTATCAATTGCTAGTCCCTATGGGCTATTTCATGACCCAGCTGTGGGAGCCGTAGGAACCATTCCCTGAATATTCCCTTGCTGTTTTCTCTGCCCTCCTTTACTTCTTCTGTTTCAACTTCTGTCTCAACTTCATTGTCATCATTTTTGTGAAGCATTTCCTCTGATTTTCCCCATGTAGATTTAGTCACTGTCTCTTTTGTATTTCTATATCATTTTGTAGCTATTTCTATTACAATGCAGAGCGGTCAGCAGAAATTTTTTAATTTTTATGTGGACTTTTTGACAGTTTGGCACAACCTGACAATTGCTTTTCAAAATATTTTAAATGCATAAAACATAAAACATTAAGATCATGTGGAAATCAACTTTATTAAAAAATTATATCTATGTACCCCTTGAATCTGCAAGAGACAATTTCATTTGAAATCACTGTGCCACCACTCCCTAGCTGAGTGACCTTGGTAAAACTACCTAACCTCTCAGATCCTCCACTGCATAAAATTATGGATAAGTTCCAGCACAGGGTGAATATATGTGAAGACACAGTATAGTTCCAACACATGGAAAGAAATGAAGAAATATTCTTTCTATGAATGAATAAATTACAGTATTCCATCTAAGATAAGAGAGAAGGAACTAATATGCTCTATTCTTCTTTAATAGAATATTAGGACCCTAATGAATGATGTTTCAAGCGAGCATGTGGGTGTATGTATATCTTATTATACTGGGCCTGTGGTTGTGACAGCCCCTTTGGATGCCTCAGCAGCATTTTATAAAATATTACATCCCAAAATGTCATGTTAAACATGTTGTACTCTTTCTTAGAGTGCCATCTCTTTTGCATTTCTGTAGCATTTTGCAATTATTTCTATTATAATTTGGGGTCTGGAGTGGAAGTTTTCAATTTGTATGTGCTCTGAACTTTTCGACAGTTAAGTACTTTAATACAGTATAATATATATATGAGTGGTTGTGAGTCCTTAACAATCACTCTGAGGAGGATGGACTAATGAGGATTTTAACCCACTTTAGTTTTAGTTAAAAATCATTTTCAGTTGACTCTGTCCCATTGCTGGTAGGAAAATAATGGATATTACCCACAAATTCCCAAAATGCTTTGCATGCACTGGCCACATTGCCCATAAAACATAATGCAATTTTAAATGTTAAATCAACTTAAATCACTTCCTTAAAAGCTTTGACTTTCCATTTTAAAAAGTCTTTTATAAAGGTTACAGTTAATGGAAAGCGTTATTTTAATTGAGACCATACCCTGGCCTACGGGATCTGTTGGACTTGGCGCTGCTGACCGTCTGCCTGCCATTTCCACCACATCTCCCCGCTTCTCAGTAGCGTCTCTATTGCTCACCAGCCTCCAGGCTCACCAGAGGCTCAGTCTCCAACTCATTCTGGCTTTCAGGGTCTGCACTGGTTTTTCCTTCTGTTTGAAACCTTTGCCCCCACCCTCCACCTCTAGATTTTCACATGGCCATTTCTTTCTCATCAATGTACTCACAACCCAAATGTCCCCACCTCAGAAAAAAAATGTCTCTGGTTCCTTTAGTGCCACTAGCATATGATGCCACTTTCCCATCTTAGTGCTTCTCAGTCCCTGAAATTATTTTATGTTTGTTTACATGATTGTTGCCCATCACCCCCACTAGAAAAGAGGTTCTTGAGCAAAGGACACTGCCTATCCAGGTTACACTATATCCCCAGAATAGGGTCTGGAATAAATGAAGCACTCAATAAATATTTAATGACTGACTCTAAGTAAACATAAGTTATTATCAGAAGCTGATGCAGGTGCTCAAAGTGGCCAGTTGTGTGTAGGTACATGGCCCTTATAATGGCGAGGGCAGGAGAGAAAGCTCCTTAAAAAAGTGATGACCCATAAAGATGTGTAACTGTGCAGAAATATCCTCTGGATTAAAAGATGCAGAAGTGTATGTAAGAGTGGCTGGAGTGGCTGTAATTTTATTTGAAGACATGGCTGAGAGTCCAGGTTTTGGAAACAGACCTGCATTTGAGTCCAGAACTTGCTGCTTTCTACTGTCTGACATTGAGCAATTAAATTCTTTAAGCCTCAGTTTTCTCAAGTATAAATTTGTCATAAGAATAATTTTATGGGGCATTGTGTCAATTAAGCAAATTATAGTGTTCAACATTTCACATAAAAAGGCATTAACAAATGTTGGTTGCTTTTAGTGTTCGCATTTTCTTGCTTTTAGCATTACATATTATTAGTAGAAAAGGATCCTCTTTCAGGGGTAATTAAGGAAAGCTGGCTCAAGATCCCCAAGTTTCACCAGTAGCCTGGGAATGGAGCATTTATAAGGGACTGAGACAATGCACATAAAACTGTATGGTGATTAATTCATAGTAAACAATTATTGTTAGCTATTATTACCAGCATTATTATTTCATCATTTTATTAGTGTTATGAGGAAAATATTGTTCGAGATTCTATAGGGAATAAAACACATTAATGAGTCAATAAATTTCACCACAAAGCTTTGCTTGAGTGAGGTGTTTACTTTTTTCAGTGTAGTTGGAGAATGTACAATCCTTGGGTCACGGTTTCTCACCCTCAGCAATGTTGGCATGTTGGACCAGGTGATTCTTTGTAATGCAGCAGTGTTCTGCATGCTGTGGTATATTAGTGGCACCTCTAGCCTCCACCCATTAGATGCCTCCTTCCACCAACTTGCAACAGGCACCAATGACTCCAGACATTGCCAAATGTCTGCAGCAGGTAGGGAGGGTGGCAGTTGCCCCTGATGGGGATCGCTGCCCTGGAGCTTTCTTTTTTTCTTTTAATTTTTTATTTAGGTATTATTGATATTCACTCTTATGAAGGTTTCACATAAAAAAACAATGTGGTTATTACGTTTACTCATATTACCAAGTCCCACCCATACCCCAATGCAGTCACTGTCCATCAGTGTAATAAGATGACACTGATTCACTGTTTGCCTTCTCTGTGCTACACTGTCTTCCCTGTGACCCTCACACCATGTGCACTAATCATAATACCCCTCAATCCCCTTCTCCCTCCCTCCCCACCCGCCCTCCCTCACTCCTCCCCCTTGGTAACCACTAGTCCCTTCTTGGAGTCTGTGAGTCTGCTGCTATTTTGTTCCTTCAGTTTTGCTTCATTGTTATACCCCCCAAATGAGGGAAATCATTTGGCACTTGTCTTTCTCCGCCTGGCTTATTTCACTGAGCATAATATCCTCCAGCTCCATCCATGTTGGTGCAAATGGTAGGATTTGTTTCTTTCTTATGGCTGAATAGTATTCGATTGTGTACCACATCTTCTTTATCCATTCATCTACTGATGGACACTTAGGTTGCTTCCATATCTTGGCTATTGTAAATAGTGCTGCAGTAAACATAGGGATGCATATGTCTTTTTGAGTCTGAGAAGTTGTATTCTTAGGGTAAATTCCAAGGAGAGGGATTCTCCGGTCAAATGGTATTTCTATTTTTAGTTTTTTGAGGAATCTCCATATTGCTTTCCACAATGGTTGAACTAGCTTACATTCCCACCAGCAATGTAGGAGGGTTCCCCTTTCTCCGCATCCTCACCAGCATTTGTTCTGGGGCTTTCATTTATCTGCTGGTTATCAGACCTTGTCCGTCCCATCTTCCTTCCATACTCAGCCCATATGAACCTATGCTCACCAGCACCATTATGTCCTTTCTCCCTGTTCTTCCTTGGCATTTGCCCTTCAAAATTCCAACCCCAGATTATGACCAAAACCCACCTTTTCTATCTCTGAGATCTGCATGCTTCTGGGGAAAACTACACAACCACCCAGACTGGTGTATGTGCAAAGCCATGGCTCCCAAGCCCCATGTGCCGTCCCGCTTGCCAGTCCTTTTCTTCACTTTATTCCCCAAGACACCCACACAGCCCTTACACAGTGATGCAGCTTGTGGCTGTAACATGACAGTGGGCAGGAGGCATGGGAGCTGAAATCTAGATAAGCATGAGCCCCGTGCTGCATTTTCTCACCTCCCATTTCCTCCTTGACCTCTTATATTTGCTTCCAATTTCCTCTGTTATGTAACACACAATTTTCACGTATCATTTCCAGTTTTCACAGCTGCCCACAGAAAGGTGGACATCTTTACATTCATTTTACCAAAGAGCAAACCAAAGTCCAGAGAGGAAATAATCAAGGTCATAATTAACAAAGGTGGGATTCAAACTGAAGTCCAGCTGACGTTCACCAAAACTATACTGTTTCTTAGGCTTCTTTGAGGGAATTCTCACTAAGGTTGTGAATAACCTCTGAGCTATTGAAACTCTTTCACAGGCCTCCTCTCAATAAACCTCAGCTGCATTTGACATGACCATCACTCCTTGAAATTTTCCATTCATTTGGTGACCCCACTCCACTAGTTCTTGCATCCCTGAATATGTCTGTTTCTCTCCTTCGACAGCTCATCTTCTTTGCCTGCCCCCTTAGCAGTGGGGTTCCCTAGAGATCCATCCTGGGCCCTTTGCTCTTCTCACTCCATCTTTTCCTTGGAAGACACCCCCTACTTCATTTGCATTTGTGTTCCATGACTGGGGTCACCTAATTTTACATCTCCAAACTAGACTCTTTTCCTGACTTCTAGACCAAATGCCAGCTAGCTTCTCAAAATAGATTATTAATGGGTATTGCAGATTTTCCCTGGAATGAGCCCTTACCCCGATGCTCTGTATTTCAGGTGATGGACCCATTCGCTCAACAACTAGTAGCTATCTTTGATCCCTACCCTCATTCTTACCTGCCCATCCCACTAATCACTTAGTCCCACTATGTTTTCTCCTAAATATTTCTCATATTTACCACATTTTCCTCTTCTTTAATCTGATTATTTCCTCCCTCAACCCAAGGCTTCATCACCTCTTTCTTGGGCCACTTTCTAATGGTTCACAGTCTCCTGGCTTGACTTCTAATATCCAACCTCAATACTAAGTGATCCATCTGAACTGCCGACCTGACCGTATCACCAACGTGTAACCTCAATACTAAGTGATCCATCTGAACTGCCTACCTGACCATATCACCAACGTGTAACCTCAATACTAAGTGATCCATCTGAACTGCCGACCTGACCATATCACCAACGTGTAACCTCAATACTAAGTGATCCATCTGAACTGCTGACCTGACCGTGTCACCAACGTGTAACCTCAATACTAAGTGATCCATCTGAACTGCTGACCTGACCGTATCACCAACGTGTGTGAGGCGATTTGTTGGTTTCCCATCAGACACAGGGTGCCATTCCAGTTCTTTAGTCTGGCAACCAGGGCCTCTGTGACCTGCCTGACAACTTCTCCTGAGCCCCGAATGCTTGGGGCACCCTAAGCACATAACATGCTTTTCTTCAGGCCTTTTCTTATGCTGGTCCCGCTGCCTGGAAGGTTCTCATGCCTGACCCTTCTGCCGAGAAAGCTCCTACTCACCCTTTACAGCTTCATTAAGATCACACCTCCCTCTTCCTCTACGTCCATGACAGTCTATACCCATATCTTTATTGTTATTGTTAGTTTATTATCATTATCTCTTTATGTGCCTATCTCTCCCACTGTATTCTGAGTACTTTGAGGGCAGGAATTACCATCGTGTCCTGTATAGCTAAAATAGAGTCTCTGTTTCATATGTATTTCATTAATATTGACTGAGTGAATTAATTCACTAATGAGCAAGTAAATGTAATATAAATGAGTCATCCTTTTATAAGACAGTATATAATTCAGTGCATATTTTTCTATGCTTTTAATATATAACTGGCTCAAATATTTCACATGAAATCAATACTCTGAAAATTCAAATATTATATTAATTTTAAACCATATTTAATTTGATTAGAGAAAAAATGCTGAATATTTATTACAACTAAGGAATTTAAGCAGGGTGTATTTTCATGATTTGGTCATATTCACTGATTCCTTCAATAAATATTTACTGAGTGTAACTGTATGGTAGGCACTGTTAGGAATGTTGGAGAAACAGCAGAGAATAAAACAAAATTCAAGCCCTCAAGGAGATATTTATAAACCTTTTACTTTATACATATGAATGTAAACAACTTTGAAATAGAATTTAAAATAATAATAATTGTTTACTTAGATCTCTCTAAACTACTTATAAGCACATTTAGAACTGCTTCATGCCATCCTGGAAATAGGCTTTCAGTACAAGTCAAGAAAAGGATCTGAAATGTGGGCATGTTGACTCCCCAGTGTTTACATCTGGTTTTTCTCAGGACCTTTCTAGACCCACAGCTGTTTGAATATAGTGTCTTTTCCAGCTGTCAAGTTTTTGGTCATCTGTGCATCCATCACATGGGATGACCCATTAAAACAGACTCCAGAGGAGGAATCAGAGTCCCAGAGTTTATGCATGCAGCCAATTTATGAGAACTTACAAAGGAACCTGCCAACATAGGAGGAGACCATATGTTCTGTTCTAAAATTATTCAGGCCTTAAGAATGATTGAATTTAGCTAATGTTATTTGAGGAGTGTAAAATAAGCTCAATTAATCAGCAATTATGTATTGATGCTTAAGGGGAAATGCACAGAAGAAGGAGATCTCTGTTTGTCTCCAGTAAATATATGTCTAGTGGTGGATAGATCAGATAAAACAAAATGATGACAGTGATTGTCAGCAAGTGCTGACATGGATAGAGCAGCTGTTAAAGGCCAGGGATTTTGTGTAAAGCAGAGCTTGCCTCCTTCTGCAGTGTCCACTGGAGTTTTATTTGTGTCAAGATTATTTATGAGAAACCTGGCAAAGGACTGAGCTCAGAAACAGTAAAATCACTGAAACCAGGTCAATTGAGGTTTGGCTTCCTGCATTTCTGGAGTCAAATCTGATAAGCTTTCTTGCTGTCGATTCGCTGCTTGCTGGGTCTAACACCACATATAATGCTCTGCAGACTTTCCCATGTCCAGTTCAAGGAAAGTGAGGTTACTCTCTCCTTAACTCCACACCTGCATGTCATGCTGTTTACTCCTTATCTTCATATGAATGTCTGGTAGGCATCTCAAACTTAATATGTCTAAATCTAGGCCCCTAAGGTCCCCAAACTTGTTCCTCCTTCATCTCGTCCATCTTTATCAATGGCAGAGTCAAAACTCTTTGACACCTCTTTCTCCCACACTCCACTTACAGTCAACTGGCAAATTCTGTAAATTGTATCTTCAAAATGTATCCAGAACCTAACACTTCTCATTTTACCTCTACTAACCCCCTAGTCTAATCATCTTTCACCATGATGATAATAAGAGCTTCCTAAATAGTCTGTTTTTCCACCCTTGCCCTTTCTGGAATCGTTCTCGATGACTGGAGTGATGCTATCAAAACATGCCTCCAGTCGTGTCCCGCCGCTACTCTAACCCTCCTCTCGCATCCTGTCTCACTTGGTGATCGCTGAAGTTCTTCCTATGACCTGTCAGGCTTTATACTATTTGGATCTCAATAATTTCTCTGACCTTGCTTTTATCTACTCTTCCGTCGTTCACTCCACTCTAGGCACCATTTCTTAGCTGTTTCTTGACACCTAAGGCTTATTTGAGACTTTGGCAGTTGCTGATCTCTTCTCACAGAATGTTTTTTCTGAAAATATCTACATGGCAGCTCCTTCATTCCATTCAGATCCCTACTCAAAAGTCACCTTCACAGTAAGGCCTTCCCTGGCCATCCTGTCTAAAATATCACACCTTGCCTGATACATCCCTCTACCTGCTTTACTTCCCCTCTGCACTATGAGAGTAGGGAATTTTGTATGCTCTGTTCACTCTTGTATCCTAGAAGCTAGAACAGTACCAGATACTTAATAAAGTAAGTGGTCTATAAATTTCATACAGTGAATGTTGACTGAAATTGATCAAGTACTTCACATGCTTTCCTAATACCTCCACAGGGAGTCCTAGATGCTTCCCCATTGTGGGAAAGGCATCAGCCTTTCCAGGGGAGGCTTCCCTTGACACTGGGCTACACTGATTCACCATTTGCAGAATCAGTGTTCTTTCTTCCAACTTCTTCCTAGCTTGTATCCCTCTAGAACACTGCTTCTTAACCATGGCTACACATGAAAGTCACCAGGGGAAACTTCAGAAAACCTCACAGCAATTCTAATTTAATCAGTGTGGTAGGGAAGGATGTGAGGCCTGGGCCTCTTAGGTTTTAAAAGCTCCCTAGATGATATAATATGTAAGCCAGAGGTGCAAATCGCTGCCCTAAGTGAATTCCTCGGTCTCAACTGTGTTCATTTATCTGTGATCACATTCTCTGCTTCCATCTCTACATTGTTTTGAGAGGCTGAATTGTTTAAAATGTAATCTCACAATGTCATATATTTGTACTTACACAATATGATATTGCATTTTAAACATTGTAGACTCTCAAAATGGTATAATGATAAAGAAGAGAATCTGCTCCCTTGAAGTGACCTTAAATTGAGGATAAACTGAATATGAGTTGAAGGCTCAGTGCAATTCAGCAAGTATTTATTGAGCACCTATTGTGCACCCAATTCCTAATGCTGTATTTAGCATTCTGATGACACCAGGGGCTCTGGGGAGGGAGGATGCCTGATATATCCCTACCTTCAGGAATTAAAGATTTTTAAGAAGGCAGCATTACAAAATAATACACTAGGAAGGGTCTAAGTATGTGTTCCTAATCCCATGAAATGCAAGAACAAGAGATAGATGGGAGAATAGAAAGTCAACACATTAGCCAGCATCTGAGGATATTGACTTAGGAGAAGGAAAGACAATTCAAAAATTAAAAGGAATAATAGTGATAACCATGAGGAAAGAGATCTTCCAAGACTCTTGAAATACACAAGCCTTGATCACTAACACAAAACAATAACTGGTGTGTTTCATGCTTTGCCCAAGCTGCATTTTAATTAACTATTACTTTTGCCTAAAAGCAGACCATTGTGGTGTCCATAGTAATTGTGACGATAACTTAGGGCTATTGGTTTGCCTTGGAAACACTTACCTGAGTGATGAAAGAAGGTCTAGAAGATCGACCTACTTTGAAGATAATCTTGGGAATGATGTGAGTCATTGCATTGACTGGTCCTTCCAACCAGTTCTTACAAACCAGTTATTGGACATAAATCTTCTCTTCCCCCAGGAATCTGACCTCACGTTCCGACTGGCCAGCGGGCTTGTTATATGGCAACCCATGTGGGAGCACAGGCAGCCTGAAGTTTCTGGTTTCACAGCACTGGTGAAGCCCATCAGGAACATCATCACAGGTGTGTGACCCGGACACCCAGTGGAATGGTCTCAGCAGACTCCCCCATGTACAGGAGTGAGGGCGTGGGGTGATTTGCCCTTATGAAACCAAGAGGAAAGAAACTTCTCCAAGGAATTATCTAGGTTCCCCACAAACAGGGCTCATTCACACAATGAGAAAATCCAAACCCAGGGCACGTGCTGTTGAGTTTGTCTGACTTGGAGTAAGTCATTTAAAAGTCCTATGCCTCAGTGGTCTCATATGTAAAATGGGAGTTAAAAGTGTAATATTACTAACACAGGGATGTTATGAGGCATAATTTAATTAACATGTAATTGCTTAGAATTCCAGGCACATTGTAATTAAGTAGTAGCTATTATTATTATATATATTATGTAATTATATATATAATATAATATATAATATATATAATATATATGTATATAATCAACATAATGGAAAATGGAGTAACAGTTCCTTAACAATCTCATCTTAGTGTTTTTTTGCAATGGAAGCATTTCACTGCAGGAATCGTCTAATGAGATGGTCCTATTGTTGAACTGTAAAAAAAGCGACACATGATAGCTTGAAAAGTGCTTTGAAGGATCTTGCTTCACCCCAAATCTTTTACTACATATGTGACCTAATATTTCTGAGAGTTTCTATTTCTTTAAAATGGAGGTATTATACCACTTTATAGGGCCTGATAGTGAGGGGTAAATAAGAATGCACATAAAGTACCCATTTTATAATGTGTACTTAATAAATTTCATCCTTCTAGTCCCAGCCCAACTTTTAATAATAAAATTTAAAAAGATATAAATTGGGGGGGGAAATATGCAGAGGCATGTACACATGTATATTTTTTTGTAAGGTTTTTCTGCAGACAATGGAAGAATATGCATATAAGAGCTTTATAAGGGGAAGGAAACCATACAAGTTCCTACGTACTTTCCCTCCCTGTAACTTAACACAACTCTGCAAGGTACATAATATGTTATGGGATTTTCTAAAATAAGGAGTGCCATATTATTCATATATGTGATGAAATAACTATAGTGACCAATCATGCTTAGTACAGTAATTCAAAAGAAAGATGAAATTTTTCTTGTAGTTAAAGTAGAATAATCCCACAACTTACAGGTATACAATGCATTATCTATTGAAGTAAGTTATAAATTTAAGAGTAACAGCCTGTCCTAAGGTTCATATATCAAGGAACTAAGTAAGTAAAGATGTCATAGCCAGAAGTGATCTGTATTGGATTCCATGGAAGGAATGAGGTTAGTTTCACTGAATTAAAACAACCATAGAGTGAAGATGCAACATTGAAAAACTGAAAACAATAGAAATAAGACAAAAGAAAAAGAAATATGCTACAGTAAAACAAAACTTATGGAAAAACTATATCTTTATGCTGATGATTAGAGAAAAATTTGTTTTCATTTGTTTAAGTCCTATCACTTTCCTAATGAATGGAGGGTTCACTTCAGAATCAGGTCTGCCTGTCTGTCTCTCTCCCATCATTTAACACATGTATCAGACAATTAAGCTATCATGTCCTCCATGGAAACACCTGGGCTGTACACTTCCCTTTGCCTCTGGTTGATATTCACAGTGGGTTCCTTTCCGTCTGCCTGATGCTTCTGGACTTGAAATGATGCCCAGAATCTGGGGAAATCAAACTTAGGCCAGACAACATGGCCAGAAGAAAAAGTAGTGACACATGGGTGAACTGCCCTGGTGTCTTGTGTTGTGACTTTGCTCCAGCATTTTCTCGGTCAGCACCATTTACCTGCAATTCAAATGGGACATTGCTACTTCACTTCCTGTTGTCCCCACTCCTCAGGTAAAGATGTAACTGATCTAAATCTTACTGCAGGGCAGCTTCATGTGGCCATATAAGCCCAGCCGCTGGAGCCAGATAGCCTGGCCCGGGAACTTCCAGTAAGGGTCAAGGGGCCTGGGGCAAGTCAAGCTCCCAAGCTGTAGTGCCTTCATCTGGAAAATGGGTCTAGTAACAAGCCATATGTTATTATAGAGTTACTGTAAGGGTTAAATGAGTCGCTACAGCAGTACCCCCTTCGTAGTTCCACTTCCTGTGGGTTTAGTTACCCACCGGCCACCTCTGGAAGCAGATGATCCTCCTGACTAGTCATTAGAGGGTCAATAGTAGCTGAAATCTACATCCAGTGTCTACGTCATTCACCCGGCTTCCTCTCATCACACAGACGTTTTATCATTTTACATCATCACAAGGGTGAGTACAGGAAAATAAGATTATTGAGAGAGAGGAAACCATAATCGCATAATTTTCATTGCAGCATATTGTTATATTTTATTATTAGTTATGGTTCTTAATCTCTTATTGTGCCTAATTTATAAGTTAAATTTTATCATAGATATGTATATAGAGGAAAAAATATACAAGCATACTTCATTTTACTGCACTTTGCAGATAATGCATTTTTTACAAATAGAAGGTTTTTTGGTAACTGTGCATCACAGGTTCATGACCCAGACACCCAGTGGGACGGTCTTAGCAGACTCCATGCACAGGAGTTAAGGGGCGGGATGATTTGCCTTTGCAGGTCTATGGGCTCCATTTTCCTAAGAGCATTTGCTCACTTCATGTCTTGTGTTACATTTTGGTAATTCTTGCAATATTTCAAACTTCTTCATTATTATATTTGTTATATTGGTCTATGATTAGTGATTACAACTTGCTAAAAGCTCAGATGATGGTTAGCATTTTTTAGCAATAAAGTATTTTTAATTAAGTTGTGTACATTGTTTTCTTAGACATAATACTATTGCTTACTTAAAAGCCTATAGTGTAGTGTAAATATAACTTTCATATACACTAGAAACCAAAAAATTCATTTGACTCACTTTATTGCAATATTTGCTTTACTGCAGTGGTTTGGAACCACATCTAGGCAATATCTCTGAAGTATGCCTGTGGTAGATACATGGTTTAGTACTGTCTGTGGTTTCAGGCCTCCGCTTGGAACATATACCCCATAGCTAAGGGGAACTACTTACAGGAGTGCTTAGGACAAGACTTGGCAGATATTAGTGCTTTGTAGATGTTAACTGTTATTATTCTTAATATTGCTAACTTATCAAGGGAGATTGAACAGATGAAGAAATATACATTGATAATGCAAAAATGCTGAGAATCTTGATTCGGTTATTTGATTTCTTTACAGTATATGCTATTAATATCCTCTTCCAAGGTGGTAATGATCTATTAAAATGGTTTTTTTATTTGAAAATGAAATGAACTTATGACATAAAATGAACTTATTATCTTATATGAATTTGTGATGGATTTTCTTTCATCTTTGCAGCCAAAAGAAGCTCTCCTATCAACAGTCAAAGTCAGTCCTGTGAATCACCAAATCAAGACACAAGAAGCCGAGAGGTGAGTTTATTATCATCATGAGAATAAAGGAGGTGATCATCTCTTGGGGGTACTTAGGATAAGACACGAGTTCTAGAATGATACAATTTGGCTTCAAAGCAAGCTCCTCCTCCTGAATGTAAGCCTTTAAACTGTCTCAGTGTCAAGTGTAAAAAGTAATTTTATACATTTCCTAGAAGTGTGGGGGTGCTGGAACAAGACAGTGTAGGCTTAGTGCTTTATCTCAATGGCTAGCATATAAACAATAAATGTTAGTTATCATTATTCATCCCACATTAACTAAAGTATCATCTCGTTCTTAGTCGAATATTGGATCCCCTATATTAGGGTTAGGCAACCCTAACATAGGCAGGGTGGTGCTGCAGCAGGTAGGGAGGAGGCAGTAGAAACAAAACATAAATACAGTTCTACCCCTTAAGGAAGCTTAAGTTTAATGAGGAAAACAGAAGATACATAATAAACAATATAATTCAGTGCAAATTTTTCTTTCACTATTTGGCAATATTGAGAAAAAATAGAAATGAAAGCCAGGGCAGTTCAAAGCTACAAAGAAATGTATATGACCCTTGACTTAGTATGTTTATAGATGACCTCCCTTCACACTTCCCATGCAACATGTGCAAAATAAAATTTGCTGCTTTCCATCAAAACTGGATCCTCTTTGCAGCAGATGCATCACTTCCAGTAGCTTCATCATTATTCTTTTTACCCTCAAAACTGGAAAATTTTGCATCTTGTCATATCTGCTATTTACTGAGCAATTATTACCTACCAACACTATGGTTTATATGCTGAATTTCATCTATTTTTTCACTTCAACATTTTTGAAATTGAGTGTGTTTGATGGTCTTTGGCCTCTTACAGTCTCCCTGCCTGGTGGCAGCACTGACATGGCTGTCCCTCTTGTGTACTATGAACTTAATCATTTCCAGCTTCTAAATTTGCAAAATCAGGGTCAGTGGCTTAGAAGAATATGTCAAGGGGAAGAGCATGAAGCAGTCTTTTAAGAAATAACACTTTGGAGAAATAATACTCTTGACACAGAGGAACTTATTCTGTTGGAAAAACATGTATCAACAACTGCGAGTTGAAATTTCTAACTGTGAAGAAATTTTAGGAACACATACATCAATTTATCTCACTTACATCTAACATTTTACATATATGTAGGAGGGACATATAATCAAAAGCTAAGTCTAAATAAGTCTAGGATAATCCTTTGAATAAATGTAGACGAGAAGGTCCTCACTGATAAATATCCTAGTTTACTTAACAAGATTTTTTTTTCTTTATTGAACATGACATAATGGTGTGTCTTGTAACTGATGACAAATCACGTATTTCATCCTCCTAATCCTCTATTTGGTGTCTTACTGAGTCATCTAAATCATATTGTTTTTCCATTGTTACGCTGCTCAGATGTGCCTTTGTTCTTTATCCCCTCTACTTATCCTCTGACTCACTGTCTTTATAACTAGATTGCAGCTTGAACAACCTAATTGGTTTTTCTACCTCTGTTCTCCCCTGCTTCACAGAGACGTCACTTAGTAATGCCTGGCCCATCTTCCTAATGCATCGCTTATTTAGGAAGTCGTCATTCTACAGATGCTCATTATGTGCAGGGTGCTAGCCTGTCATCATGTCCTTTCCTCCTTAGGAGCCTAGAGTGGATGCTTTTGACCACCGCCTCAAGGCCAGACTCCTCTCCCTGGTTCTCCATGCCTTCCACAGCCTGGCACCATCCTTCTTAAATGACCCTGTTTACACCTTCAGTTAGTGAAGCCCTGCTTCCAGTGAGCAGCGCATGCTGTTGTAGCCTGTGGACCTTTGCTCAGACTGTGTTCTCTAACGAGAATGCTCTCTTTCCACCCTGTTGCCTCTGTAACTTTCCTCTTTCTTTTAAGGACCAAATTTTAATTTTCTTTAATTAAGATCTAACTCCCCAGAACTCTTGTCTAATTATTCTAAACCTGCACTGTCCAATATGGTAGCCACTAGGTGCATGTGCCTATTGGACACTTGATATGTGGCTAGTCTGAGTTGAGATGTGTTGTAAGCATAAAATGTACACTGCATTTTGAAAACAATATGAAAAAGTGTAACCATCTTATCAATAATTTTTGTATTGGTTACATGTTGAAATGATAATTTGGGATTAATCAGAACATATTATTAAAAGGAATTTCACCTATTTCTTTTTACTATTTTTAAGATCAGACATGTGCCTCACGTTTGTGGCTTACATTGTATTTCTATAGGACGTGCTGCTCTAACCTATATTCACCTATCTTAAAACTTAACTGTAAGCTCCTGATTTCCAGTTTCAGGTCACCTAATAGTTTTTATCTCCCAAATCACCTACCATGAGGCACTCATAGTATGTTCATGCTAACGATTCTCTAGTGAAATTCAGAAGACTTATTTCATGAAATTTCTATCTGTATTTGTCTCATTGTACATCATGGCTGAACAATGTTCTCTTATTTTACACATGAAAATAGAAATCGTAAGGGCTAAAATACTTGGATTGATTTTTCAGGGTCTTTATACTTTAGCAAAGAATTTTATCTGTAATGCCTGTGGACTAGTATCTTACATTACCTGGGCAGAATTACATTTCTCAGATAAATATAATTAAAATAAGCTATCCTGTAAGAGAATGGCTGAATTTGTACTTATAAATCAGAAGAAATAGCATTGTATCCAATTGGAAAAATGTATCACATTCTCCTCTAATGAGTGATGGACAAATCTGAATCTTTTGCTTCCATTCTCAAGTTCTGGTTCTGATTTGATTGGCTATCACTGACCTATCAGCCTCTCGCTTCTGTTCAGTTCACCTCAGTATCAGTGTATCTTTGATGAGTTATTGGTTTATAACTATTCTCCTGTAGATACTGGTTATGGAGGTAAAGAAGAAAAGAATCAAGAGCAAAATGAAATGAAGTGTATGAAAGTACTTAGCCTAATGCTTAAAATGACACAGGTGCTCTCTAGAAGTCTATTTCCATTCCTTCTTAGATGAAGGCAAAAATCCCTTGTATATGACATTATAATTAGCTATGGTGGCAAAATGTCTTTTTAATTTTAAAAACAGTGTATGTAATATGATAGCTAATACCAGAAGATAAACCTGAATGTAAAAAAAAAATCCTAATCTGTTCTCTCCACCTTCAAAAGGGACTCCAGGTGGTCTGTGAAACATTTCAGCCAGATTCCATCTCACCCAAGGCCACCATTTCAGGCTGCCACCGAGGAAACTCCTTTGATGGAAGTCTGTCCTCCCAAACATCCCAGGAAAGAGGCCCGTCACATTCCAGGTACATAATCGCAATGTTAGGGTCAAAAAAGTATCCCCAGTCACCAAAAAGTAAATAAGCATCTTTAACTGCTTGAAGAGCCTCTGTTCCTTAGAATGCATAAGTGCATGATATGTGTATTCATTCTTGATCAGGGTATAATTAGATTAATAATTCTAGAAGTGTGCTATGAACAGCTTTCATTTAAACAAACATGGGTGGGAGTGGGTAGACGTGTTTGATTTAATGAGATGTCTGAATTAAATAATATTTTAAATATTTAAGTTCAGAAACTCAAATGATGCTATCAAAAGATTATATTGCAGGGATGTGAAAATAGCTACTTTAATGTACAAAAATATTTTTTACTAGCTGATCCTTGTATTACAATGAGTGCTTCTGAAGTACTCACAGGAAATTGAAAAGTCTGTACTTTGTAAATATTGCAACACTGCCCCTGTAGCTTGTGTGAATTTGGTGAATTTGCTTACAAATGCCTTTCCTTGGAACAAACGTTAGTCCATTCCTCCTACTCCCTGCTGAGATGATGGAAGCCCGGATTCCTGAGGTTTTCTTTTGTACCCAACTCAAAATTCCACCTGACACCATTTGTATATCCCTACTTTCAGATGAGGTTACTGTCTAGATGGTTGTATTTTAAAAAATAGTTTTATTGAGGAATAATTTACATACCATAAACTTCACCTGTTTCAAGTGTATAATTTAATGATTTTTAGCAAATTTGCAGAGTTGTCCAATTATCACCACCATCCCATTTTAGAACATTTTTATCACCCCAAAATATCTTTCATGCTCATTCTCAGTCACTCCCATTTCCACACCCTCTCCAGATTTTCAATTAACATATTTTCTGTCTCTGTATAGTCACATTTCTGGAATTTTCAAATAAATGGAATGATACCATATGTGGTCTTTTGCATCTGGCTTCTCTCACTCAGCATAATGCTTTAGAGGTCTCACACATCACAGCATGTACAAGTAGTTGATTTATTTTTACTGCTGAATAGTATTCTATTGTATGGATTTATTACATTTTGATTTTGATGGGTTATTTCAACTTTTTGTCTGTTATGAATAATGCTATGAACATTCACACACAAGTTTTGGGCAGGCATATGTTTTTGGTTAGATAGCTAGGAGTAGAATTTCTAAGTTGTGTGGTAAATTTATGTTTAATTTTTTTTAAAGCTGGCAAACTTTTCCAAAATGGCTGCATCATTTGACATTACCATCAGAAATACATGAGGACTCATGTCTCTTCTATATCCTTGGCAGCACCCGTTACTGTCTTTTTTATTATAGTCAATCTAGTGAGTGAAATGAGATCTGATTGTGGTTTTAATTTACATATCCCTAATGACTAATGATGCTAAGAATATTTTCATTTTAGCTTTTTGAATATCTTCATTGGTGAA
The DNA here is from genome assembly GCA_029783875.1 of Phataginus tricuspis. Classification (NCBI taxonomy): domain Eukaryota; kingdom Metazoa; phylum Chordata; class Mammalia; order Pholidota; family Manidae; genus Phataginus; species Phataginus tricuspis. The sequence goes on from JAQQAC010019064.1 coordinate 1,328,813, forward strand.
GTGTCTACTCAAGTCTTTTGCCCAAATATTAACTGGGTTGTCTTCTTCTTATTGAATTGTAAGAGCTTTTTATATATTCTGGATACAAGTCCTTTATCCAGAAAAAAAAAATATATATATAGTCACAGGTATTTCCTGTTAGTATTCACTTACCTTTTCATTTGGTAACTTTTAAATGATCTACCTCCTTCTGGCACCAAAACTAAGCTACATGGGTATACTGTTTTTTAATTGTTGAAAGCATGAAGTTCTATGAATATAATTGCCTTTTAATCAAAATAGTACTATCTCATGCTTTTAAAAAATATGTAGAGTTTATCTTTGTGTCTTAATTTTTCATTTTAAAATTCTAGTTGAATGATCTTTTGCTGATTGATCTTGAATTATATGAGGGGAGATTTTTTGTGTTTATCCACATGACTGTCCTAGGTCAATGGTGATGATGAGCACTCAAAATCATAAACTCATACCATGTTTAATGTGGAAGAAGCCCTATGAGGATGACCAATCCAGTCTGATGCTGCAACAGTTTTGAGCACTTAAACACCTTCAGCAATGAGGAATTTAGTTTTCTCAGATATAGTTCATTTCATTTTTAGATAGCACTACTTAGTAACGTGTACTTCTTATATTCAACCAAAGTTTGCATTTCTATAGTTTCTGTCTTTGGTTCTTATATTAGTTTTATACTGCTGCGTAAAAAATCAAAATAATTTACTGGCTTAAAAAAACACATTTATTATTTCATAATTTCTGTATGTCAGAAATCCAGGCACAATTTAGCTGCGCTCTTTGCTTCAGGGTCTTCCCAGGCTGAAATCCAGGTGTCAGGATGGGCTGCATTCTCATCACAGGTTTGACTAGGGAAGATTCCACATACAAGCTCCCTCAGGTGTGCAGAATTCACCTCTGTATTGCATGACTAAGGTCCCTGTTTACTTGCTGGCTATTGTCTGGGAGCTGCTCTCATTTTCTAGAGCCTGCCTATAGTTCATTGTCATGTGGCATTCTCCATAGGCTATCTCACAACATAGCATATTACTTCTTTAAAACCAGCAAGGGAAAGAAATTCTTTCTAATTCCAGTAATACAGTCTTTTTAATATAACATAATCACAGGAGTGACATCTAATCACCATTGTCATATTCTATGGGTTATTAAAAAATCACAGGTCCTGACCACCCTCAAGAGAAAAAGATTATAAAGAGTGTAACCACTATCAGATATCAGGGGTGGCTCACCACAGTCCTTTTGAAGATGTACAGCCTCTTCTCATATTAGCTTTCCACTTGTTCAAAAGTGACTATCATGATGACTCTCCCACCACCAAACTCCTGTTTTATTTGATAACTATAACTCACTAGTAACTTTATCAAGGCATAATTATCAGATTTGGGCTAAAGACAGTTACTTAGGAGAGACTAAAGATAATAACAGTAGGAACTACTTTTACTGGACATCTTTTATATGCCCAAACCAGAACTAATATCTTTATATTCCTATTATCTAAATTTTCATTCATTCATTTCTATATCATTTAAGTGTATGCTAGACATTAGGGTTGTAACAGTGTCAAAATTCTGTGCTCAAATAGCTCATTTTCTAAAAAGGTAGACAGATAAAAAAAGAGTAAATAAAAAATTGTTTGTAGCTTACTCTAGAAGTATGAAGGCAAAAACAAAGTGAAAGGATGACAGGTGGGCTCTTTTTCATAGAGACCTGGATAATATGAAGGAGACAGCCTCATGAAGTTCTGGGAAGCGCAATCTAAGCAGAAAGAACGGGTCTAAAAGCTCAGAAGTGGGAATAAGCTCAGTGTACTTTGTTTTTTTTTTGTTTTTTTTTTTAATGTCTGATTTCTTTTTTTTTTTTTTTTACAATTTATTTTGGTATCATTAACCTACAATTACATGTGCAATGTTGTGGTGATTAAACTACCCCCTTCATCAGGTCCCCCCCACCAACCCTATTACAGTCACTGTCCATCAGCGTAGTGAGATGAGAATCACTACTTGTCTTCTCTGAGTTGTACAGCCCTCCCCATGCCCCCCCATCTTACGTCTGCTAATCGTAATGCCCCTTTTCCCCCCTTATCCCTCCCTTCCCACCCATCTTCTCCAGTCCCTTTCCCTTTGGTAACTATTAGTCCGTTCTTGGGTTCTGTGAGTCTGTTGCTGTTTTGTTCCTTCAGTTTTTTTCTTTGTTCTTATACTCCACATATGAGTGAGATCATTTGATATCAGTGTACTTTGGAAGCAGCAAGAAGGCCAATGTGACCAGGGTTAGTGGCGTGCAAGGGGGTAAGTTGTAGGGAATCAGGTCAAAGAGGTTGTGAGAGATCAGATTGCATAGGAGCCAAGAGGCCCTGGTAAGAAGTTTGGGTCTTGGTCCAAGTGGGATGGAAAGCCACTGGAGTTGTTTGAGCAGTGATGCAGCATTAGCTGCCCGTGATCACTCCAGACGGTTTATAGAAAATGGACTAGAGGCGCTCCTCTCTCTGAGGTCGCCTGCACTTTCTAAGTGTGTAACCTTTTAATCTTAAACTTTCTCTCTCCAGACCTTTCAGGGTGCCTCTCCTTGCTGAGGTGCCTGTGCTTTTTCTCTCTTTAAGTAACTTTAAATAAAACTTTTACTCTGCTTCAAAAAATAAAAAAAAGAAAAGAAAAGAAAATGGACTAGAGAGGCAACAGTGGATGCCGAGACTTATTAGGAAACCACTGCGATTGTGCAGGTAAAATAGGACATGGCTTAGTCAAGGTGGTGGCAGGACAGGAGGAAAGACTGAGATGAGGCTGGAATTGGGGCACACAGGACAGAGCTGACATGACTGGGTGTGGTGAGTGAGAAAAATAAATCAAACATTCTCTGAGGTTTTTAGCTCAAGCAACTAGATGAATGGTGATTAAATTTATGAGATAAGGAAGGCTGAGAAAGAGATATATAAAAATATTTCGAATGTCTACTTCCATTGTATCTGAGACCACCACTCATCTTGCCTGGAGTACTGCCATCACCCACTTATTAATCTCTTATTCGATCCTGCCAGCAATACAGAACACACAGAATCTTGGAAAAAAGTAATCATGCAACTCCTACACTTGAACTTTTTTAATGACTATCCATTGCCATCAAGATAAAATTCAAAATCCTTGCTATACTACCCCTCCCCATCACCTAGCTGCTGTCCTGTTCCGTCATCCAATGTTACGCTACTATCCACACTTCAGTTGCTAAACTCAGACCTTTTTTGAGATCTTAATATGCACTAAGCTTCCCCTTAGCTCTGGGATTGGAGTATGCTGGATCATTCTTCCACCTCTCATCACTTAACCAACTCCTCATCCTTCAAGACTCAGTTTAAATATCATTTCCTTATTCTCAGAGAGTCTCTGCATATGTTTAACCCTGTCGCAGAACTCTGTTTCCTCTTACAGCAGGAGTGGCAAACATAATTTAAATACTTGTGTGATTGTCTGTCTAATAGCTGTCTTCTTCATGAGGCTGTAAAATCCACAAGACAAGGGACCAAGTCCCTTTTACTCACTGCTCTACTCTAGTGTCTAGCACATGATCCTTAGTGAAGGGTACTGAAGAAGCAAACGAGTTTTATTTTTACAACAGCCATGCAAAGAAGACATTATTCCTCTTTTAAAAATGAGGAACTGAGGCATAGAGAAATTAAATGTCTCACTCAAGGACACAGAGCTAGGAAGCAGAGGAGCTAGATTTGAGCCCAGTCTAGCCAATTGCTTGCTCTGCTGACCTTTCCCAGGAAGTTTGAAACTCAGCCCTATTTATTCCTTATCTGATGGCTTCTTGTAGTATTGTAACCCTGCTGGTCACTAGGCGCTTCCTTACACTTTCTCCCTTGACTTTTCTCATATTACACTTCATGGTTTTCTTCTTACCTCTTTAACTGAACTCTTTAACTGATATTTTCTTCAGCTTTCCTTCCAGGGCCTTCCTTAATTTGTCTTTATTTCCTACTAAGTGAGATATTGTTATTAAATATAAGATCAGAGATGTGATTTTCATTTGCTCATGCGTCTTCAACAGACTTACCAATACAACTAGTTGGCGCCGTCTCAGTGTATCAGTTACCTATTGCTGCGTGGCAAATCGCTCTGACATTTTGTGACTCAAAGCAGCAAATGTGTGTCATCTCACAGTTTTTGAGGCTTACGTATCCCTGAGCAGCTTAGCTGGGTTTTGCGGGGCGGAGGGCTTGTTATTCTGTTTTGGCTCGGGATCCTTAGGACGTTGCAGTTAGGATGGTGCTGGGACCACAGTCGCCTGGAAGCATGACTGAACTGGAGGCTTTGCGCCCAAGAGCATCAGGGGACTGCTGAGCAGGCGCCTCCGACCCCTCAGCGTCCCCCTAGGGCTGCCCACGATGCGCCAGGTAACCTGCCATAACATGAGTGGGAGGCGGCATGGGAAAGGGACAAAGGTCTTTTAGACTAATTTCGGAAGCAGCATACCACCATTTCTGCCGCACTGTTGTCTCACACAGACCAGCTCTGATACGTCTCAGGAAGAAACTATACAGAGGCCTGAGTGCAAGGAATCAAGGGTCACTGGAGAGATCTTAGAAGCTGCCTAACACAGTCTGCCCTCCGGCCCCCAGTGACCCTCATTCCTCCACATGCAGACCTCACTCACTGTCACCAAGCTTGCCTCACGTCTCATCCAGTCACAGGGTCAGCTCAAGGTCCAGATCTCTTCATCAAAATCAGATCCAGGTGACAAGTGGGTCACCCCCGTGGACAAATCAAGGACAGTTATTTCAGTATAGTTCCTTTCCATCTGCGCACCTGTGAGCTGAAGAGAAGTTGTCTGCGCCCGACACACCCAGCGCGCGGAGGTGGACCTGGCACGGGGTAACTGCCGCGGGCACGCCTGTTCAAAGGGAGAGCAAGGGAGCCACTGGGCCACAGCTACACTAATGTGGGAAGCTGCTTGGTTTCTTGGCTATGGCTCTTAGCTCCACCCTCTGTGCTATTAATTCCACCCTCTAAATCTATCTTTCTTGAAAAAAGAGGCTTCCTATTTTGGAGTCTGGACATAACAAACAAGAATGAAGGTAATATTGTTGGGAAGGAAAGGACTCGGCTGGGTGGCGCAGGGACGTCAGATGCAGTGAGACGGGAGACCAAAGTCAAGAAAGCAAAGTGAGTTTTAATACCCTCTGCACAGAGTACCAGAGCGGGCCTGCCTAAGACAAGACAGGCAGGCGTAGATGCTCATTCTGAGGCTTCTTTTATGTGGTTTGGCAGGACACAGAGGTCCGTGATTGACAGCAGTCACCTTTCTAGGCTTGTTCTGATTGGTGACATGGGGACGGGGCTGGGCTGCACTTGCGCCTCTGATGTTTCTTATCTGGGGGGGACCCTGGACAGTTCCTGAGTCACCCCTGGACCCTGTGGCTTCATCTGATTAACTCTCTGAGTCATTTCTGGCTTTCTGGTTCCACCTGATCAACTCCCTGAGTAATCTTTGGGGGTCCCCTTCTCCTTTTCATCCCGCTTATTTCTGTCTTTCTGCCTAACAATATCACCATCATTTTATGTATGATAATTCTTATGACTATATCTGTACACATTCTTTTTTTTTAATAATTTATTTTGGTATCATTAATCTGCAATTACATGTGCAATATTATGATGATTAAACTACCCCCTTCATCAGGTCCCCCTCACCAACCCCATTACAGTCACTGTCCATCAGCGTAGTGAGATGCTATAGAGGCACTACTTGTCTTCTCTGAGTTGTACAGCCCTCCCCGTGCCCCCCAAATTACATCTGCTAATCGTAATGCCCCTTTTTCCCCCTTGTCCCTCCCTTCCCACCCATCCTCCCCAGTCCCTTTCTTTTTGGTAACTATTAGTCTGTTCTTGGGTTCTGTGAGTCTGCTGCTGTTTTGTTCCTTCAGTTTTTTCCTTTGTTCTTATACTCCACATATGAGTGAAGTCATCTGATACTTGTCTTTTTCGGCTTGGCTTATTTCACTGAGCATAATACCCTCTATGTTGTTGCAAATGGTAGGACTTGTTTACTTGTTACTCCATCCATGTTGTTGCAAATGGTAGGACTTGTTTTCTTCTTATGGCTGAATAATATTCCATTGTGTATATGTACCACATCTTCTTAATCCATTCATCTACTGATGGACACTTAGGTTGCTTCCATTTCTTGGCTATTGTAAATAGTGCTGCGATAAACATAGGGGTGCATCTGTCTTTTTCAAAATGTGCTACTGCATTCTTAGGATAAATATGGTAAATTCCTAGGAGTGGGATTTCTGGGTCAAATGGTATTTCTATTTTGAGTTTTTTGAGGAACCTCCATACTGCTTTCCACAATGGTTGAACTAATTTGCATTCCCACCAGCAGTGTAGGAGGGTTTCCCTTTTCTCCACATCCTCGCCAACATTTGTTGTTGTTTGTGTTTTGGATGTTGGCCATCCTCACTGGTGTGAGGTGATATCTCATTGTGGTTTTAATCTGCATTTCTCTGATGATTAGTGATGTGGAGCATCTTTTCATGTGCCTGTTGGTCATCTGAGTTTCTTCTTTGGCGAAATGTCTATTCATGTCCTCTGCCCATTTCTTAATGGGATTATTTACTTTATGTTTGTTGAGGTGCGTGAGTTCTTTGTATATTTTGGATGTCAACCCCTTATCGGATACGTCATTTATGAATATATTCTCCCATACAGTAGGATGTCTTTTTGTTCTACTGATGGTGTCCTTTGCTGTACAGAAGCTTTTCAGCTTGATATAGTCCCACTTGTTCATCTTTGCTTTTGTTTCCCTTGCTCGGGGAGACATGTTCATAAAGAAGTCGCTCATGTTTATGTCCAAGAGATTTTTGCCTATGTTTTTTCTAAGAATTTTATGGTTTCATGACTTAAATTCAGGTCTTTGATCCATTTTGAGTTGACTTTTGTGTATGGGGTTAGACAGTAGTCCGGTTTCATTCTCTTACATGTAGCTGTCCAGTTTTTCCAACACCAGCTGCTGAAGAGGCTGTCATCTCCCATTGTATATTCAAGGCTCCTTTATCAAATATTAATTGACTGTATATGTTTGGGTTAACGTTTGGATTCTCTGTTCTGTTCCACTGGTGTGTGTTTTTGTGTGTCTGTTTTTGTGCCAGTACCAAACTGTCTTGATTACTGTGACTTTGTAGTGGAGTTTGAAGTCAGGGAGCATAATTCCCCCTGTTTGATTCCTCCTTCTCAGGATTGCTTTGGTTATTTGGGGTCTTTTTATGGTTCCATATGAATTTTAGAATTATTTGTTCCAGTTCATTGAAGAAAGCTGTTGGTATTTTGATAGGGACTGTGTTGAATCTATAGATTGCTTTAGGTAGTATAGCCATTTTGACAATATTTATTCTTCCTAGCCAGGAGCATGGGATGGATTTCCATTTGTTAGCATCCTCTTTAATTTCTCTTAGGAGTGTCTTGTAGTTTTCAGAGTATGGGTCTTTCACTTCCTTCATTAGGTTTATTCCTAGGTATTTTATTCTTTTTGATGCAATTGTGAATGGAATTGTTTTTCTGATTTCTCTTTCTGTTAGTTCCTTGTTAGTTATAGGAAAGCAGCAGATTCCTGTGTGTTAACTTTGTATCATGCAACTTTGCTGAGTTCAGATATTAGTTCTAGTAGTTTTGGAGTGGAATCTTTAGGGTTTTTTATGTACAATATCATGTCATCTGCAAATAGTGACAATTTGACTTCTTCTTTACCAATCTGGATGCCTTGTATTTCTTTGTTTTGTCTGATTGGTGTGGCTAGGACATCCAGTACTATGTTGAATAACAGTGGAGAGAGTGGGCATCCCTGTCTTGTTCCCAATCTTAGATGAAAAGCTTTCAGCTTCTCGCTGTTAAGCATGATGTTAGCTGTGGGTTTGTCATATATGGCCTTTGTGATGTTGAGGTACTTGCCGTCTATACCCATTTTGTTGAGAGCTTTAATCATGAATGGATATTGAATTTTGTCAAATGCTTTTTCAGCATCTATGGAGATGATCATGTGGTTTTTGTTCTTCTTTTTGTTGATGTGGTAGATGATGTTGATGGCTTTTCGAATGTTGTACCATCCTTGCATCCCTGGGATGAATCCCACTTGATCATGGTGTATGATCCTCTTGATGTAGTTTTGAATTCGGTTTGCTAATATTTTGTTGAGTATTTTTGCATCTACGTTCATCAGGGATTTGGTCTGTAATTTTCTTTTTTGGTGAGATCTTTGCCCGGTTTTGGTATTAGCGTGATGCCGGGTTCATAGAAAGAGTTTGGAAGTATTCCCTCCTCTTCTATTTTTTGGAAAACTTTAAGGAGAATGGGTGTTATTTCTTCTCTATATGTCTGGTAGAATTCAGAGGTGAATCCATCTGGGTCGGGGGTTTTGTTCTTGGGTAGTTTTTTGATTACCGATTCAATTTCGTTGCTGGTGATTGGTCTGTTTAGTTTTTCTGTTTCTTGCTTGGTCAGTCTTGGAAGGTTGTATTTTTCTAAGAAGTTGTCCATTTCTTCTATGTTTTCCAGCTTGTTAGCATATAGATTCTCATAATAATCTCTTATAATTCTTTATATTTCTGTGGGGTCCGTCATTATTTTCCCTTTCTCATTTCTGATTCTGTTTATGTGTGTAGATTCTCTTTTTCTCTTAATGAGTCTGGCTAGGGGTTTATCTATTTTGTTTATTTTTTCAAAAAAACAGCTCTTGATTTCATTGACTTTTTTCTATTGTTTTATTCTTCTCAATTTTATTTATTTCTTCTCTGATCTTTATTATGTCCCTCCTTCTGGTGACTTTGGGCCTCATTTGTTCTTCTTTTTTGAATTTCAGTAATTGTGTCTTTAGACTATTCATTTGGGAATGTTCTTCCTTCTTTAAATAGGCCTGGATTGCAATATACTTTCCTCTTAGAACTGCCTTTGCTGCATCCCACAGAAGTTGTGACTTTGTGTTGTTGTTGTCATTAGTCTCCATATATTCTTTGATTTCTGTTTTGATTTGGTCGTTAACCCATTGATTCATTAGGAGAATGTTGTTAAGTCTGATGTATTTGAGAGCCTTTTCCTTTCTAAAATTCATTTCTAGTTTTATACCTTTGTGATCTGAGAAGTTGGTTGGTAGAATTTCAATATTTTTGACTTTACTGAGGTTCTTTTTGTGGCCTAGTATATGGTCTATTCTGGAAAATGTTCCATGTGCACTTTAGAAGAATGTACACTTTCTTTTATCAATTATTAAGTAACCTCATATTCCTCCTTCACCAATTCTGTTCTACACAAATTCCAGGAATTTTAAATCATTTCTTACCTCAAAACACTATGCTTTACCTTGACTTCTAAAAATTATTAAAACCAATGTCATGTGAAATCTTGAGGTCATATAGTATCCAGGAGCTAATGTTTCTTATGTAATTTTTCTCAACTGTAGTAAGCATTGAACATTTGCAAATATAAATAGCAAATGATTTTCTTTTCTCAGACAAGAGTGTTAATGACTCCAATCTGATTTGCCTGTAAAGAAGACAAAGCCAACTATAATATCCAAGATGTCATCTTTGTGGAAGGACCTTGTCTTTTTCATTCCCTCAAATTACCACACTCAAACAGCTATGTATATATGCACTCCTTGACACATACATTCATACAGTCACCTGCAGCACACATACACCCACATGTGTGAATTAGACACGGATCAGAAGCAATTTAGAAGAATGAATTAGGTCTTCTGTCTGCCTCGCTACAGTGGCTGGTTACCATGGCAATGATGCACAGGCAGACCTTTCAGAAAATGCTAATGTTAATGAGCCTTCATTGGAGGAGTTCATGTATTAATCAGAAATGAGGAGAACTTTAATAACAAAGCAATGCACACGTCCTAGGAACAAAAGCTGCGGGCTTGTATCAAACAAACCCAATTATCTCTTTGGCCCTGACCTTAACTGAGCTGAGCATCACTCTTCTCTGAACTCTGCAATCACTGAGCAGGTAGCTAGTTTTTTTTTTAATTAGTGGGAGATTTACTCTTTAATTACCATATGCATAGACCTAATTTCTGCTTTGTTAAATACTGCATAGAGTCAAGACTGATTTCCACACTTCTCTGCCTTCATAAATTGTTATTTCCAGAGTGTTTTTCTGCCTCAAATGCTCTCTATTGTCACCTACCAACCCTACATGTAAGTTTCTTGAAGCCATAGTTGCATGGAAAATATATTAAAGAAATTCTTACCTTTTGCAACAATCTCTTTTTGTCATAATGTATTATTTATTCTATGCATATAAAGTATATGCTAATTATATAAAAAATATAAAAGGCATAAAATATTTTTTAAAAAGTGATAATCATCTGTGAACTCATCAAGTAAATATAAACATTATTTTTTTTGTATACATACTTCTCTTCATTAGTTTCACATATAATATTTAGAATAAAAGTCATATTCATATTTTCATATCATTTTTCATTGTTCATTTTCTCTACAATATAGCTCATAGAAATATAGACTATCAGAATTGGAAAGAACATTTTTGTCATATCACACAAAGAGCTGCCCCCTACTATCTTTATCCGGCTATGTAAATTTTTCTTACATGTTAATTAGATAGTGTTGGTTAATTAAAATACCTTTTATTGGTTCCTTAATGGCAAGTTGATTGATTATCTAAATGAAATAAAAGTATTTAGTGACCATTCTTGCTTTTAATGACTCCCCTGGCCCCAGTATAGCTCACACTTTACACCAAATAAACTAGTGCTTGAATAACACCTACAATGAAGGTACTTCAGCTTGTAAACACTTGCTACAGAATGCTTTGTTAACTTCACTGTTGTTTCAAATGGAGTCTTAAATACTAAGCAATTGAAATGTGAATTTACTTAACACATTTGGATTATCTAAATTATAGACTTGTTTTTTGTATCTGATTGCAGCCCTATCATGTCAGGGGAGTCTGGCTGTTGAGCAGTCAGTCCACTGTCAACTGAACTGACATGATCTGTTAGCAAGTGGTCAATGACTACGGGACTCAACTGGGAAGTTGGTAATTACTTTCATTCAGATAAATTTTGTGTGAGGAGAAAGACATAAATTTTGTCATCTGGCACCCTTAGGTTCAAAACTGTCAACATATCATTCCAGTTAGTGTTTTCACATAGGAATTGTTTTGGACGATGGCTTAAAAGTACAAAAGCCCAGTTTACAAGTTTCTCTAGGGCAGTTGTCCTCCAGTCTTATTAAGAGTTACCTGGGCATAGTGGTTAAAATGATGATTCCCAGGTTCTTTTCCCAGCGATCTGGTTTAGTAAGTCTGGGGTCAGACCTGGGAGTCTGCATTTTCAGCAATCTCCCTCCTCCCTGTCCTCCTTGCAATTCTTAAGGACATAGTCCATTGGTGTCTCATCATATGGAATGTTGCTCTAGGGATTTGAAATAACTTTTGAAACTCCTTAATCTAATTTACAAACTAGAAATATTCGGAGACACTGAGGTGTGGGGCAGAACATAAAGGGTAAACGTAGGTAGTCCAATGGGGACAAACAGTTCTGTCGAACTACTACTTACTCTCACTTAACCGTGGCAGCCTAGTCAAGAAGACAACAGTTCCCACAGGCTCTTAGAATAAGTCACGTGACTGTCACAAATGCTTGAGGACCTAAAATTACCTCGCTGGTAGCCAGCCAAATCATACTTTGTCTTTTCTGTAACCCAAGGGTACAGCACTGAAAAAAAAAATCCTAGTATTCTACATATAAACGATAGGCTGACAGGAGGAGTGGGTTAGTCCATGCTTTTTTCAGAAAGGAAAATAGTGTGGTGTGGAGTGGAGTAGGAAGGAAGAGTGGTAAAACCTCTTAGGAAAATGGGAGAAATGAGAATCCGAGTTGGTACTTCCCATCATCTGGCCTGGGGACATAATTAGTTAGACCTCAGGAGCTGACAGAGGCACACTGGGTAATTTGAGAGGAGATTAAAGCAGGGCTTATTTATAAAAGCTTGGACAGGATGTAGGGAAACAACAGGAGTCAGTGCGGTACCGCAGGGATAGAGTGGGTGAAGGGCGGGAGCAGTTGTAGAGACTCCACGGGAAGAGTGACCACCTAGGTCGCAGCTCCTGTCAGCCCAAGTCACAGGACCAGCCCTGGGCAAACCTCTGGAAGGGAGGAGCCGGGGGGAAGAAATCGTGTCCTTCTGCTTCCCAGCCTTCTGTGGGAGCCTCCTTTTGTCACATCTGGTCAGGAGACAGAGGCAGGGGAGCCTTTGGTTAGCATCTCTACCAACCAGTCTTCTAGGACGAAGAGGTAGCAAGCAATGGAAAGTGGATGGAGTTGGGGAGGGGGGCTTGACAGCAAATAAAATGATGTTCTTCCCAATAGGGGAACTTTATTTTTGAATCTAGCTCACATGTTCTTATGAAAACTCAGCAACTCACACAATTCTGAGACTCAGCCTTTTTATTTAAATGATTACATAATGAAAAGTTAGATGATAAAATACAATGAAAGAACAGGCATAACACATCATCCAGGGGATAATAAGACAAATTTGTACAAAACTATATGTATAACTATAAAACTACATACATAACAGATGTACACACATATATGTTATATATAATGTATGTGTACAGTACTATATATAAATGTATGTATATATAACATGTAAAATTTTATATAAACTATACTATATATAGTGAATATATGGATACATTTTATGTATATGTAAAATAGTAGATACTTGGTTCATACTGATAAAGTCCAAGGTCTAAGCTAATGTTCTCCAAAGAAACACAAAATACACAACACCTAAGTGTTCAGTTTGATGTCTTTTCACAAGTGAATACACCAAAGTAATCAGCATGCAGATAGAACATTGTAAGCCCTCTGGCCTGGTACATCATGTAACACATAAATCACATTTGTTAAATGAGTATCTGTACCAGCATTTATTTGCTCCTTCTCCTTGGCAGACTTTCAGAATATTCTTTAGTTTTTTAATATAGCAAACTTGCTGCAGTAAACACTCTCGTACCCGTCTCCCTGGGTAAGGGGCGAGAGTTTCTCTGAGGAACAGTCTCCCTTGGGAATGGAATTTCTGGATCATAGGGTAAAGACACTTTGAAATTGATGAGATATACCCAGGTTGCCCTCTGAAGGTTTAACAGCAGAGTCTGTTTCCATTTAGTCCCATCTCACCCACACTTCTGTCTTCAGGCTTCTATAGCCTCACAAATCGGATGGTGTGAAGTGATTTCCCACTGTGGTTTCAATTTACATTTTCCTGATTATTAATGAAGTGGTATCTTTCTCTTTGGTCTCTCTTTAGGTTTTCCATTTGGTGAAATTTCCTTCCATACCCTTTGCACATTTGAGCTGTTTGTCTTTTTCCTACTGATTTATAAGCCTTCTTTATTAGTGAGAAGAATAATATTTTGTAAGTTAAATACCTTGCAGTCTTTTAGATTTTGTAGACTTTTCACTTTGTTTTTTATAGAAGGTTTAAATTTGAATATCGCCCAATTATTCAATACTCTTTTAAAATAGTTTGGGATGTTATCTTCTTTAAAAATCTTTGCATGCCCTCAGTCACAAATATTTTTTCTGTTTCTTCTGTTTTGTTTTTCATACATCATCAGTCCAGCTGTAGTTAGCTTTTAAAATAAAGATACAGTAGTTTGAAATAGGGATTTTTTTTCCCACATAAATAACTAATATTTTCCCTCACCATTTCTTACAGTTATTTTCCTGAAGATTTGTAACTTTATTGTGTATCCAGTTTCCATACGTGAGGGTGTGATTTGGGGGTCTGCATTCTGCTGTATCACTCTATTTATTTTACCTGACTTTGTACCAATATCCTGTTGCCTTATTTTTGAATTTTTGTTATTTAGTAATAATACATTTTATAAAAGGGTTTTCTTTATTTATTGAGAAAATCATGTGGGTATGTTCTCTGTAGTCTTTTTAGCTGGTGAATGGTTTTAATACATTTTCTAATAATAAACTGTCCTTGCATTTTGGCAAAAAGCTAATTTGTGCATTGCTGAATATAGTTGTGAATATTTATTTATTATATTTACATTAGTGCTTACAAATGAGAGTGGCTTCTGATTTTCCTTTCCTATATCTGTCTTTGTCTTGTTTCAGTAGAAGGTTTCTGCTAGCCTCATGAAAAGAATGTTTCCTTTATTTCCTCTTCGGATTACTTTGTATAAAACTGGAGATACCTGTTTCCCTAAAGTTTAATGGAATTTGGCTGTAAACCTGGGCTTGGTGTATTTTAAAAATGAATTTTATTTACCACATTCAATTTTTACAGGTTGTGAGTCTAATTAGGTTTTCATTTCTTTTGCAATCAGTTTGGTTGAATAAATACATGTTTATTTGAACTTCTACTCACACTGTTCATAGTGTTTTCTTTTTATCTGAAACCATCACTATATCTAGTTATGTCTGTTTACAGTTGTAACACTTCGTTCATAACTTCTATATTTCTTAAATTTTGTCAAAGAAATAAAGTTTGGTTTTGTTAATTCTATCTACCTTAGTTTGATATTTTATTAACATATGCTCCTATTTTGTTTCTTTTTTCCCTACTATTTGGGATTTCATTTACCTTTTTTTTTTAACCTGTTGAGGTTTATGCTCATTTCATTATTTTTCAGTATTCCCTTTATCCTGATATAAGCATTTAAAGCTCTAAGTATCCTCTGATTACAATTTAGCTCTATCTCAACAAGTTTTCATATGTGGAATCATTAATATTTTTTAAATTCTCATTATGGCTTTACATTTGACTCATGAGTTATTCAAAGTGTGTTTCTAAGTGTGCTAACCGATGAGAGCTGTTCGATTTCTTTTTGCTATTGATTTCTACGGGGACTCCACTGTGGTTAAAGTACTAGGTTTATGTGAGATGTTGAGTCTTCAGTTTCTTTTGAAACTTAATTTGTAAACATTCCAGGTTACAAGAAAATAGTATAGTATATTATTTATATCTCCTATATTCTTACTAATCTTTGTATTCTTGATCTATTATTTGTTGAAAAATGTGTGCTAAAAATACCGCTATTGTTATTTATTTGTTTCTTTTCCCCATACACATCTCTCAGGTTTTGCTTTAAGCATCTAAAAGCTTTGGTATTAGGTACATACATGTCTGGGGTCACTGTAACTCCCTAAATATTCCTTCATTTAGCAATATGTTGATCACCTTTATATCTAATAATTTTTTACCTCAAAGTCTGCTTTTATTATTGCTGACCCAACTTTTAGTTAGATTTGCATATCTGTACCCATTCTTTCCCTTCCCAACTCTCTGTGCCCTTAAATGTTAGGATTTTCTTTTGTAAATAACATGTGATTAAGCCTTACTTTTTAAATCAAATGTGACAATTTTTGTCTTTTATGAATATACTCAGTATTTATATATTTTGATAACTGCCATTTTAGATTTATATCTACCATTTTATTTTGTGCTTTTTATTTACTCTTTTTATATGTTTCTTTTTTCTCTTCTTCCTATTAATTACTAAATTTTCTCAAGACTCCATTTTCTTTCTCCTGGAAGGAAACTTTGTTTCCATTATATGGTTATCATGAAAGTTTAACATTTATATTTAACTACTGCAACTCAAAATTAAATAGAATCCCAACAATCCTTTTGAACAGCACAAGAACAGTTGAATCCTCCCGCCCCATTCCCTCTCTTGTGCTGTATGTTATTGTATGAGCCCACGGAATCATTACCACAATCAAAATAACCAACGTGTCCATCACTCCCCAAAAGTTTCCTTGCATCCCTTGGTAATTTTCCCCCTTCCCCACCCTCCTCTTTCTCCATCCTCAGGAAACTGTGGATCTGCTTTCTGTCACTGTAAATTAGTTTGCAATTTCCTAGAATTTTATATAAATGAAAATATACTCTTTTTTGGTCTTTTTTCACTCAGTATAATTATTGAATAGATTGATAGTTTTCTCCTTTTTATTGCTGAGTACTAGTTCGTTGCTTAGATGCACCATGGTTTGTTCATCTGTTCACCTGTTAATGGGCATTTGTGCTGTTTTAAATCTCTGCCATGATTATAAGAAATAACCAAAATGTTTTTCTAGTAAAATCCTGGTTTTATATTCTTGCATTTAAATATTAATGTCTTGATTTTATTTGGTGAATAAAATATGGTAATTTAAGATAGGCTAAATGAAGTTTTTCTAAGTCAATTATGCCAGTGTTATTTATTGATTAATATATCCTTTGCACTATTTGATGTATGACCTTTTTTATATACTAAGTTCTTATAAAGATTTGAATCTTTTGTAGTTCCACATTTCATATCACTGAACTCTTGTCTATTCCTAAATCAACACTACAGTGGCTAAATATTATTGTTGTAAAACACAGATTAATACCTGGCAGTTTACACTCTTCACAATTTCTTTTAAACTTTTCTTGGTTATTCTCAAATTTTTATTCATTCATCCAGTTAAATTTCAGAACAGTCTTCTTGATTTATAAAAGATTAATCTCTTTGGAGTTTTGGTTGGAATTTGTGGACTTATAATAAGAAATACATGTTTGGTCTTTGTCCCCATTTCTGGCACTGAGCTCCTAAAACACTTAGATTCCCTAAATTATGAAAGCAACAAAGGTGTCTTTTGTTATGTTAAAGAGGTGACTTTCAGACTGTGCCTGAGGTTTAGGGACTGGTTGCCGGGGAAACCAACTTAGTTATCAGAAGGTTGGATTTTCAGTCCCACCCCTCTGACCTCTGGGGAAGGGAGAGGGTCTAGAGGTTGACTCAGTCGCCAATGGCCAATGACTAATCAGTCATGTCTATGTAAGGGAACCTCCATAAAAAAATAAAAAAGGAGAGGGTTCCGAGAGCTTCCAGTTTGGTGAACACGTGGAGATACATGGAGAATGGGAGGGCGTGATAGCTCTGCTCCCTTTCCCTGTACCTTGCCTATGTTTCTCCCCTGTCTGGCTGCTCCTGAGTTACATCCTTTTATAATAAACCAATAATCCAGTAAGCAAATGGGTTTCCTGAGTTCTGTGAGCCCCTATAGCAAATTAATTGATTCCAAAGAGAGGTTCATGGGCACTCCTGATTTCAATAGCCTGTCAGTCAAGTGACAACCTGGACTTGAGAGTGGTGTCTGCAGGTCAGCAGGGACTGTGGGAACCACCAAACTGCAGAGGGTCAGACAGAAGCCCAAGTGACAGCCTGGGCTCACGCTGGTGTGTAAATTGGGAGGGGGCAGTCTTGTAGGACTGAACCCTTAGCCTGTGGAATCCGATGCTACCTCTGGGTAGGTAGGCATCAGAATTGAGTTGAGACACCCATTTCGTGTCAAAGACAATTGGTGGTGGTGTGAGAAACTACCTCCTTTTCCCACACACGTGTGGAAATTGGGTGCAGAATATGAAAGAGAATAATGTCAAATTTATGGATTGTTTGGGGGAGAATGGACATCTTTGTAATGTTAAGAATTTATCCTAATGAGTATAGTTTGTTTCTCTGTTTATTTAAAAAAAGTTTTGCAGTGTTGTTTGTGGGGGTCCCCAGGTGCCCCCAACTTCCAATGTCACTACCACTCTGTTTAGTGTGGGGGTTGATGTTCTAGGCTAACTTGTTTGGTGCCTGTGCAATCTTTCATAGTGGACCCTGATAATAATTATTCTTTTCAAGTGTTCGCCAACCATAATATAAAGCAATGATCAAATCTGTGTCGGGTGTTAGATATTCCCTCCCTATCGCTGATACCAATTGATGTTAAATTACATTTCTTCCCGCAACTTTTTGGAATAGATGTTATTCTTCAGCTTATTAAATCAAATGTTATTTAAATTTGAACATATTAATAAATAATATCATTAATTTCATTCCTTACCATTTTACTCCCCAACCCATGGAATTTTACCTATTTATTCTTATTCTGAATGGGCTCTTATTTTCTTTCCATTTTCAAAATGTTTATTGCTTGTATGTGCAAAAGCCTTTGATTTCTCTGACTTTATCTTGAATCCATTTCTGAAATGTATTCCTTTATTCAAATAAATGGAGATAGGCAATAAGCAAATAAATAAAATATAACTTCAAGTCATGCCACATGCTATGAATCAAATTAGAACAAGGTGATGGATAATAAGAGAGAAAGGATTTTCCACACAGTAGTTGGGGAAGACTTCTGAGGCAATGACATGAGAACAGAGCCCAGGTACAGTCTAGGCCATGGGAATAGAAATTTCCTCATAGAGAAAAGCTCAGAAGCAGGCCCAAGTCTGATGTATTCAGGGGTAGTGAGAAGGCCAGTGTGGCTGGAGCCCAGCTACCAGATCTGTCAGGACGGTCCTTTCAAGAGAGAACCCACACAGTGACAGGGCAAGTGTGATATGGGGATTCATTAAGTATAATGGGATTGATGTATTGGAATAATGAGGGCAGAAAAGACAACTCTGAGGAGTATAGGAACAGCAGATAGAATGCGGCAACCACCGCTATTAGGGCTCAGACAGAACGTCCAAGGAAGACCCCTCCTTCCCCAGGACTGAGATTCTAACCCTGTTGGAGAGGGAGGTCATATCTCGCTGGACAGCAGGGAAGTCTCGGCGATGCTGCACCGGGGGAACTTCCTGGAAGTCTGCCCTCTGGAATTTGTCCGAAGCCTACTCTTTTAAGGTGCTAGGGGAAGCTGTTCCTGGGGAGGTGTCCTAGTAGAGGCACTTTGCTGCATCAGTTCCAGGGCAGCTTTTGGCTGCTGAGTGCTGTGGCTACCGTGCCCGGAAGGAGCTGGCACAGGAAGAGCTGCGAGTGCTGCAGGAGCCTGGTGCTGGGAGACACACCCGTGCTGCAGAGCCTGTGTGCTGGGGAGCCACGGGCGCCGCCGGAGCTCGGCGCTAGACAAGCCACGGGCACCACTGCGGGAGCCTGGCGCGGAGCAGCTGCGCACAGGGCGGCAGTGTGCCGAGCAGCTACACCGGAACCAGGAAACAACACTTCTTCCATTCCCTCTACCGACAAAGCTTAACGTTAATGGAAAAATTAACTTAAAGGACCCAGATCCATTTTCACAGACAAGCAAAACAAGATGAATTTGGAGCTGAGAAGCAATAAGCGAATGGCCAGCAGTGGTAGATACAACCAGATCATGTTGGTCACTGTGCGATGCTCACATTTTATTCTAAGGATGATTTTAAAAATCCACTGGAAGGCTTTAGGCAGAGGAGTGGGGGAATGAGAAGCAATGAGACTAGTAGAAAGTAATTACAGTAAGCCTGTGAGGGATGTTGGTGTCTGAGGAGCTGATGGGAGTGGTTGGAAGGACGATCTATGGGACTTTCTGATGGACTAAAATTCTAGCTCCCTAGAAAAGAGAGAAACTAGCATCACATAAATGGGAACTTAGCTATGGTAGAAAGCTCTTTTCTAGGACTGAAAATGCAGTTAAACAGTATTGTAGCACCTTATGTGATTGATTTTTCACTTATATTTAGTTTGCTACTTGTCAATTAAAATATTCAAGACTATTAGACTACAAGATAGCCTGACATTCAAAATCACTATGTTCATAGGCGATTGCCCCTCAACAGGCCAGACAATGCTTCTGATTAGAGTAGAAATTAGCCAGTGCAATGTGTGCTTTGATAAGGGATAGAAAGGCTATGAAAATAACTCACAGGGCACCAGACCTGGTATAGGTTTATACATTTGAACTTTTTACTAAAACCCACAGTAAGAAATATATTTTACTCATGACTCATGTCAAATATGTAAACTGAAACAAGTTTCACCAACCATACAAATCTTTATTCCATTTTTTGCATTTCAGTAGCTTTTATTCTAGTTAACATTTCAATAGTAGTCATATCCTTTTGAATTATTTTCTTGTACCAATAATGAGTCATAACCTTCAATTCAAAAAAACATGGGTCTTGGAAGTCTAGAAAAACCTCTCTTCACTTCTCAGTGGCTGAATTTTTTGCTAAAGCTCTTCACGTGTGG
The DNA here is from genome assembly GCA_029783875.1 of Phataginus tricuspis. Lineage (NCBI taxonomy): Eukaryota > Metazoa > Chordata > Mammalia > Pholidota > Manidae > Phataginus > Phataginus tricuspis. Next base: position 1,348,843 of record JAQQAC010019064.1, read on the forward strand.
GTAGCACCGTTTGGTAGTTGATGATAACAGGTGACGCAAGTTTTCCTGTTGCATTATCTAGCTCAGGAAGAAGTTGTGCTTAGAGGTTAAGTTTAGATTTTAGATGTAAGACTCCCTCTTGAATCCCAGAGTTCTAAGTTTATAGTCTGTTATTTGTTGCCTGTCATTGTCACTGGGCCATATGTTCCGCAAGACGAGCAAGTTAAACGTACTTTCATATCCCCTAAGAGATCGAAGATGATATACTGATCAATTGCTTAAAACTATTTCATACAATTAAATTTTGAACACTAAATAATGAAGATATCATGTGTTTTTTTTTATTAAGGTATTATTGATATACACTCTTATGAAGGTTTCACATGAAAAAACAATGTGGTCACTAGATTTACCCATATTATCAAGTCCCCACTCATACCCCACTTCAGTCACTGTCCATCAGTGTAGTAAGATGGCACAGATTCGATATCATGTGTTTTTAAATAGAGTAGTGGAATTTCAGAATCTTGAGACTTTTTAAGATTAGTTTTGCATCGTACATGAGTATGTTAGAATTCCGAATGATTTTCCTCATAGTATAACTCTTCCTAGTTTAACACTTTGCAGTTCCTTGTTCTTTTACATAATATTATATTAATTGAGGTTAAAATAGCCCAATGATGTACACAAATATCATTCCCATTTCTATCACAGTAAAAGTCAAACCTGATATGATAGCTCAGTATAAAATAAACCTCGCTATCTGAACCTCCTCCATTTGTATAAATTCTCATCATTGTTCGCCACCCAAACTACTCACCAACTATACCAGCTACTTACCATTCTCCCCCACCCACCCAAAACTAATGATTTTTTTAAAAGCCTCTGTACCTTTGTAGGCACTGTTCCCTCTGACTGAAATGCCTATCCACCCTCCTGCCCCATCAACGTTGCCTGGCCACTTCTCTAATGTCTCTACTTCCAGGAAGCGTCTAGCAAAAGTGGAATGAGTGAGATCATTTAGGAGGCTATTAGAGTAAACCAGACAAGAGATAAGTGTGTGAATAACTGACCTAGAGAAAAGCAGAGTATAAGGCATGTTGTGCCACCCCCCAAATGGTTGGCTGTCAGTATAACCATCTTCTTTCTGCCGTTGGAAACAGGGCCTCGCTCGTGATACCTCCATGCCAAAGGTCCCGCTATGGCACCTACTTCGATGTTGCCGTGCTTCGCTGCCTGCTCCAGCCCCACTGGTCTGAGGAAGGCACTCAGTGGTCTCTGATGTACTATCTGCAAAGGCTGCGACACATGTTGGAAGAGAAGCCAGAAAAGCCCCCAGAGGCAGATATCCCTCTTCTGCCCAGACCCAGGAGTAGCTCTATGGTGGCGGCAGCCCCCTCACTAGTGAACACCCACAAAACCCAAGTAAGAGAACCTCAAGCCATTGTCATTTGAATCAACAACTTTAGCTTTAACTGATACTCTTTTTCTTCTGAGCATGCAGCTCTTATTTATTCCAGGGCTGACTATTGGTTAGTGGGTAACCCTGATGCTGGTATCCTTTCCCTTCTTTTACCACTAGACAGTTTGCTGCTCCTTAGTGTTTAATTTACCATTCAAAGAAGTTTCATCTAAATGCCTCCTGACCACACTTATTTACAGTAAGCCTCTGTTGATCCAGAATAATAGAAAACTGGGTCTTCTGGCTGACTGAAGTACTAGTTACTAGAGAGTTCTGACATGTAATCTGTCCATTACCGATATTACAAAATGTGTGACACTAGCATTTTACTGAGTGTGATTTAACTTCTTTTGAATGGCTCAAAATTTTCCAGTGCCTCAATGTCATCACTAGGAATATTGCTTTTTGATATACAGGCTTCCTGTTTATCACAGATGTTTAGAAGAATAAACAGATTGTACGATGTTGGCATCCCCTGAATATCACTTTTTGATAAATGAATGTCCTAATAGCAATTTGAACCCTTGTTCTTCTACTTTTTCTCATCAACACCATGTGTTGAATATGTAGAGAAAAAATGTAATTTACAGCATGTTCCAGTTCTCTGGTTTACTTAAATATGAATTGACTATTTCTGAAAAAATACTCACATTGTGAAAATAAACATAAGCAATTTTAGAGTGAGAAGGAAATATATTGTTTTAGTAGTAGATAATTCTGCCCAAAGTGAATATCTCCTTTGGTGAATCATTAAATGAAAACAGAATTTTTTTGTAATAACAAGAGAAAAATCCCATTCCTATTTTCTGTTTTACTCAATCTAGAATTTTATGGTCTCACTGCTGAAAACTCCAAAGAGAAGTTAAAACTAATGTGAAATGTATCATCGTAGTAGCAGGCTTTGAATTCTGTAAGTCTGGACATACAAGTTAAATACTTCATCGATATCCAGCCAGAGGCTTATCCCTATTAAAAATATGACGTCTCAGTAAGAAAAGTGTTTGGATATAAAGCCCTAAGTCCTTGACCATTAAGTCTACCTTTATCTCTATTGAGGATCTCACCATGAAGTGTAATGAAGAGGAAAAATCACTCAGCCCTGAGGCCTTTTCCAAGGTTTCATTGACTAATCTACGTAGGTCTGCAGTCCCAGATCTTTCTTCAGACCTTGGTATGAACATTTTTAAGAAGGTGAGTAGAACCATTTATGCTATTTGATATTCTCAGTAATAGAAAAGAAAAATTAGTGGGCATGAGGTGCTTCTGATCATGCTGCAGAATGGGGTGGCTTGGGGGACCTTGGGCCAGGAGGTCAGGTACGGGTCATGACACTGGCTTGCAGCATGACCTCCTGCAGGTCCCTCTGTGCTTGACGGGGCTTCCCACTGCTGCTCCGGGAGGCGGGAGTTCCCCACCTGACAAGTTCCCTATGAATTCAGTGAGATCAAATTAAGGTAAGGGCAAGAAGGTGGGCATTTAAAAGGGGATTTATTTTCATGGCAGTAGGTCTCAGTCTCTTCTCACTCCCCAGTCTCCCTGGCTGCTCTCCAAGCTCCCTGCTTGTGCACTCGGGTTTAATTCTCCAGGAGGACTAGGGCTCCCCAGCTCTCTCCCAGCTCTCCCCAGTCATGCGCTACTTCCCCACCCCTAGCACCAGGAGGAACTCTGTGGGCAGGTCTCTGATAACTGGCAGACACTTGACCAATTACATACCAGGAACACAGGGAGAGGAGAGAATGGATGTTTCCTATCCATCCCTCCCTTGGGCCAGTACTTCCCTGACTGACCAGCCGCTCTGTCCCCAGTAAACATCCCATAGATGTGCAAACAGGCTGTTATTACAATGGGTGCTACTAAGGCCAGGCAGGAATCCTGGTCAGAAGTCTCTGTTTTCTCTATACCTACCCACATGTTATGTGGGGTTGTTACAAAGCTCAGTCCTGATGGGTGTGTAAAGTGTTTTCAGTAGTGTGGTGATGGAGGTAGTTGTGAAAGCAGTGATAGTAACTTCCATTTGTATGGTTCATCTTTTTTATCAAGTATTTTATATAAATAGTTCCCATTCAGTCCAATGATGAGACCCTTACTCTCCGCATTTTGTACCAAAGAAGCTGAGTCTTACTGTACTTCCCGGAGTGACAGGATCATCATGGAACATCTGTTCTTGCAGTCATCTCTGTTTTAAAGACAGCAAACACACCAAGTTCTGTTGATAAAGTAGTAAGTCCCTTGTAACAGACCACTAGATTTACTACATTCACACTTCTCCTTGTAAGTCACAGTGTAGATTTCCATTCAACAAATGCCACTGAGTGTCCACAGAGAGCTAGGACTCTAAAAGTGAGAAACTAAAGGTGGAGTCTTTAGGGCAAAGAGTTAAAAGCATACACTTGAGAGTCAGTTGGTCAGGGCTCAAATTCCAGTTCTGCCACTTTCAACCTGTGTGATACTGGCCAAACAATACTATGTATGCATTTCTTCATCTGTAAATTGGGTACATCATATACTTACCTTAAAAGGTTATGAGGATTAAGTGAGATAATGCATGTAAAGTCCTTACTGTGCCTGGCACTTGGAATATACTCAATAAATGTTAATTATTAGGAAAGAAGGAGAAATAAAGGAAGAAAGAAACAGAGACTTAGCAACTTTAGGTAGTTTTTGAAAGGTTGAGTACAAACTCAAAACAAATTCTTCAAGATAAATAGTTAATGCTCTTATGAATCGACTACTCCACCTCTCTTTTTTTTTTAATAAGTATATGGAACTAATCAAATATAAAGTAATGTATGTGTGGTGGCTTCATTTTCTATTTTTCAAAAAGGTTAGCTTAATTATGTTGAAGGACACAGAATATATTATTAACTTATCTATGAGCTAAGCAAGCAGTCATGTTTACCTTCATGGATAATGCAGTAACACGCAGTGGCCCTACTTCTAAAAACGTTAATCATTGTGGGAGTGAAAAAGAGGTTTTCAGTACTTAACTGCACATAAGAATCTCTGCAGGAGCTTTTAAATTTTCAAGTACTCAGGCCTTACCCCAAACCAATGAAGTCAGAATTGTTGAAGGTTAGGCCTAGACATTGGTGTATTTTAAGAACTTCCCAAGCAATTCTAACTTCTTATTTTTACAGGATCTTGAAGTTGTTTGATAGGAATAAGAGTTTGTACTGATGTGTGCTCTGTATCTTCTTTGACTCTTTGACTCTCCTTAGTAATATTGGCACACATTTGAAATTGTATGGCTAGAACACATAATCTCAGTTTCAAAAAATGGGACAGAAAGTTCTGGCTATTCCAAGTGGTGACTCAAGGATCATACACCCTAACCGAGTACTTCTCAAATTTTAGCACTCATCAGAATCACCTATTGGGCACACATTGCTGGACCTCATTCTCTGAGTTTCTGATCCTGTATGTCTGGGGTTGAACCTGAGAATCTATATTTCTAACAGTTTCTCAGCTGATGCTGACGCTCCTGGTCCGGGGACCACACTTTGAGAACTCTAACCCAACCTAGCAGAAAGACCCAGGGAGTGTGTTGCTTTTTGCTTCATTTTTTCCACTTTTTAAAGACATTATGGAGATTTCGCCCATCTCTGTTGGATGATATTCAGTGGCTCTCTGAGTCCCTTCTTCTGGAACATTTCCTGTATTTTGCTGCAGATCATGGGGCCCTTGGGAAAGCAGACTTAAGCTCTCCTTTGCCCTGTGCCTAACCCTTCACCTCTCAAACTTGTAGTTCAAGAGCCGCAAAGAAGACCGAGAGAGAAAAGGCTCCATCCCATTCCACCACACAGGGAAGAGGAGGCCACGACGAATGGGAGTGCCATTCCTGCTCCACGAGGACCACCTGGATGTGTCCCCAACCCGGAGCACGTTCTCCTTCGGAAGTTTCTCTGGGCTTGGAGAAGACAGGCGAGGCATTGAGAAAGGAGGCTGGCAAACCACCATTTTAGGTGACCACAGGACCTTCCAAAGTGGGGCAGAGCTTGAGTGACCTGTTTTGAAATCTGGATCTAGGGCCCCCAGGCAGATCTTCCTTGAACCATTTATTCAAGAAATGTGGGCTCAAATGTAGTACCAAATTCCCAGTACTAAAATAATGCTGTGTCTTCATAACCAAAGAAATGCAGATAATTAAATTACTTCTGCAAGAATCCTGTATAATTAGACAAGTAATGACCCTATTTCTTAGATACTCTAGACGTGGAAACATGGCCTTAGAGGGTCCTGTGAATTAACTTGCGCTGTGCCTTTAAATACAAGCTTTTTATTTAACTTGGATATTTTAAAAGGAAGATGTAAAGAAAAGAAAAAGAAGTTTGAGGTTTTGTGGGGTTTTTTCTGGATGGCATAATAAGACGGCCAGCTTAAAATCAGGAGCTGACAGCTGGCTCTACAGATGGTGTCTGACATTTGGCTTAGACTGGAGCTGTCCTTATTGCAGGCAGCTTCACCCATCATCCTAACCCTGAACGGTCCCAAGGCAAGTGCAGTTCCTGCTATTTGTCTGTGCCTCACGCACTTGCTAAGATCCGCTTGCCCTCACTGCTGTTCTTGGGAAAGGCAAAAATCTCAGCAGAGAATCTTTCAGATTTTCAAACCCTCTTGTGGTGCTCTGTCCACCTCAGGGAAATTTACCCGGCGGGGCAGCTCGGATGCAGCCACGGAGATGGAGAGCCTGAGTGCCAGACACTCACACTCCCATCACACCCTGGTGAGTGACCTGCCAGATCACTCCAACAGCCACGGAGAAAACACCGTCAAGGAAGGTGGGTCGGAGGCGGCCCCTACAGGCGGGAGTTCAGGTTCCTTTTCCTGTTTCCTGTTTTTACTCCATGTTCCATTTTCATTGTGATCTGGCTCCTTGAGCTTCTTAGACACTGGCATTTGTGTATTATGTTGCATGGTGGTTTACTTGTGAGCCATTCTTAGGATTTCCTTAGTAGCAGAGCTATTTGACAGCATGCTTTGGACGCCATAGCTTTCAGAGGGAAAGCATGGACACGACGTTCATATTTGTTTCGAAAGGTCTTAGACCCACAGTTCCAGAAGCAACTTGGAGGACAGCAGCATTCAGTACCTTGTTCCCCTCTACAATGTCCCTCTGAAGGGCTTGTCCACCTTCAGCAGAAGGAGAGTCACTGCCTTGCAGGGCCACCGATTCCTTTTCCAGACAACTGCTATGTCAGATACGTGCCTTATGTGCAGCGAATATGTGTCTGGGTGGAATCCAAGACAAGTTTTGATTCTGTGCTCTTAACCTAGGAGCATAAATTTAATCCCTCTTTTCTCTAGACTGCACTTGAAGTATTTGATGAAATCTATTCATTAGAACCACACGTTTATGTTTCATTACTCTTAAGCAATGGAGAAAAAAAATCCTTCCTGTTGTTGCTTGAATATACTAGATAAAACCAAATATTTTAACAGCTACAAACCTGTGGGGAAATGCTTTAGCTAAACTAGTTTATTTCAATAGGGCCTGTCATTAACAGTGGGTAAAATTCACCTGTTAGATGAAAGTTAAATTTTAGCCTGGCCCTTAAGGATGCCATTTGGAATTTATATTGTCTATAACATTCATTTGTTATCAGATGTTATATGGCCATAATACCTGTGGCAGTTCCATGGGAGCTGAAACTAGCTTTGAGACGATAAGTCAAATATCTGCCAAAATTACAGCTGTGATTGTGGTCATGCTCATGTAACTGTCTAACATGATGTCTCAGGTTAATATGGGGGAAACTAACACATTGCTTTCCTTTTATTAGTGCGATCCCAGATCTCCACTATCACAGTTGCAACCTTCAATACCACACTGGCGTCATTCAATGTAGGCTATGCAGATTTTTTCAGTGAGCATATGAGAAAGCTCTGCAACCAGGTGCCTATCCCAGAGATGCCACATGAACCCCTGGCATGTGTGAACCTGCCTCGAAGCCTCACAGACTCCTGCATAAACTACAGCTATTTGGAGGACACAGAACATATTGATGGGACCAATAACTTTGTGCACAAGAATGGCATGCTTGATCTTTCTGTAAGGAGCAAGGATTTTTCTTATTGAAGCTTGAAAGATAGTGGCTCTTTGGTTCAGTTTTTATCATGCTGGGTAAGATGGGCACAAAGATTCTTAGAAATGTTAAACCTTAAGATGAAAAAGCTACCCATATAAAAAAGTTCACGAATGTGTCAGCCATCATAGACATGACTTTTTTTTTTAGTATTACATTAGAGTTAATCTGGTCTCAGAATGTATTTATATTCCAAAAACATTAGTGAATCCTGAATACTTACACATAAATATACATAAATGTGTGTCTTTGTTCTAAATTCCTTTTTTCTAGAACGAGAGAGTGAAAAATTCTGTTTATTTTCTTTTGTAATATAAGCAACATGACTACAAACCTCCTGTGTAGCAGGGAAAAATGAATAGAAGTCCATTAAAAGATTTAAACTTGCATTCTCAAGAGTGGCTGTCTTGATTCTAGTTATTAACAAATGAAAGGATTGTTATGTTTTGCAATTATATTTCACAAAATTTTTTATTTCACATTAGAGAACCGGGCTTAGCAAATAATTTAAAACATTAAAATGGATAAAAGGACCTAATTTAAACATGCAAATATTTTTCATTTAAAAGTGAAGTGTCAATAATGATACAATTGTGAGGGTAAAAATGTACCTCTATTGTGTGTATAAGAAAGTTATTGTTCTTTATCCATTATTGGTAGAAAGTGAAAGGCAAAAGGGTAAAACATTTTGATTTAAAAAATCAGTTGAGTAAGTTTCCATTTTGGCAAAAAATTAGTCTCCCATTAATTCACTATGCTACAGTATCCCCATGAACTGTCTGTATTATGGCAAGTTTGGAATATTTAAGTGAGATAATGCACACATACGTTTTCCATTCTTTGTGTGACTTATACTCTACATTAAGCATGTACACGAAATCCGAGTGCAATTTAGATAGGAACATCTGAAAATTCCTGAGTTGTTTACTCCGAAGTATATAGAACAGCCTAAAGGAAATGGATTAAACAAAGAATAACCAAATCTATGCGAGAAGAGGTGGTTCAGGTAACTTCATCACCCTGTTTATCTGTCTTCCTCCAGGTGGTTCTGAAAGCTGTTTATCTTGTGCTTAACCATGACATCAGTTCCCGTATCTGTGATGTGGCACTAAACATTGTTGAGTGCTTGCTTCAACTCGGTGTGGTGCCTTGTGTAGAAAAGACCAGAAAGAAGAGTGAAAACAAGGAAAATGAGACTATGGAAAAAAGACCAAGTGAGGGAACTTTCCAGTTCAAAGGAGTCTCTGGAAGTTCCACCTGTGCATTTGGGGGCCCTTCAGCTAGTGGAGCTGGAGATGGTGGAGAAGAAGGAGGAGGTGGAGATGGAGGAGGTGGAGGAGGAGGTGGAGGAGGCCCTTATGAGAAGAATGAGAAGAATCAAGAAAAGGTATGATTGAAGCGCCTTCTGTGTCCTCATGAAATGTTGTCCCTGCTTTCTTTCCAGTGCTTGCTGGTCAGCAACTCATTGACTCAGGGTAGCAGCTAGTCACTAGAGCAAGAAAGTCGTGAGTTGCGAAGTCTCTTCATTAGGTTCTCACCAGGCACTAGTAGAAAGAGTTAAATGAAACTCTACTCTAAATTCAAAAACCAAGGCCATCCAAGCAGTGTTAGAGCCAATTCCCTGGTCATGTTATTTCTGTAGAAGCGCATCTCAGATACACTACAGTGCTATAATCCTGTCTGCTACCAAGAATAGACTCTTTCTCAAAGATTTTCAGGGTTTCAACTAATCGAGCAGTGTTTTAGTCTTCTCAGACTGCCTTAACAAAATACTATGGACTGGGTGGCTTAAACAACAGAAACTTAGTTCCCACAGTACCAGAGACTGGCAAGTCCTGGATCAAGGTGCCAGCATGGTAGGTTTTATTATGCAGCTTCTTCTCTTGGCTTATAAGCTTCCATTTTACTGTGTGCTCACATGACCTTTTTTTTGCATGTGCAAGAAGAGCGAGCAAGTTCTCTGGTGTCTCTTCTTCTAAGGACCCCACCCTCCTGACATCATTGAACCCTAATTACTTCCTGAAGCCTACATCTCCAGTACCATCCCACTGGGGACTAGGGCCTTAACATATGAATTAGGGGGAGACACAAACATTCTATCTATAATAAATGTAATTTCTCAAGATGAAGTCCTTTCTCTTGATTTAAGGAACACATTTTTGGGCAGCCAACTTCAGTCACAGTTAAGGAGAAAGAAAGGGAAGAATTTTGTTTGGGTAGTTGATTAGGTTTTTGGTGTTGGTTTGGAGACTAACCTTGGCCATCTCATGTCTCAAGGTGTCACATCCCAGTGTCTTTAGCTTTCTTAATATTGATCACATCCCAGTGTCTTTAGCTTTCTTAATATTGATTTTTTCTGAACTTAATTCCCTTTGCTGTGGCAATACCTGAGTTATGACCTCTGTATTTAACATTGAAAATTAATTTTTTCTTTTAATTTGGGTTTTAAATATGAATGACCACAGCTTAAATTCACATAACTGACCCTGATAACAGTTCAGGGTTTTAGGTAGAAAATGCTGGTAAGAAATCAAAATCAAAGAAATTTGACTGTCTAATAGGTGACGATCTACACATCAGGCCAAGTGTTTGCAGGTGTGAGATGGCACTGTGCAGAGTTCTACCGTCCATGCATCACCTGAACTATAAGTTGTCCATCTTTTTCTTATGAGGGTATCAGGCGTTCACACCTGCATAGTGTTGCAGTGCCCCTTCCTCTTTTACAATTTCTTTTCCATCTCTTTCCAGTCCTCCCCAATTCATGGATAAATGTGCATTTATTATCTATGTTTCTTCATCTCATTGTTTACTCGTATCTTCCCAATTTACCTAGACTCTGACTTAAATATTCCTGCCCTCATATTCTTGGGTTCCTGAAGCTTTTCTTTAGGATTTTCTTCTTGTGCCCTAATCATATATGTGTTGTTTTCCAACTCTAAGAGTATCTTCTGGTACTTACGATGCCCAACTTCTTACTTCCTCATACATGACCGAGGACAACCCAAGGGTCCTCAGATCTCACTTTAGGTGAAAATTACTTAAATGATGGTGTAGGTCACAACGGGGACTTGATCTTGGATCCCAAGACGTAAGAGATCATCAGTCAAGAGTTATGTAGGAATTAGCAGACTAACACAAGTTATGAGCTCCAAATATATAAACACGGCAAATGGTGAGACTCTTCTGAAATTTTCATTTTTTAACCTACCAATCTATGCTGGTCACTAAAAGAGATATTAGGTGGTGCTCTGTCCATTATAATATTCCAGGGAAAACAGAAAGAGAAAAATAAAAGAGAGTTGTGAAGTTTTGATAAGTTTTTATCAGTGAAGGTTAGATATTTCAATTAAATTGATGAAAGCTTTGTTATGTATCTGTCCTAAAGATCTCTTGAGGTTCATTATTAATGTTATGTTTTTGATTTTGTTTCTGGTTCTAAAATTTCACCTAATTAGTATTTTCATCTAATTGTTTATTTTAGGCCTGTAAGTCTCTTGGTTATTTAAAATCTAGGTATTATACTTGATCCTTGATAATATAAATGCTATTTTGACCAAAGTTATCATGCTTTATTAATATGGGATTTTTTGAAGTCAGATTATGTGATCTCCAAAACAGCCACCAGGATATATATGTTTTGTAGGTTAGTTCTACAAAATAATATTCTTTGTAATACAAGGAAATTTACAAAATTAAATCTAACTGTAGGTCAAGTACATTGTGTTTGTGATTCTCACAGGTCTGTTCTGCCCCAAAGCCCTTTTATTTTCAGTGGAGTCCAAGAGTTTATCTAAGTTTGCAACTTAGTAATACCAGAGGCATGAAGAATTGATTAATTCAGAAAGGAAGATCTAATTCCTATTTATACATTTGCTGCTAACTGGTACTGAGAGCTGGAAATGTTATTTAATATCTGTCCTGATTTCCGCCTATAGTTTGATGAACCTTCCTGAATGTCCCCTATGAGAGGAACCTAAATCCCAAAGATGTCTGAAGTCCTAAAGAACTATAAACCTGAACAGATATTTACAAAGAGCTTTTAGAGCTAGGGATTTTTTTTTAAGGAACATACAGTAATTTAAAAAATGAATGTAAACCCATCTTCCAAATCAGCTCTTACTCAGGGTGAATGTTTCCAAAGCACGCCGAGACTTCCGATTACACGCCCACACCAGGGTGTGCATCACTCCCCAGCACCAGCTGCCTCACACTTCTTTGGAAATAGTTCATGGAAGTTCATTCTTCTGGAAGATATGTTCCCCACTAAAAGGATTAAATGGAACAAAAGGAAGGATGGTAACAGTTCTCCATAATTCATCTCAGGAGGGCTTCTCACTTAACCTCAAGGGAGAATGAGGTTGAATGTTTACTAATTTCTTTATATTCTCACTTTACTTACACATGAGTATTACAATATAGTGAAAGTATAACATTAGAAAAATCCTTTGAAAATGTCAGAAATTGCCATGCCATTTCACAGTTCCAGACTTTGATCAGTTCTAGAAATTTAGCAAAATTCTTGATTGGTGGTACCATCCAAAGCCTGCTGATGAAGATAGATTTTCCCTGGGCATGCTTAATTCAAGAAGCTAGGCATTTACAGATTTATGAAGTATTAGATTTTTCAGAAGTTACTAAACTTTTAAGATGTTAAGAATATTCCGTACTTCTGCCAGATGAGGGCTAGCAATTGAGCATGTTTCTTAGATTAAAGATTCACTTTCATCACTGATAATCCTCACTGACTCCTTTAAGCATGTTGTTCCGATAGTCTGTCAAGGATATAAAAGCATGTCTTCTAATGAGGTCTATATTCATATCCTTTATCACTAGAGGGTATTTAAAATGCATAGACATTTTTCTTTTTAATCACATTCTAGGTTTTTACAAAAGTTAGCTTGCCTGTTGAGCCCTTGACAGTGTTTCCTAAATTGCAGGTTCTCACTGTAAAGCATATAAACTTGGTTTTATCATGAAATAGCATCTTAGTAGCAAAAGGACCTCAGTGACTAAGTAAACAGATTTCTCTTCTTTCTTGTGCATGCGTACTAGGATGAAAGTACCCCTATAAGCAACCATAGGCTTGCTCTGACCATGCTCATCAAAATAGTGAAATCTTTGGGATGTGCCTATGGTTGCGGAGAGGGACACCGAGGGCTCTCTGGAGATCGTCTGAGACACCAGGTATTCCGAGAGAATGTAAGAGAATTAAAGTAGATTCCATTTCCTCTCCCTCTTCCTTTCCTCCAATTTAGGAATGAGTCCTTTGACAATGAGGGTCAGTGTTCCCTGAAAAATGTTGTAATTCATAGGGGCAATTAATGCTGTCTTGGAGTGGGAGGTTTCCCACAAGATATCTCAAGACATCTAAAACCCAGGCTTAGGAAAGCTTAATTGGAAAAACACTTCTGCCTTCTGCCTAGGGCAGGCCAACTGCCAGTTGGTGAAAGGGTGTCTAATTGGAATGTGTGAATTATAGTTTTAAAGAACTCTGTAAAGATGAATACATTTAGCAAGCATCTGATCGTCTGTGACTAATGAGTTTTTAATCACCTGCCTGGGTATTATAGAAGCATATTTCTTTGAAGAGTGGTCAACGTGTAGGACTTAGTTTGTTATTCTTATGTAAATACGGAAAATGGCCCTTATTGAGACAAAACAGGACTGTAAAAGCAGCCAGTCAAGTTCTGGCTGCTTTGTTTGAAAATGACCTTGACATCTAAGTTTTTGAGATCCTGTCCCTTTGAACTGTGTGAAACTTGAAACTCTGCACTTGAGCTTGCAAAGCCTAATTCTGTCATGGAACATGGTCTGATTCTAGCTCATTTTCATTTCCTGGGCTGATGGCTACTTTTCCCTTCACACTTGAGCAATAACCTACCTCCGCTTCAAGTCTAAGATGGAGCACTTGCCTCATACATACATTTGAATTGCAATCATAAGAAAATATTCTCCTAAGAATAAGACTTTGATGCAAATTTGAGTCCAGGAATCCTTGGGCATATCTTGGCAGAGTTTCTGGATCATGTCAAAATCGAATGCCAGCCCACTTTTCCCTGGTATTAGTTTTTGTCATGAAATGTTCACACAGTGTTAGCATGCTGGCTTTCTTTCTTAGCCTGTCATCCGCCTATCTGTCCATCAATCTATCCTTCTCTCTTTTATATTGTATTATGTTGTATTTCTTAGTTTATTATATCTATATGGGGGGCTATATTTACAGTAATTAACTTTTAAACTCTGAAACTTGAAAACTTTGACCAAGATCTAGATTTTGAGGCCAAAAATAAAAAGTCAAAATAATAATTAACAAGGCAGTAGAAAGCTGGCATTGTCCTCATCTTTGCACATGTGTATGTGATGATTGATCTTTGGTTTTTAATACTGTCGCAGTGTGAATAAATGTCTTCAATTCAATGCCTGTAATATCATCACTCCTCATGCAGGAGACCAATTCCATGAAATGAAATACATGGAAATGAAATACAGGAAGAAGTGTCCTGCTTTATTTGGGGATATAAACTGGCTCTAACATGAGAACCTATCTTTCTAGACTTGGAGAGAATAGGCCTTCTTGGATCAGAAGCCACTTGAGAGGCCATTGAGACTGCCTAGTTCCCTACGCTTTCTTCTGCAAGAGTACTGAACATTTCTCGCCAGGATGTCCAACAGTTTTTTACCTGACTTTTTAGCATTGTTGGCTTACATGGCAACTCTTCAATTATCTTGTAACCCAGTTTAATAGTCATTATAGGGACTATATTTGCTTATCCATGCTTAGTAAACTCACTCTCCAAGAGATACAGATCTGATACATTTTCCCTGGGCATGCTTAATTCAAGAAGCTAGGCATTTACAGATTTCTGAAGTATTAGATTTTTCAGAAGTTACTAAACTTTTAAGATGTTAAGAATATTCCGTACTTCTGTCAGATGAGGGCTAGCAATTCTAGCATGTTTCTTAGATTAATCTAATTGTTAGCTGATGTTCCCAAATTGTTGTAAGGAAATTCATTCAAACAGTTTTATCCTTCTTGGAGAACTTTAGAATATTTTGGATCAAAATGCTTAAGGTTAGATATTCTGATTCTTGCTTAAATCTCCCATTGAACTCATCCAGACATTCTAATAGCTTCTAAAGAGATTTGAAACTATGCCTTTTTGGGTATATTTTGTAAAGAAGATAGAATAATAAGATAGTTATACTTTAGGGCTCTCCAACCCAGGATTTTAAAGTGCTTTGTAAATATTTCAATGAAGAACTTCACAAATTCATCATGGAATGATAATTAAATACTTCTTCACACAGGATGTATTTTATCTAAGGGCATTGCAAGCTTCATTTTACAGTAAGCAGCAATTATTTTGTAGGAAAGAAAAAAATGAGCTTACCTGAGATCTAGCAACCAGTAACCTCACTGGAATAAAAAACCTAATTTTTCATTCTAGGACCTAGTAAAGGGAGAATTAAAAACAAACAAACAAACAATCCACCTGACTCTGTGATACAGATGAGGAGATTATAACAAGGTCATACCACGTACCACAAAGCCTATTGCTATTTCCAAGTTTCAACATCTTATAATCTTTCTTTTTCATCTCAGAATGTCCAAGAATCTTTCTTTGGTCCTTGATTTCTCAAAACGGTGATATTATTCAAATGCTCTCCTCAGACACCAGGCAGGACCCAGTAAGGTCCCAACATCTGGGGGTTGCCTCCCCCAATTTGACTTCTGTGCTTATGCCTGATGTCCCAAAGTTCTCCGTCTCTGATTAAGGTGATCCTCACCCAACCACCCTTCCTGTCTTGATCTTTAGCCCTTTTCCCTCAACCCCAGAGTTTTCTGTTATTTCCCCACTTCATTCCACTTTTATGGACTTTCTTGTATCTCTTCATGCAGAATTTTTCTTCCTCACAATATCGTCTAATCATTTGATCTCTATTATCAGTCATTTTAAGTCCTGGTTAGAAGTGAGTGGTATCTAAGCAGAGGTTCCCCAGACAATCATTATCTGGATTATTCTTGAGACAAGCTATCATAAGAGAAGTAACCACTCTGAGGAGGCAGACCCTGACTTCTGATTTTGGTTCTGCAGCGAAACTTGTTGTATGGACTCGGACAAAGTCCTTGACCTCTGAGACTCAGTTTCCTCCAGTGCAATGCAGCGATACTCATCAAGTCACAGACAAGGTGTGAAAGTCAAATATGATGCACTTGTGGGCAAGACACACATTTTAAACAGCAAAGCACTGCCTGAATGTGATTTTTTTCCCCCAGTGGTGGGAGAGGGCTGGGAAGCCCCCTAACAAACCCAGGTGGTATCACACACATTCTGTCTGTGGCCTGCAGCCCATGACTGTGACTGTGCTGATGGTGGGCTTTAGTCCCTGTCCTTCTGCCAGGTGGCAAAATTATTTGCTGGATCATAAGAAATATAATTTTGAGGAGCAGAGCCTAGCCAATGGTCACTTGTTTTTCATATTCATAAGGCCAACTTCTATTTATATATCAAACTTTCATATTCAAATGCAGGCACATAAATAAACAAACTAGATTTAACTTTATTTTGTGCCTCTTTCATGCTTTAAGGATCTTTCCCCTTCTGGCCTTAAAAGAGGACACTGGATACACACTTCCTACATCCCCCACAAGCCCTTTGTTAAATCTAATTTAATTAGTTATTCATTTAATTAGGAGTTGAGTTTGGGGTGGCATGCCTCCTCACCTTGCACCAAAGCCTTTCAGGTTTCTAAACCTGGATTGGGTAATCCTATCACCTACCTAAATTTTACACTTTGAGCTTTTCCCATTGAGATCTTAAAATCTTGATCTTGGTGAAAATACAAAACTCCTTTGGGCACTAGCATTAGGCTTAAGCTTCGGGATTTTCCCGGAACAGCCCTTCTCAAAGTAAACTCCTTCACGCTGCCGAGCTCTCTCTGCCGACTTTTCAGTCAGACAAGAGGGGCTAGCAGGGTCGGCCAGCGTCAGCCACCATGAGTGGACGGACACCTTTGCCTTCTGAGGGCTTCTGTCTCAGACTGCTGGTATCCCTAGCTTAAGCTGGTACCTGTGACTTTTTCACTTTTCTTCCTTCATTGCAGGCCCAGAACTGCCTCACTAAGCTGTACAAGCTGGATAAGATGCAGTTCCGACAGACCATGAGGGACTATGTGAACAAGGACTCTCTCAATAACGTAGTGGACTTCTTGCATGCTTTGCTAGGATTTTGTATGGAGCCGGTCACTGACAGTAAGTAAAGCGGCCTCAGGTTCTAGGAGAAGCAGGTCGCCGTTCAGAGGCACACTACATTTGCTGGGATAGAATTTGGAGGAAAAGGTGTGTGTGTATGTGTGTGTGTGTGTGCACACATGTATGTGTAATAAACAAAGAAGTTTTAATAAACAAAATCATCTTTGATGACATATTTCGGAGGCTTTCTGAGAACCACTTAACTCCACAAATGGAAATTTCATACAACTGTGGTGACATCCTCACCATCAGCCCTGCAATCTATCCTACCACTCGTGGCACTCCTCTCGCTCAAGTGACCTTCTGTTCTAAGACAATCGAGGCAGAGATCAAGGAACAAGGGAATATATTCATTCATTCAACAGATAAGAAATGAGTAACTATTATGTGCCAGGCACAGTGCTTGGAGTTTGTTTTCACAAAATAAGACAGATAAGAAAAAATACATATAAAAATAGTAGTAACACAATATTGATATGTACATGTACACATACATATATACTAAGTAAAAAAAAAACAAGCAAATGGATCCATAGATGGGCCCACAAACAATTTTATAGCTTCACAGCTTTAAGAAAACTCCAATATAGAGACCTGGGTTATAGGGGAGACTAGCGAAATCCAAATGCATCCATAATAAACCCAACATCTTCAGTACCACTCGAATGCAAAAACACTAATGAAATGAAAGTGATGCATGAAGCCTGAATTGAGTAAAATGTATATTTTAAGCAGGGCCTGGGAAGAAATAGCTTTTTAGTATAGGCTTTATTGTTTATACGTGTGTTGTTTAATTTATAATGAAGATACATTTGATAGGTAATCAACATGTAGTTGACTAATTTATAATGAAGATACATTTGATAGATTTAGAAGCAGTTTTCCTGTGTGTATCCCAGGCTTTATTGTTTATCACATTAAATGAAAATATTGTTCCTTTATAGAACCCCTGAGATATTTGTTATCAAAGTTATAAATTAAAACATTACATATTTAAAAAACTATGGAGTAAGAATTGTAGTTAAGATAGTGTAAGAGAAATTTTTTTATTGAAGTATAGTTGATATGCAATATTATATTGGTTTCAAGTATATAACACAGTGATTCAACAGTTACATGCATTATTAATTTCTCACCCCAACTAGTGCAGTTACTACCTGTCAGCACAGGAAGATGTTACAGAATCAAATTCTTGATCGTGAACTACTTTAATTCTTTTTAAAGCTCCTTGAGACAGAAATTATGAGCATAGACTAAAACATTTCTTTCTGTTGTGTAAAATCTAGAGATAAACTCCTTCCAATTGGCATAGACAGTGAGTGGTTGGTAACAAAGTGTGTTCCTGTAAAGTAATTAATTCCTTCTGGGATCCTTGAGAAGTGAAATGGCTCCCAGTGAATCAGTCAGCCAGACGCACAGCTTCCTGTCTGATCAGTCTTGGAGCTGCCCCTATGGTCCACAGCTGGCTCATAAGCCATGAGGGCTCTTCTGGGAAGGCCACAGAATATATAATGTGTCCCCTACAGAAGGTCCATAGAAATGTGAAAAACTGGCATAAAATGCCAAGGAGGGTGACAGACTCACTTCACTGGCATTTCGTCTTTGAATGATTTAGAAGGGGATGGCTTCTAGGGAGGTTATAGATTTTCCCTCTCTGTTTGCCCAAAAAGTCTCTGGAAGCAAGAAGCTTCTGGAAATGCTATGCAATTGTTGGCAAGACCCAGTCTCCGTTTTGTTTTCAGTGCTGATGTGAATCCCCCTGCAGGGGCCTCCCCTCTTCTTCCCTCCCCAGCTCACCTACCTGGTCAGCCCCATCTCACTCCACTTCTGACAGACCAAATAATTTCCTCACCACCAAAAAGGCTGAATCAAATAAATTCTTTCTCTGATGAGGGACCATTCGGTAGATTATTTTTTTAAGTGATCACCTATTAAAAACTGCTCTAGGTCTGAAGTCTTTCTTAGAGTCAATAGTTGATTCTCTTCTCTTTGCTAAGATTTAGCAATTGAAACATTCCACACAGTGATGGAATATGTCGAAGTACAGACTCTGAAGGAGATGGAGCTGTTTATCTCCAACTCTGTGTAGAGATTATTAGACTAGGGATACCTTTAATCCTCTGTTTCTGTGTCTTGTGTGGCCCTTCACTAATTCCTGCATGTGAAGTACTTTATTACCTCTTTAACCTGTGCGCCTTAATGGAAACCTTTTCTTTACTTGGTGCCTTTGCATTCCAGACAGGGCTGGGTTTGGAAATGACTTCACCACGGTGGACAACAAATCCACAGCCCAGAACGTGGAGGGCATCGTCGCCAGCGCCGTGTTTAAGTCCCTCATGACCCGCTGCGCCTCAGCCACACACGAACTGCACAGCCCCGAGAACCTGGTGAGAAGTCCACCTCTTCTTCCCACAGGAGTTCAGTCTCTGCTCTGAGACAAGTTCTCATGTCATGGTTCTCATGAATAAGAAAGGTGGAAGTCTCAAAGTCTGAACTTTAAAGTTAAAATACCTATTTTCCTGAAGGTGCCAGTAACTCACGGTGAAGCCTCAGTAACACATTTCTCCTCCTTGTTGCTCATTATCCTTCCTGCGATTGACCTACCTTCCTCTTCCATGTCAGAGGCTCTGTGGTGGCTGGAGAAATAGCTGCACGGTAGTCTGAGCCCTTCAGAAAGGAGGTGGTAGGGCACAGCATGTTGGCTCATGAAGTATTGAAGAGTGTTATGCCAAGCATTTTTTGAAACCATTCTTTAAAAATTAATGCAAATATGCTGATGAATTTGGTTTTGCTTTCTTTTATTGAGTGCTATCATTTCTTAGCTACTGCTCATAAAAGAGTTTGTTAATTAAACCACTGAAGCCACAAGTGATGTGGGAGGAGAACCAGGCTATAAAAGGTTAGTGCTTAATTGCTACCAAGGAGATTGTGGTTTAAGATACTAAAATGTAGATTAAGGCCAATAAATCTGACATGAATAGATGAAATCAGTTCTCTCTGGGAAGGAAAGGAGCATAGTCTCTGTTAGATATTATGACTTCTGTGCAGAAATCTGCCCATTTATACATCTCTCTGCTAATTTACCCTCATCAAGGAAATCATTTTAAACGATTCAAGAACACTAAAACTATTCTCATAGCTTGGGATTAACAGAATAAAACCCCATATTGAGGGGAATTTAATTCTGCTGACTGTCAAAGCCACTCCATTAAGGTTCTTGGAGCTTGAGAATAACACGGGCATGAGCCATGCATTCAATCTGGCCATGGCAAGAAGTAATTTGACAAGTTGTTGATAATGTATGTGATGCTTACATATCTTAGGCCATAAATCATGTTCAGTACAAATAACTGTATTTGTTAATTTTCTTTAAATCACCTTAAGTTTGACTTTAAACCCCCATTCCACCACATTGACTGGAAGTTGAATCCCAGTCGTTCTTGGGTTTCCTTATTTTATGAAGTGGCACAAAGACCCCGAGGCTTAGGTAGGACATAGGACCTAGAGGTCCCTGGGCCTCACACCTCTGACTGCACACAGGGCTGCCTGCTGGTGCTCAGGGCGGGCACGCTGCTGAGTTTGGAGCCTCTGTTCTTGGGGGTCTTGCCCTTCCCGTGGAGGAGCTACGAAATGGTATAGTGACAGCACAGGGGACTGCGGCCCCCAGGGCTCTCTCCATGGTTTCCTCCGTGTCTGTTCCTTCTGCTTTTCTAAAGGTCATGGAACCTACTTGTCCCAGTGTTTTAGGTTTTGAAAACCAAAGTTATCAAGGTAAATGTTTTTCAGGCTTCTCTTTTCTGCTTTTCTCTGAACCTTTCTTAAGGCAAAGAATACACTTAACTACTTCTTAAAGAGGGAAAAGTGAGGGGGAAATGCTGAGTGCTAAGCTTAGTATCTCAAAAAAAAAAGATCCTATGTATTTTTTTAAATGTTGATTCACCAATATATCGGTTTTCATCTATTATTAAATGCATCATCTTAAATTCACAAAGTCATGTTCAAATGGACTCCAACATACATATTGTTAAATATATCCAGCAGAATGCATTATCTTTGAATAGCAGGCTCTGTTAGAAGTGTCTAGAAGACTTAGCATACTTTATCACAGTGATGCAGGCTTGAGGAGCTAAGCAAGGACTGAAAAAGTCTCCAGTCTAAACAAAATTCTGATTGCCTTTTTTCTTGCAGGCATCTCTTCAGAAGTCACAATTAAGAGAGAAAATTAAAGCTTGAGAATCCAGTGGTTAAAACTATAATTGATGTCTTTCTAATGATTCTTGGTAATATTGCCATAGAAACAATGGAGTGGCAGTAGACCATTGGTTTCATCTTCATAAAGTATCCAACTTTTATGATTCCTTACTGATCTAAGGCTAAGGAGTTACCTTCTCCCCCCTTCCTGTGAAAAACAATTTAATCATGCAACTATCTTTCTCTAAACTTTCTTTCTTGCATCCAAACAGGGCCTGTATTGTGACATCCGTCAGCTAGTCCAGTTTATCAAGGAGGCTCATGGGAATGTCTTCAGAAGAGTGGCCCTCAGTGCTTTGCTCGACAGTGCTGAGAAGTTGGCACCAGGAAGAAAGGTGGCGGAGAATGAACAGGAATCTAAGCCTCCAGGCAGTAAAAGGTTTGAAGCACGAGCTCCGAATATGAGCATTTGCCTTGTCAGTAGCATATAATCTTCTGTCGTGCTGTTGCTGCATTTCCCCGTGTCGTATGTGACTCCAGGGCAAGGATGATGGAGCTGTCCTGTATAAGTGGCATCATTCATGAGGTCCAGCTGCAGCTTAGAAAAGAATAAGTACATCCTGCCTTTGTATGAAGCAGAAAGCAGTTGATCCCAAACTTTCATACACTTGAACCTCACTTCATAGCTCTTGATCATATGGTTAAATGTTGCTCTTTTAGTCTCTTCTAGAGATAATTTATATTTTTGTCCAGAAAGGAAAAGTAATTATGATACCATATCATCCTGTTCACTAAATGATATTCTAAACATGGCAAAGACAAATCGCTGAGCCATGCCCGGTTGTTTCTTCTTCTAGTAAACATAGGTTTATTTTATGTCTATCCTGTAAGAAATGCCACTTACAAAGATCAAAGGAAGCTCCCAAACTTAAAATTCTGTTTGCAGTTGATGACTGTTTGCAATGATGGTAGTATTCTTAGGCAACAGAGCAGCTAGGTCAGGAGGCAAATGGTGTGAATTCCACTTAATATGGACTCAAGGAGACATAGGGTTTGCAAGCCATCTAGGCTGTCTGTTACAGAGTGTTTTGCTTTATGGAGTATATGAAATATTGAGGGGTGGTGTCCTGTTCTATTGTGATTGGTGGAACACACCATTTGCATAGGTCGGAGGCGGAAAGCATTGTGGATAAAGGCCAAGTGTCCTCTGCCCCTGAGGAATGTCGCAGCTTCATGTCCGGCCGCCCCTCACAGACTCCGGAGCAGTAAGTAGCACTGGTTTTGTCTCCAATGCACTGGGCTGAATGCTTCTCACTGGAAGAAATTCTGTTTTCCAAACAGCTATTAGTTTGCTTTTCATTTCCTTTGAACTTTGCTGTGCTTCTGCTCTTTGCTTTTCATTCCCAAGGCCACTAATTTCTGCAGGCACAAGTCACAAATAGCCAGGTTCATGCCTGCAGGAAGATCCCTAATGCACTTCCCATTTGCAGTCTCTACCTCACTCTGCCCTTCATGCATCTCCTGCAGATAAATCTTGAAAAATAGCATGTATATCCGGTGGGGTGGTGGTGTCATCCACTTTCTTGCTTAAAATCACTTAATAACATTTGAAATTTAAATGTGTGAATGGCTGTCAGTGTGCTCAATGACACTTTTTCAAAAATAATAAGATAAACTTCCCTGTGCCCAGCTTTGTCTGAAACATAGACTTTAGTCCATTTCAACTTGGTCCTCTCTTGAGATTTATTCCAATGTCCTCTGACATTAGTTTATCTCCACTTTTATAATGACAACATCAAAAGCACCTTGAAATTAGTGTCCCCAGAAAATGTGATAATTAACCATAGACACTAAATATACAGCCTAATTCTATACAAGTCTCATTTGTACTCATTCTTCTTTTGAGAACTAGGTATTCACCGAAGCATGAGCAATATCTGAAATGTGAATTTTATTTTAGATATATCACTTTAGATTTAGTATTAAATGATTGTCCTTCCAGAAGTTCTGGGATCCTCTTTCTATTGTCAAGATAATCTCAGTTATCAAGTAAGACCTTGATAATCCACAACAAGCAAAACAAAACCTTCAAAGAACAAAACCTACATAGTTCCTGTAGCCATTAAATCCTACAGACTGTCCCTAAGTGGGTGGAGAAAAGTAGAGAAGGGTCCAAGAACCAGTGACTTTTTGCTCACCATGACAGCCCCAGTGCCTGAAGGTGCCTGGCCCATGGTAGGCCCTTACCGTATATTTCATGAATGAAGTACAACCCATCCATGAAAGGATAGAACTGCCAAATTACCATTAAGCCTTTTTTTAACTTGTTTTCTCAAGATCAGTTTTTCCTTTAAGGACATAATAAAACTCCAAACATAAGCTCTAATGGAAAAAAAGTTAATATGAAAAGCCAGGTTCTATAGCTGAATAGTCACAAACCAGTGAGCACTCCTTACACACACAGCCTGTGCAAAAAAAAGGGGAGGAGACCTTTTTTTTCCCCAAAAATAACACTAGCAACTATTGAGGTAATCTGATCAACGAGAATGATCTAATGCTAAACTGGATTTTAAAAATAAAACCATCTATCATCACAGGTGATTTAGTTTTCTAGACCGAAAAATATTCTTTCTTCAGTGTTCTGTAAACACGATTTCTCAGCATCTAGAATGTGTCTGTTCTTTACCCTTGAAGAAAGATACATGTTTTAATATGCCTATACATTAAAATTCCCTCTTGGAGGGATATCACAGAATGTCAGGCATGGAGCCTTTCCCTGGCCTGAGTGGGCCCCGGGGATGAGCACACCAGATGTCTTACTTAATAGTGGAGAAGTGGCTGGATGGTCCTGACTCCTCCTTCCTCTCTCCTGCCCTTCCCTCCCCTTCTTACTGTCTTCTTATTCCTCCTTAAATAAAACTCACATTAACTGAGTAATAATAAAAGTGTATTTATGTGCTCCTTTCTCTGAAATTCATTACGGATACACACCCATTGGGCAAGGCTGAGGTAGCATTTTATTGAGAGAACTAGTACATTATAGCCTGTTTGGATGTTTTCCCACTCAGATCGTAAGCTCATCATTGTGTTACACATTCCCCAAAGGTAAGAAATGCTTCAACACTATAATCATTTGATAAAAACAATGAAGAAGTCAAATTCCAAAACACTGAATTAAATTCACACCATATTTGATAAATAGAATGTCCTGATTTAAAATAAGAGTAAGGCATTTAGTACTCTGATTCATAGAAAGAAAATCTGGATCCCCGTATCAATATCTCTAGAAAATGGTTTGCTTTATACAGTACTGTTGAATTTTGACTAGATTCCAGATTGAATTGTTACCTAAAACTCCATAAACAAATTTCATCCCATACTACTACAGCATTCTCTATGACCTTTCTTACCAAATTCTTACAGTAATATATGTTGCTCAAGTTAGTGAATGTAGAAAACACAGAAAAGCATGGAGAAAGAATAGTTTTAAAATCAAAACACCATCAGCTAGAGATAACCACTGTACACTCTTGGTGTATTATGCTACATTTTTGAGCATGTGTACACACAGACTCACACATACTCACTTGTACTTTCTTATTAACTTGGTATTATCATATTTAATCCATTTGATCACTGCTTTTTAACTTTGCAATATAATATCGACTTTTCTGTTATCAATAGTCTTCTAAACCAAGATTTTAATGACCACAGAGTATGCCATCACACAAAAGTCCCATAATTTTTCAACTGTTTTCCTAAAGTTCAACATTTAAATTGTTTCCAGTTTTTCAATGTTGACTAATAACATCTTTTTATATCTACATCGTAGTATGTGGTCCCATCATTTTTTTGAGATAACTTTCTAGAGATTGAACTTCTCTGTCATGGATGCAGATATAGGCTTTGGATAATATATTATGAAATTACCTTCCAGAAAGGTTGATCTATTCTATCTCATCACTGGCAGTACAGGAGTAACTACCGCCTTCTTTCTTCCCCCTTAATCTTTGCCAATTTAGCAAGTGAAAATAGGCATCTCATTTCAACCAACCTTTTTTTATTTCCTTTTCCCCAATTCTTAGTGAGGTTAAACTCTGCATATTATTGGCCACTTGTCTTTTTCCTCTTGTGGAATGCCCCAGTCAAAAACCCCTTTAGAGGTGTTCCCATTTGTCATATTGAGTCGAACTAATTTTTTACTTTTAAATATTAAGCTTCTTTGACTTAAGAAAGCTAAATAATCTGGCACTATGGAAATAACTTAATGAGCAGTTGTGGGAGGATGCATTCCCTGGGTATGGTTGCATTTCATTTATTCATTTATTCAAGTATTTCTTATGAGTTTATTTAGTGCCAAGAACTATACTATCCTGGGATGCGGGTGGGGAGTGAGACACATACTGCGTAAGCCTCAGGGAACTTAAAAAAAAAAGTAAAATATTTCCTGACACCCTAAGAGCTTCTGCTATTAAGACTTACACCCACAGATGAATATCTGCAATAATATTTAGTCGTTTTATTAAGGTTAAAAAATGATCACCTCAGTTTGACAGCTGAGACATGACTGTTTTCAAGAAGAGCTCAGTCATTGGGTTCCCTCCTTCATTCCCTCTCTGAGTCTTCCTAAATCCCAGCCTAAAGCTCACCCTACATGATGTGCCTAAATCTCATTGGCAGGAGGTTGAGAGCAATTTAAGAGAATTGCATGAGTTGTCAGATGTTTAACCCTATCCTCTGCTTGCTTTCAGCGATGAACAAATGCAAGGGGGCAACCTTGGGCGGAAAGACTTCTGGCGCAAGATGTTCAAGTCCCAGAGTGCAGCGAGCGACACCAGCAGCCAGTCGGAGCAGGACACTTCAGAGTGCACCACCGCCCATTCAGGGACCGCCTCTGACCGGCGCGCCCGCTCACGGTCCCGCCGAATTTCCCTCCGGAAGAAGCTTAAACTCCCCATAGGTAAAAGTATGTCTGTATTTATTTAAGGATTCTCTTCTTACCTTCCATGTCCTCAAATCAACTCAAAATCAAAACAGAGCAATGCGTATGCACACATAGTAGGGCAGAGGAAGGGAAAGGCTTCCAATCACGAAGCCTAGTCTGGCTTCATTCATTCATTCATTCGTTCATTCATCCACTTTTTTTCCCAGAAGATCTCTCTCAAACCCCTCTTCTGGGCTGCTGTGGTGTGCAGACACTATGCTAGGCATCAGGGATTAAATGGTGAGCAAAACTACGCAGCACGCAACTTTGCTGAACTTCTATTAGGGGGTCAGTAAAACATAGAATCGTACAACTAAGTAAAACGGCAAACCATGACTTTATGACAGAAATATATCAGGTTCTATGAAAGCATGCAGCAGTGAGACCTATATGCAGGGAAGAGGCAGGAATCAGGGAAGGCTTCCGGGAGGAAGTGGCATTAAGAACTGAAAGCTACTTAGGAGAAGGAGAGCCAGCTAGGTGGTAGCAAAAAATGTGCAGAGGTCTAGGAGGGAGAGAAAGGGAAGAGCTGAGACAAGGAGACGAGTGGCTGCATGACTATGGTAGAGCAATAGGGAGGGGAGCCCAAGGGCCTTGAGAGTCAGACTGGCTCTTCATACTGCAGCCTATATAGCCCAGCTAAGCAGTTCAACAGGGAATAACATAAACAGGTAAACTTTTTCTAAAAGATCTCTGAATGGAAAATATGTTGTAGGGTGCATGGGAGGACAAGGGAGGCAGATAGAAAGCTGCCTAGTAGTCCAGGTATAAGTAGTGGTAGCTTGGATTGGGTGATGACAATGCAAACAGGCAGAAGTGGACAGATTTGAGAGGTATTCAGGAGGTAAAATCAACAGGACTTAGTGGAAGGTGTGAAAGTTGTTAAGGAGAACTGGATGGGTGATGGTTTTATTCACCAAAAAGGCCTGGGTTCTTTTTTGCCCTGACCCTAATCATGTCATGTTATAGTCCAATCCTGGACATTTTGATGCAAAGCAGGTACATTTTGAAGACAATTTGCGTTCACTTCCATTTACATCAAGCCATGCAACTTTCATGCTTGTTGGGCACATGATGACATTTCTGATTAATCCATTTGGAAGAAAATGTTACAATAGTCTAATTTTTCAAATAGGAAACTGGCTGAAGCGATCCTCCCTCTCGGGCCTGGCAGATGGTGTGGAGGACCTCCTGGACATCAGCTCTGTGGACCGCCTGTCTTTCATCAGGCAAAGCTCCAAGGTAAACA
Source organism: Phataginus tricuspis (assembly GCA_029783875.1). Classification (NCBI taxonomy): domain Eukaryota; kingdom Metazoa; phylum Chordata; class Mammalia; order Pholidota; family Manidae; genus Phataginus; species Phataginus tricuspis. The sequence continues at coordinate 1,376,044 of JAQQAC010019064.1, forward strand.
GGACCTGGCTTATGTAAAAGGATGCTGGAGTTGCTGATAGAAAAATGTCAGGGCTGAGAAAGGCTAAACACCTGAAGGGCCAAAGAAGGAAGAGCTGAAGAAATTGTCTTCAAGTTAAGTTTTTGGAAGCTTAAATGGACAATAGAAACTGAGATGTCTAAGTAGTAGGCCATTATAGGAAAAAAGGAAGGATATGATAAAAAAAAATTACAGGAAATTAAAATGCAAATGCAGAGATGTATGTAGATATTATTTCCCCAGCTCTTTTTTCACTTTTAACACACATGTGAAACTCCTGACATCTCAGGCTGCTATCCAAGAATCCAGTAATTCTTTAATGATTCCTTTTACGTATTAAAAAGCACTCAGACACACATCCTGTTTACCCTCATTCCACTACTTTTGCTACCATATGAACCATTCTCCCTATTGAAAAGATAAACTCAAGATGACTTTTCCAGGTAAGCATTCCTTCTTCACACTGTTAGCACTGAAGTAGCTTACTATTTGGAAAAGGTGAAGATTCTCAGTGAAGTCCATTTCCTACAAGAGGCTTCCCTGTGGATGATTCACAGCCTGGTCCCTATAATTTTCACTATATGATGAGAGTTGGATTTCCCTGTATACAAATGATTTGCTTATATACTTTCTTCTTTCAATCTTCCTACAGTTTTCTTCTATCTTTTAAAAGTAATAATTTGACATTATAAGAAGAATGTAACAACATGACAAGACCTTTAGAAGAAATACTTCGAATTCCTCCTTTACATTGTTTTTGCTAAAAAATGGCCAAGTATTTAAGAGTATGTGAGACCCATAGCTTCCTTGCTTTGCTGAAAATTTTGAGCACTCTTGGCCCAAGGGCAAGGTCAAGAACACATTTGAATTCTTAGGGAAATAAATGACATGTTAATAAACTTGAATTATAGTGTACTTCACAAATTAATTTATACTGGTTCTTTCATAGAGATTTGAAATCTATTTGGCTATTTTTCACTTTGTTCTGATTCTCAAGTGTGATGTTGTTTCTAAAGGATGAATGTGGCTTGCTGTTATGAATTTGAGTGTGGGCTTTATCAGAATTAAACTCCGAGAATATTTTAATTATTCACCAAGTTACCTCACAGAACCTGACTATTCCACTTTCAGTTATGACCAAGATCCTCCTTCAAAGTACAGTTAGAAGTGATGGTACATGGGAATAACTGATACTGATTAACCAGATGTGGAAATTAGAACTGAAGTAACTTCATATTCTAAACAACTTATTTTTTCAAGGCAAAGGTCGGTATAAACACAAATAATTGCCTTTGAATTTGGGTATCCAACTACTTTCTTTTTTCCCTCAGGTCAAATTCACCAGTGCTGTGAAGCTTTCTGAAGGTGGGCAGGGGAGCGGAATGGAAAATGGAAGAGATGAGGAGGAGAATTTCTTCAAGCGTCTTGGTAAATGTCACACAGCCTAAGAATTACATCCAACTTTCATCACACAGAACAAAAATTTGATTAGATAAAATGGTCCGTTGCCTATTTCCATATTGATTTCTTACTCATTTCTTCTTGTATGTGTGCTGCATTACTATCTATAGCTTCTCTATTTGTTATCAGTTTGATTCAATAGACATTTATGGGAGTCCTCCTGTGTCCCTCGCCTTTCTGTGGGCACTGGGTTCACAAAGAGGAAGAGACAGCCTCGTCTGCTGCTATTTACCCCTTGTTAACATCTAAGAGTTAAAGAATCTTCAGATATCATTTTATCCACCCACCTATCTACTTGGGAATTCTGTGCGTTATACCCCTGACCGGTGACCCGCCACCCTTTATAAACACTTCCACTGAGGGGGAGATTATTATTTTACAAAGCAACCTCGTCCAGAACTAGACAGCTTTAATTGTTAGAAAGTCTTTCCTTACATTATGAAAACATGCTTATCCATAAATTTGATTCGCTGATCCTAGTTATGACATCTGTAGCAAAACACACACACACACACACACACTCATGCTCACATAATGCTAATTTCACCTGTTGTCCATTTCAGGTTCTTCCTTTTGATCTTGTTTCTGCTGTTAAACATTGTTGGTTCCTTTTATTCTTCTTACGTGGAAGGGTCTCTAGATCCGTGACCATCCCAATTCTGTTTCACTATGTATTCTAGTTAGAGGATATGCTTTACAAAATGTGGAACTGCAACTGAAATACAAAACACCCTACTTGACCTTAATCAGTGCAATAAATAGTGTCTGGTGGCATTATCTACTTCTCCATCATAGAGTTGGCTTGTACTGAACTTTGGCTTAATTTTTACCACCTCTCCTTTGCATGAATGAATATCATGCTATATTTTGATGTAGCCATTATGAATTCTTCATCTCAAAATAAATAAAATGTGTTACTTCATTAACTTGGGAGATAATTAAGTCACTTGCCCAAGAAATAAAATAAGAGACAGAAGCCAAACCCAGTTGGATTCTGAATCTTTTCTTCCCTCCAATTCTGCTATGAAGCTCCATCTTTACACATTTCTCTGTTTTCACCCAAGCTGATGTTACTACTGAACAGGAAAACGATAAAGATATAATTCCTAGAACACTTCAAGTTGACTTTTGTTAGTTAATCATTTGTGGGCACAGTTTTTCAGCCAACCATATACTTAACTTACTAGCAATCAGCAAATGCTTTCCCATTCATCAGACTTAACTAACAAATGTCTCACTGATGACTTTGTAACTCTCTCCAGAGGAGGAACACAGCTTGGTTCAATATAATGTGTTCTTCATGAAACTAGGGGGGTTCCTGTGATTATCTCTTCAATGATATCTTCCAGAATTTGGCTGGAGCATACATCAAGCTTATTAGTCTATGATTCAAGAAGCTTCCTGACAACGATGACCTTTGTCATTTTCGGTCCTTTTGCACTCTTTCCACTCCTTATGATATTTTAGAGGCATACATCTCTAGTGTTTTCAGAACCATCAGTATTGTAGATTTTTGTGGCCGTTTTTGAGAATGAAGCATGGAGCGAAAGTGAGTTCTTCTGTTGTGTGTATGTCAGCTGAATGTCATTTAACCAGTTCTGGCACATCTCTAGTTCTTTCTAGGCATGAGAGTGTAATTTGATGGAACTGAGGCTTCAACTCAGAGAGCAGTATCTCTCACATTTGGTGCCATTTTTCTGAAGTTTTTTGCAAATTTGTCTCCTTGATGGAAAGGATGGAGGCATTATTGAGTTGTTTACCTGCTTTCTGATTCCCCCACATCCCCCTTCCATGTTATGGACCATTATTTTTACTCTTACTATTGCTTCAAATATGGTATCATTAACATTTCTCATAAACCTTAGTTCATTCTAGATTTTGTGGGGTTTTAACCACCATTCCTATAAATTTCAGCCATTTCACATATTCTTTATATTCCTTCACAAATAGAAAAAACTTGGTTTGGAATATCTATAAAGCCTGATTCTAGGGTGAGTTTATGTCAGCAAAACCTGAAATACAGTCTTTTTCTGTGTGTCTGAAGACAAAACCATAACATCTGTGACTGATATCTAGAATTGTATGTGTTTTTGACTGGCAAGTGAATATGGCTTGTATATCATCATTCTTTGCCCATATTCTCTGTCTTATTAAAACTTATACAAAGTCTTCTGTGAGATAATCCTTTGGAATCTCTTGTAGAAGACAGGTATCCCCAGATATTCTGAAAAACCCAATCAACATTATCTGCTAATCTTAGTACATGGTATTTTGCAATAACTACTGCCTTTGGCTATGTTAACATCTTTCTTTGAGTCTGCTTTTTCTTTTTCTTTTTTTAATTTTGCAGTCTATGGATGTAAGTGATCCCTGTGCATCCATTATAGATTTGTTGTCTTTTTCTTTCTCATTTAAGTTACTTTAACTTAATTACATATTTTCACTGCTTCTTTGAAGTGGCTAAAGAAAGCAAACATCAAACATTTTTGCCCTCAATCTAAATGTAGTACCCAAACTTCACTAAAATAAAATGCAATAGCAAATAGAATTTCTTTCAAATCTAAAAAATTACTTAATTAAAAAAATTATTTAATGAAAAAAATATGTCTGCCAAGCATTTAATGGAACTGAAATTATGTTTGGGATCAGCATCTTTTTCTTCTGCTTTCATATTCACTAAAAATATTCCATTTTAGAAATCACATTGTTCCTATTTGGGAGATGTTTCATCAATTAATGCAATAGTGTTTTTCATCTGATCAACAAAAGTATACTTATATTTTCCATGTGCTCAGCTCTGCCATGAACTCTATGGGAAAGGCTGTTTCAAGAAATAGTAAATTTTTAAATATCCCTTTTTTAATTTAACAACTTATAAAATATGGATTTTATATATAGTGTACCTTAGTAAATTTAATGTTAGATTTATTAACATTAAACAGTAGATAAATGCAATTAAAATATACTGAAACTACAAAATTAATCATTATGGCTAAGGAAGCCAAGAGGCATCCTTGATCATGATTTATATAAAAGATTTTATGTAAATATTGGTAGTTGATTTATTTCTTACATTAAGTTTTCCTGACATAATCACTACTTTCAGCGGGTCAGATGCAGTGTGGGTAGTGGTAAGAGTGCTGACTTGCGGTCATTAAGTCTGAATTGAAATCCTGACTTTACAACTTTCTATTGCATGAACGTAGACTGTGCTACTTAACTGGTCCCTTCTCTTTCTCTGTCTCTGCTTCACTGCTCTTTCTCTCTTTCTTTTCTTTTAAAAGCCATCTTTAAAGTCCTGTCTTACAAAGCTGTTACAAAATGCAAACAAAATAAATTATAAAATTATTTCTTACAATACTTAGCATATACTAAGTGATCAAAAATGGTAGCAAATATATTGTTATTTATTAATGCTATACATATATAATAGAATTTTCCATTCTGAATAGCTTCTATTTTCAGCATGATTCTTACATCTTGGGCGCTTGTAGGATTCTGCTGATTTTCATACCTGTAATAAGTGTGCATCATTCCATGAAGCAAAGAATACAGGTTCTTGGCTGACAAAGATTGTTGTGATCACTTCTCTCTCTTCATTATTTTACTAACACTCCATAACAGCATTGTGTCTGAATTTCTTCCGATCAAAATGGTACTTCCTTTAGTAAAATTGAATATGTCTATCTCAGAATTGGTTATCTTGTCAAGTAAATATTGAAAACAATGATGAAACACTTTGATGTTTTCTTTAATAAGATAGTGGCAACTATTCTTAATAGGTTTTGGTTAAATAGGAATACATTTATTGACCGTCCATCTTGTCATATGTTAGTTCTATTACAAATTTTAGGCTGTTATCACCTAATGTATTTTAAATCTTAATTATAGTAACAAGTAATAAAAGAACTGGATCACTAAAAAGAAAAATCTTATTGTTTGAGGTCTATCTTAAATTCCAAGTTTAAGAGGCTGTTAAGGTTATGTTTTTCATGGATGAGCTTTGTATAACTGTTAAAAGGCTGAATACAAATTATTAATAAAATGTCATATGGATAGGAAAAATAACGGGGAGTTACCTGTTCTGGTAGCCTTGATAATGCCCAGTGATTAAATAGAATAGACTTTGAAAGGAAGCTGCCAAAAATAGGGCTGTCCAAGACGCGTTTGTTCCCCATCTATAGCTTTATCTGAGCCTCTTGGTGCCATTTAAGATTCTGTCTTCTGAATTTTTTCCACATCAGATTCTTCTTGTGCTACTTCCTTTTGCAACTGGTACAAAATATGCTATACTAAGTGGAAAAAAAATACTGAAGGTGTTGATTACAGAATTTTAAATATGGGATATTTGCATCTGAAAAGGAGACAGGCCCATAAGGAATAAAATATGGGAACAAATTTTGGGGAATGATATTTTAATTATATTCTAAGGCATCTTTTGTACTTATGAAAAATTTCCAAACATAGACAAAACATAAAGAGGATGGTCCAGTGGATTCCAAATATACATCACCCATTTGCAGTAATGATCACAATTTTTCTCTATTTGTTTCATCTATCTTTTATGTATTTTTAATATGTTTCAAAATAAATTCCAGACATACACACATTTACCTTTGTGCTGAGGCCACAGGTAGTCAAGTGGTACAATGGGTGGGAGGGATCAGGATATTCCTGATAGAGGAGGTGCTCTGGGAGTCAGATCTGTGACTTATCAGTGGGGACCAGGAGTTGGTAACATTGCAAATGAATGGTGTGAGCAGAAATTAAGAATCTCTAAATCAGTGACTCTATTCTGGGGCATAGTCTTAGATATCAAAGGTACATTTCAGAATCATGAGAAGGGGCTTGATCCTGGTTTTAAAAATGATATTCAGCATAATAACCTAATATAAGAAAAATGTAAAATATATACACTAGAAGCTATAGAAAAGCCATGAGATATTTAGATTTTTAAATGTACCTGGGGATAAATGATGAAAAACAATACTCCGTGTCATTCCTCCTTAATGTGTGATGCTTAGACTTCTGCACCAAACTCATGTAAAGTGTGTTAAAAATATACATAGCCCCCAGACCCATAGAATCAAAATCTCTGGCAACGAGACCTGATAATTCTGTATTTTATTAAGCTCCAGACTTATTCATAGGCAACTTAATTACAGAAAAATAAATGGGGAAAGATCAGTGGTTCCCAAACCTCTGGCCACAGTGCAGGGTCAGGCTGGCTGCAGCATTACCATCTGGGAGGCTTTATGAAGCAGAAATTCTACACTCCACCTCCAGAGTCTGATTCGGAAAGTCTGGTTGAGGTTCAGGAACTTCCTAGATAATTCTGATGGACATGCAGATTTGGGATTCCTGGAATTAAATGACAAACTTCTTTTACCTTTTACCACTCCAAGGGTCAGTGATTCTTTGCATTGTGACTGAGAAACCAAGTTATTGTCCCTGATCATCAATTTATACAAAAGATCTAAAAGTACCCAGTGATTACATCTTCCATAAAAATAGAATTTAGTTTTTGATTACAGGAAGAATCATTTGAAATATTCCAAGAGCTCTTGCCAGTATACGAGATGAGACTTGGTAGCAAGAGGATCAGATCCTATATTTAAATACTGATGTAAAACCCTGCATTTGCATTTCCATGTGTCTCCAGATTCCCCAAAGTAAGATGGGTCCAAATCAAGAGCATTAGCATGAAGAGGAGGAAGGTGGAGTCAGAGGGAAAGTTTTCAGGCCAACACTATAGAAAATGCATTGTTATAACGTTGAAGCTCTTTTCGATCTGTGGTCCATTACACTCTCTCTCCTTCATCCCTTCACGGTGGGAAAACCTCTACAGGTTGCCACAGTTTCGACGACCATCTGTCTTCCAACCAAGATGGTGGAAAAAGCAAAAACGTGGTGAATCTGGGAGCAATCCGACAAGGCATGAAGCGCTTTCAATTTCTGTTAAACTGCTGTGAGCCAGGGACAATTCCCGATGCGTCCATCCTGGCAGCCGCGCTGGATCTTGTAAGTTGTTGGAAGAATTTTCCCCACTCTGTCCTCATTCCAATTAACTGTTAATGGAGGAAAGCACGAACCCCTAATACTCATGCTAACTCTGCAATTATGTTTTCCTGTTTGTTTTTCTCAGCATTAGTGGCAAAAAGAGGAAGAAAGGTGGTGAGGTGGGAAGGAAGGGGAAAAAATCTTAATACTTATGATCTGGGGAGTAGAATGTGCAACACCGTGATTAAAAGTATATGAGTCCTATGGAATCAGACTGCCTATGTTAAAATCACTCCGACATTTACTAGCTGAACCTCTGTAAAATGAGAGTCAGAGTAGTAATAACATTAAACCTATATCCTAGGACTGATGTGAGGATTAAATGGGATATGAGATATAAAGCCCTCATTACAGTGCCTGAAATATAGCAACTGCTCAATACATAGGCCATTAGTATTATTCCATTATTGTTAGTCTTATGTCTGTGATGTATTAGACCTTGAAACTCTCTGAGTCTTGGTTTAATTATCTATCAGTTAGAGGAAAGATATGAAGCAAAGAGCAATAGAAACTAGTTGCACAGAAGTGCTTTGAACCTTATATGGTATCATACACATGTAAAGGATTAAAGAGTATAAGTGGATCTTGTTTAAAAAGTGTTTTTGTCAGGTTAACTAGACCCAGATGTAAGTTTTGAAATCAGCCTCTCAATTTCCTTTATTTACCTTCTGGTCCAATAAATTCTTCATACAACATAAAATACTGGATACAAAATACCAAGGAAACATCATGAAATAAAAGTTTTTTATATTCTCTTTCAAAAAACTAAAGTAGACTTTTATACAACAAAAAACTTTAAGCCTGCCTATAAAAGATCTCTTTTTCAGATTTTACAACACATGAATTAGTGACCACTGACCCCCATATTTTACCTTGGAACATCATCCAAACCTTATGATGTAATTTATGACATTTTCCGCGGTGTTTGCAGCATTTGCTTTCAGGATATTAGTAACCAGCAAGGTATGTGGCTTCACTTAAGCCTGCAATGCAAATACTACTGTAATCACCCGAAATGATCACATGTCACTATTTAAGATTTTTTTTGGTCAGTTTCCCATTCCTGGATATTGGCCTTTGCAAATACTTTGTAAATTCCAAAATGGTCAATGTGTGTTGATATATGCTCTGGTGACTGTGAAATGTGGAGTCTCAGGCCTCCAGGAGAGCTGAGGTGGGGCGGGGTGGGGGCTGGCAACTAAATATTCAAACAACGAGATACCTGTCTAAATCTGGAGAGCTTGACAAAGCAAGGAGCCAATCCCTTGTCTAACTGGAAGAGTCACTCCTTTGAGTCAGGCATGATTCTTCCCAATCACATCTTGATCTATTCCAAAAGGAACAGATTAAAATAAATATGTTTAACAATAAGAGGACAAACCATTGAGCATTTTAAAAAATGGGTAAGTATGTGAACAGCCAGTTCACCAAAAATACTAATAGCCAATAAATAAAGTGTGCTCCATCTTACTTGCTCATTAAAACGTCCTTAAAATCCTGTAACTTTCAGACTTGCAATGACTAGAAAATGCTGACAGGGTATAAAATATCAGACAGCACTGCATGGTGTTGATAGTGGTGGAAGCAGCAGGGTGTGATTAGGGAAGAGAAAGAAGTCTTGGAATAACAGGATGCGAGGGGCAGTAATGGTGAGTGGCGCATTCGTTGGCTGCTCCCTGAGTGTAAGTAACTTTGGGCTGGATGTAGTCATGGACAAGTTCTCCATATACCAATTATATATGCCATATAATAATTAATCAATTAACTCAACCAGTGTCCATTGAGGGCTTCCTATGTGCCAGGCATGGTGCTTGCTGTTAATAATAATGCAACAAAACTCACCTGAAGAGCTTCACCTATTTTGCACATTTCCTTCTGAAAATTGTATTTGTATAGCTATCTATTTTCCAGGCTTCTTAGTGTACAGTACTCTGAAGTTAACTAATAATCAACATTTATTGTGTGCCTACTGTGCTTCTAAAGGAAAATATTGAAGCTCAGAGAGACCAACTCACAAGTCACGGCTACAAAGCCAGCACAGGATAGAGTCAAATTAGACCGAGGTCTGTCTCCAAAGACCCTATATTTTGTGTTCATCATGTTAACGCTCTCAAAAATTGATGTGAGATCACTGGAGGAACTTACTTTAAAACATGAAAAAATAATGAATTCTGTAGTTTATACCTGATGGTTTAAATGTGATTAAGAAAGCAAAGATGACAGAAGCTAGGGGAACAGTTGTTAAATACATGATAACAACTTTGCAATAGCACTTTACAGGTGGTGTAACCTTCCAAAGGGACTGTCACGTTCATCTTTGTCTCAATCCTAAAGTTACAGCTACTTCGGAAGATATTTAGACAAGCAAAGCATCCACTTTCTCAAGCAACTGCCTGATGAGATTAAGGAAAATGATAATAACAAATCATATTATTTCAACTGATCATTGAAATATTGAGAGAAGGTTATAGGCACAGCTGGCCATACAAATGGGAAAATTACAGGGTAATAGCGTTTGGACAACCTGAGAGAGAGAACAGATTGTCCTTCACTCAGTGGAAAGATCTAGGCCCCACACTCTTTCAGAGAGCCTGAGCTGAAATCTCCATGTAAATACATATGCAATGGACTTCATTGAGCAGCTCTTTTCATTTATGTGTCTTCTGCAGGAGAGAACAAAAGCCCCAAGAGCTGATGTGACTTTGCTCAGGGTCCTATAAACCAGTCAGTGCTAAAACTAGGCTCAGAGCAGAATTTCTGATTCTATTCAGGACTTTTAGCAATATTGTATGCTTTCTCTGAAAAAAAAGAAAGTATTTAAATCAATCATAGTGAGTATCACTTGTTATGTTGAAAATATACTTAAATGTGTATGGTCTCCATACCTAAGAAGATTATGAATGATTTTTAATGATCCAGAAACATTTGAATCTTTTTAGAAGGTTTCTTTTAAATACATGAATTCATAACAGGAAAAATATGGTAGATTTTAAACTTTAAAGACTTGCACCACACATTCACCCTCTAAACCAGTGATTCTTAACATATTGGGAAAGTAGACTCTCAGAATTGGATGAGAACTATGGAAACTCTCCCGAGAGAAGTGTACTTATATAAAATTTAGCTTATAATATGAGAAGTTTCATGTACTCTTCCCCAAAACCCATCTATGAAACCAAAAATGTTAAGAACTAAGCCTCAATTAATGCATTATCACTCACCAAATGAGACTCAACCTAAGTAATTGATATGATCTTATTAACATTTATTGAAGATATAAAAACAAAAGGAATAATTGCTTCCTACATGGAAAGCTTTTAGGGTTTATATAAGATATGTGGGCAAGGGAGAAATAAGCTTGTCACAAAGAGAACACATTTGAAATTTTGAAAAAAGAATCCAAATAGAACAAACTAAACTAATACTAGTTTCTGAATGGAGATTATTTTTAAGCATATTGATGAATACTTTGATAATCTCTTGGGTGTTGAGATTCATTCCCTGTCATCAAACGGTTCCATACCTATGTGATTTCTAACTGCTGGAATGCTTAGAGTTTCCAAGGATATAGGGCTTTCCAGATACAAGTGCACTCTTTTCCTGACTGTCGCTTGACTCCTACCATTCAGTTGGGCTGAATCCATCGCTAACTTAAGATTTATTTTACTTCCCCAAAATAAGGCCAGGCAATAAGTTACCAGACCATTAGATTCTCCTTTCTTCCTTTCCTGTGGAACCTTCTCTGGCCCTGTTTGACCTTCTCCATCTTGGAAATATCACGGTAAGAAATAAAGGGGGTTTGATGCTCATAAGCAGTGTTTTTAAGCCTCAAAGAAGCATTTTCTGATCATTGTAGATGGCCCATGAGCAAGTAGCCACATTGGAAAGTAATGAGCTCTTTGCCACTAGACTAGATTCAGTGGGGGCCAGTATAGGAGACTCAAGAACTGAGTGGTTAGTATGAGTTCCTTTCATACCTGAGAATCTTTGATTCTAGGTCAAGGTCAAGGAGTGTGCAGAGGTCAGAGGTCAGAATCAGTCAAGGATTAAAGGAACCCAGTGGACACTTAGAATCCAGGTAGAGCTGGCTGGCTGAATGAAAGGGCTAGGTGATGGCACTAATGATGGTGGTAGTGCTGGTAGTGGTGGTGGTAGAGGATGACATAACAACATTTTCATTGCACTTGATAGTTTATAAAGCACCTTCACATTCAGTATCTTATTCTTTATATGAGAGGAAAGAATCAAGGAAACAGTCCCCAAATAAGCACACCTAAATTCAGTTTCTCAGGTATGGAAAAGTGAAGGATCCAAGGTCACTCACTGACAAGTGTTTGATTCTGAGAAGTGGGTTGACAGGAAAGGAAATGTTCTGTGTGCATGAACCAAAATGACAGTCTGTATTTACTGCCATTCGTGCAGGTGTGACAGTGGCAGTTCATACCTGTTGATCTGGTTAGGAGCTCTGCAGGATTACTCCAATTTTCAAACTGTCTTCTGCTAAATGTATTTTTAAAATAATTTTTAATTGAAGTACATACACTAATGTGCACAAATCTTAGTGTACAGCTTGCTGCATTTTGATAAGTGTATACACTCATGTAACCATTGCCCTGATCAAGATATCAAACATTTTCTATTTTTTTTCTCCTTTTACCTATTTCATCTATTCCACTATCCCCCTTCCCCTATGGCAACTGCCAGTCTATTCTCTGTATGAGTTTATTTATGTTTTGATTGTTCATTTGTTTTTTAAATTCCACATATAAGTGAGATTTATCTTTGTCTAACTTATTTCACTTAAAATACCCTCTAGGTCCATCCATGTTGTACAAATTGTAAGATTTTGTTCTTTTTTATGGCTGAGTACTATTCCATTGTATATATGCACCACATCTTTTTATCCATTCATCTATTAATGAACATTCAGGTTGCTAAGCATATTTTTAGCTTTTGTTTCCTCTGTTTGGCTTCACTCAATATTTAATCTCATCTGCTTCCTGTCTTTCAGAAATGCCTCATATTTATAATATGTTTTGTGTTTTCCAGTGCATTTGTGGTTTTAATCATATGCATGTATGTGTGTAAATATACACAGAAATATGAATATAGAGCTATACAGAGAGATAGGTGTAGGTGTAAATGGCATTAATGGATAAATGATGAAATGATGATCAATCCTGCCATTTCATCAAATAGGATTTGGGAGAGGAGGGGAAAAATGGATGCATTCAGTTCATCATCAGATTGCAACCTAATGCTTTCTCCCATCTCCCCTTTACTGTTTGCTTTTGTGTCACATTATCTTTCAGTGCAGCTTCAATACAAATTTTTGCATGATGATGTAACTTTTATTTCAAAACAGTTTTCTTTGTATTGTTTCCTTACTTACAGAATATAAATATGATTTTTTTAAGTTTTCCATTTTCTTCAGAATTAAAAAGTATTGTTAAATGAAAGAAATACTACAAATGTCAATGTTCAAAACCTTGTCAATCTGAAAGTTTTTGTTTTAAACAATCTTCTTGTCCTCATTGCTAAGACTGCTCAGCTAAGGGGTAATTGGCTTACTTTAAAGTCCAGCACAGCTCTTCCTCACACGCTTTCTCTTTAGCATAAATTTAATAGCTGAAACTGCAAGGCATTTTTAAAGACATGTTTCAGAAAAGATTCATCTCTACGTTTATACAATCTACAGGCATAAAAATAGAAAAATTAAAGTTTGAATAAAAGGCACTTCTCTCTGTTTTCTATATATTTCAAATGAGATATTCTATCCTTTTTTATCCAGTTGAATATGTAACATGTACAGAGATCATGATTTCTAACTTACTGGTAATTTATTAGCATAAATAACACTAATAACAATGTCAGTTTGCTTTAGGAACAATTTCCAAATATAAGAAAGTCAATGGGATCATAGAATTCTCCCTAGTCTCTGGAGGGATAGAACCTAATTCAGGTTAACCTGTATAGCCTCATAAATTGACAGCTTTAGGAAGAGTGATTATACAATTTTTACCCAAGCTGAGACACTTTTGAGAGTGAAATATATTGATATATAATCAATAATTATACCTGTTACAACAGATGTAAACTGAAAATCTCCTGGGTAAAATGAGGCATTTGGTGGCCATAGGTATAGTAACACATTCAGGTTCACGGCATCAAGTTAAATCCAGCTTGAGGCTTACCATCGCAAGGGTGTCTGACGATCAGGGCACGTTAGCTTCTTTCAAGGAGATACGAATATATGCATAAAAGGAACTATCAGAGCAAAATAGTATTCTATTCTCTTTTGAATCATAAGAAAATTTGAAGTAACTCAGTACTAACCAAAACTAAATCATCAAATTATTCACTTGATTCTGTTGGAACTCTTATGTTACTGATTTTTTAAATTCTAATTACACAATGTAGCATAAAAAAATCATAAGTAGTTTTTAAGGGAAAAAATTTTAATGTCACATATCCACCACATACCTTAAAGAATAAGACATTTCCAGTTTCTCTAAAATCTCCCTTATTTCCTCCCCTAATCACACACCCCTACCTCCCAGAAGACACTGCTCTCTTCAACTTTGTTTTAATCTTTCCTTTATTTTACCACATGAGACTACATCACTATTCCTTGTATTGTTTTGTTTTACTTTGTTTTGCCTAGTTTTAAAATTCATTTAAGTTAAATCATGCTATCCTCTTCTTGTCCAATATTGTTTGAGTTCATCCCTGTTGCACTTTGCATTAATACATTAATTTTCACTGATGAATGATATGTGATTGAACCACTGTTTATATACCATTGTATGTTAGATAAACATTTTTTATTTTTTTAAAAATTTTGGCTATTTTAAACAATGCCTCCATGAATATCACTGCATATGAGCCTTGATTAACAATTTTCCAAATCTACCTAGGAGTAGATTTGTTGAGTCATAATATTACTATGTGATGCCAAAGTATATTTCAGAGTAGTTGTAACAGTTACATACACCCACCAACAATGTGATAAGAGCCCTTGTTGCTCTGTGTTCTCACCAACACTTGTGCTGTCTGACATTATCATATTTACCAATCTGATGCATTCAAGTAACAACACTTTATATTTCAACCTAAAGTTTGAAATGTCTTTTCATAGGTTTATGAACATTTATGTATCACTTTGGTGAAAGGTCCCATTGATGTCTTTTGTTCATTCTTTTATTGGAAGATTATCTTTTTATTGATAGTTTTAAAAGAAAATATAGATAGTGTCAATAATAATCCACTTGCTGTTCTGAACATTGAATCATCTCACAATTTTTGGCTTATTTTTTCATTTCTACAAACTCATAGTAAAATAAGGGAAACACAGGAAAGATTAAAACAAAGTTCAAGAGAGTAGTGTCTTCTGGGAGGTAGGGGTGTGTGATTAGGGGAGGAAATACAGGGGAATTTAAAGAAACTGGAAATTTAAGGTATGTTGTGGATATGTGACATTTAATTTTTTGGCCTTAGTTGTGACATACATTCTTTTTATGCAATACAGTTTGTGGCTGTATTTTAGTGAAGATAAAATTTTAATTTAATGTAATTTAATTAATCAAAATTTTCTTTTATGGCAAGCATTTTTATGTCTTTTTTAAAAAATCACAAGCTAATAAATACATTCTTATATTTTCCTCTAAAATTTTAAAGTTAACATTTCACACTTATGTCTTTAGAATTTGCTGTGTGAATGATATAAGATAGGAATTTCTTTTCTTTATTTTCACATGGAAAAATAACTATCCTAGTACAATAGACTGACTAGCTTATACTTTATTTTTTGGTGTGCAGTGCCATCTTAATCATGTGTCAGGTTTCCATACATGCATGGGTGTGATTCTGAGTTTTTTCTGTTCTGTTCTCTGTACACCCTGAGTTAATCTACTGTCATAATAGCTAGAACTTTTTATATCACCTAGGATATTCTTGACCCCTGGCCTTCCATGGGAATTTTATAATTAGTTTGTTAGGTTCCATGAAAATCCTTTGGTTTATTTTTGGAATTACATTGAGTTCACAGATAAATTTAGAGATAATTGAAATTCAAATTGAAGTTCAGATATGAATTGACTATTCAAAAGTTCGATTTCTTCCTGAGTCAGTTTAATTTTAATTTTTCAGTAAGTTGTCAGTTTCACCGACACTTTCATATTTGTTGGCATAAAACTGATCAGAACATTTTATTAGTTCCTAATCTTCATAGTGTTTGTAGTTATTTTGTCTGTGTTTATTCCTAAAATTGTTTCCTTTTTGTTTTCTAGATTAGGCTCGCGAGATGTTTGTCAGTTTCATAGTCTTTTAATGGCCTTGTCGATTATCTCTATGGTATCTTTGTTCCCTAATTCACTAATTCCTACTTTTAGTTTTATTCCTTCTTCATGCTTTGAATTCAGTGTATTATTCTTAGTTTATTGCTTAGCTCATAATTTTATTTTTTTTCTTTTCAAAACTGAGCATTTAGCTATTAATTTCCCTCTAAGTACTACTTTAACTACATGCCATAAATTTTGATAGGTAGTATTTTTAAGTAAGTTTTCATTCCTTTAATTATTCCTTTTGACTTATGGGTTACTTGGATGTGTGTGTTCAGTTTATAAATTCCAGGATTTTGTTAGGTATCCATTTGTTACTAATTTCTAACTTGATTTTCAGGTATTGATTCTTTGGAATTAATTTAGACTTGTTTTATGAACATTATCGTTTTTACACGTTTATCGTTCTATGGGTGGTTATAAAGAATGTGGATTCTCTAGTTGTTGGGTACAGTTTTTATGTTCAAATATTCTATAGCCTTATTTTTTCTCTTTAGTGCTTGATCTGTCAATTACTAAGTTAATGGTGTTAAAATCCCCAATGTGACAAATTTGTCCATTTATACTTGTAGTTCTGACAACTTTTGTTATATTTACTTAGAAGCAGTTTAGAACTTTGACAGGTATCTGGTCCTGTGAACTCTTTATCACTACCCAGTGCCCCAGTTTATTTCCAGTAATACTTTTTACCTTAAAGTACACTTTCCCAGATACTGATATAGCTGCAACAACTTTATTAAGTGTGCATTGGCCTGGTACGTCTTTTTGCCAATCCTTCACTTTTAACTTTTCTACACTGTTGTGTTTTAGGTTATAAGGAGTATATATTTGAATTTTTTATACCATTTTAACAATTTTTTTCCTAGAAAATTTAAATTATTCACACAGATTGCCATTGATATGGATTCACTTCTGCCTTCTTTTGACTATCACATGTTTTCATTATTTCATTGTATGTGTGTTCTCTTTTCTGTTTCATGCTTCCTTTTAAATTGTGTTGTATTTTGTTCTATTTCCCTTCTTTTGCTTTGTTGTGATTTTCTTTTATTTATTTTCCTTTGCTAGTTAGGAAATTATTCTATTTGTGTTTTTAAAAATTGCTTTCATACTTAAGTGAAGTCTAAAATTAATGAGTATCTTTACTCTTTCAAACAATAGACTGTAGACTCAAAATTAGTTCTAATCTTTTTTTTGTTTAATGTTGACAAATAGACATTATTTTTGTTTATCTGGGGGGAAATAATTTTAAAATTTGCCGAAATGCTTAGCGTATTCTTTCTTAACCATTTTTCCCTGCATCTCAGACATTCCTTCTAAGACCTATACCCTTCTGCTGAAAGAAACCTTTCAGAAGTTCTTTTAGTGATGATCAATTGACAGTGACTCTCTTAGCTACATCTTACTTGAAATGTCTTTATTTTGGTATCATTGTTGAAAGATACTTCACTGAAGTTATAATTATAGGCTAACATTTTCTTTCTTTACTTCAAAGGCATTATCCCATTCTCTTCTGGATTAACTGACATTCCTTTATAGTTAATCTGTTCCCCTACCCACTTCCAGCTGCTTTTTAATGTCTTCTCTTTATTGTTGATATTTTCAGCTTCAGTAAAATGTTTCTAGTTTATTTTACTTATTTGAGGCTCACTAAGCCCCTGAATCATGTAACTGGCATAATATACCTATTCTGGAAAATTTTCAAATATTATCTCTTCAAAGATTGTGTCTTTCACATTTTCCCTCATTTTTACTTCTGTAAGTTTTAAAGATGTATGAGAGATCTTCCCAGTTTATACTGTTTTTGACAACCTCTCTCATATTTTTCCTTTCTTTACCTCTTTTAATACTGTATTCTGGATAATTTTCTGAGATATATTTTCCATTTTATCTTTTTCTCTTTTTAGCTGTGTCTAATCCCATGATTCTCAGTCAGGGGTAATTTTGCCCACCGGGGGACATTTAGCAATATATGGAGGAATTTTTAGTCATTATAATCTGAGGATTGCTGCTATCATTTAGTGGATAGATGCCAAAGATGCTGACAAACATCCTGTAATTCATAGTTCACCCCCACAAAAAAAGAATCATCCAGCCCAAATGGTCTACAGTGCTCAAGTTGGAAAAACCTGATCTAATCTATTTTACATATCCATTGAGTTTTAAATTTCAAGTACTGCATTTTTTATTCACAAAAGTTCTATTTTATTCTTATTTTGAAACCACCTGGTCAACTTTGCTAACCTAATTCCTTCATAATATTTTCAATGCTGACGTTAATCTTTAAATGTATTTGATACACTATGATTCCAATAACTACTGTCTTTGTGGGTTTGATTCTATACTTTGTTGTTTCTGCTGACTCTTACCTATGGTGGCTTTTGAAAAATGTATTTTTAATGTAATCTTAACTCCTTTGAACTTCATCTGTGAGAATTCTTTCAGACCTGTGTTAAAAGCAGTGTTATTTCATAGACCAGCATCGTCTGTGTACATGTTAGAAATGCAGATTTTCAGGCCCTGCAACAGATCTATTGAATCAGAATCTTTGGGGCCAAGGTCCTATCCATATTCCCAAGTGACTCTTACACACACTCAAGTTTGAAGATTTGACAAGTTCCAGTTTAAAGTTTTCATTCAGAGAGAATTTCTATTTTCTCAGGCCCCTGGAAATACCACCAACCAAAGATCATTTTTTAAAGTATGTTTTTAAACATTTAAAGATTAATGTCAGCATTGAAAGTATTATGAGGGAATAAATAAAAAAATGCAATACTTGACATTTAAAACTCAATGGATAGAGTAAAACAGATTAGATGATGTTTGGGGAGCACGGATCATGGAAGTGGTGCCCCTTCTAGCCAAGGTCATATGAAAATGTTGGATTTTCTTTAGGAGTTCTCGTAATAGAATTTATTTATTTATTTATTTTCATTTATTTGTTCATTTGTTCATTCCGTTCTACCCGGAGCCAAGTCTAGTCAGGCAACTCTACTTCTGTGGGGCACATCTTGCCCCTTATTCATCCACTGAAGGAAGCTCCCTCCTGGGACCTTGGCTCTATGAAGGGGTGTATGGCTGACCTCCTACTCTACTTGGACCCAGATATTAAACCTGTGATCCACTGAAAACCCATGCTCGATACTCCATAATCAGTAGAAAATATCAGGGCAAATATTCCTACACTAGCTCACACCCTTCCCAGTCCCTGTACCCCAGAATTGCACTTCCTTGCAATTTCTACTTTCCAATAGTGTACTATCTCATGTTAGAAACAAAAGCAAAATGAAAAATTTTAGATATTTTATCCAGCACTTTTAGGTGTCTAAACCAAAAGTTACTTTTCTTCATACCTAATCCAGCATATTGTCAGAAACAGAAGTTCTCGTTTGTTTTTTAAAACACTTGCCCAAAGTATCAGCATGATCTGAGTGTTAAAGTGACTAGTCATCAAGACCCTATAGTAAACAATGCCTGCCTCTAACCTGACAATTGAATTTCAGTTGTCTAAAGCTACTGCAGGGATGGGCAGACGCAGCCTGTCAGTTAATGATCTCAGTCATGCAATGAATTCAATACAGGCTAAGTAATAAATACTGACTCACAAGCACATGCCCTCTGGCAAACAAGGTTCCAATGCACACTAAGACCCACAATAACTGCTTATTCCCATTAGTTTTAAATAAATAGGTATCCTGGACCAGCAAGAACTATTTAATGTAAGGCCACAAGAATATTATGTAATTCCCCAGAGGCCAACATAAAATATTCAGTCTTTAAAAACAGTTAGTTCCTGTCCAGTGTTTTTATATGAGCTTTCTAGATCAGTCAGGGTTTCTTCTCATAATAAGTTTAGCTATAGTTCTTTCGGGAGAGGAATGTATTGCAATTATAACCTTCAATTAACCATCATGTCTCGGTAGTAATATTTTCTAGGTCCCCAGGCAAAATAAAGCACAGCCATTTGAATTAGTAGTCCAATTCTCTGCTTCACTTTCATAAAGGAAATATCCAGTATACATAGTGATCTTATAAAATGCAGGAAAAAGAGACAAAGGAAGTCAAAGTAAAGTGACCTGACACTTGAAGTTCTCTGGTTATAGAATGTCAGAGAAATCCATGCTGCATAAGGACAGTCTCATGCCATTTTGTAATGTAAACTGCACAGCTCTGTAGCCAGTGAAGAGAACACCTTATGTAAGATCAAACCACATGAAATTGTTTAGTATTTGACTGTTTTTGACCTTCAAACTTAGAAATCCTATATGGTTCAACCTAATATTTCGTCTTCCCTGTTAAATTTTATTTTTGCTTGTCTGGGAACTATGAGGTTATAACATAATGGAATTAAAACTCTGTAGTATTATGGAAATAAAATGGTGATCTGACAGACATGTTAATAAGAAAGAAATTTAAATATGCCTCCTTTTCTTTCAGGGCCACCGGCAAAATTCTCTGTGGTACGCCAATGGTATCACATTTTGTTTAGATGTTCACCTGTAACTATGCCTCTGATACTCTGTGGTTCTTTTCAACCATGCAACTTTCTTCTGAATCATTTTTCTCCATATGTGCTGTTTTTCTCTGTGATGTGAATCCATCCCTACTCATTCTGTCATGCCTCCATTTCTTGCTGCTTCTTCAGATTGCACTGAGCCATTAGAGGTAAGCTCCATCAAAAGAGGGAAAACTGACTTTCCTTTTTGTCCAGGAAGAATCCTTTGTCCAAGGTATTCCACAACCCAGCCCATAAAATCAATACTTTCTAAACTATGTTGGAAGGAACCTATAAGGAAATTAACGCCCCATAGCTACACTCACTGTAGAATGCCCTAAATGCTCTTTCACACACATTGTGAAGTCAGTACTATTGCTAAGTGTCTTCTACCAAGGTACACAGTGGCGTCCTTAGCTTTGTGGAGTCCTCAACAACTTGTTGTCTGTACAGTATTATACACACTATAATACCCCCAAAACTGGTATTATTCAGTGCCATCTTGACTATAGGACTCCCAACCCTGCTTTTATCCACCAAGCGCATGAGGATTATAATAAAAAGCTAATACTTGAGTTTACTCCATGACATCACCCCTTAATGCAGACAGTGACATTTCCAGAAATTACTGGAGTTTGCAATTTATGTAGATCAAATTCATCAGATAATAACCAACCCTTCCCTTAATGCTGTGCTGTAGAGTTAATACAAATTATTTTCATATTGATCTCAATTCCATTTCCAAATTGTAGATTACGATTTCCTAAGGCCAAGAACTGATAATATCTGGGTTTTAGCGTAAGTTTTTTGGGAGAAGAAAATTGAAATTGCTCTTCATTCAAAATGCCTTGAGCTTTGTAAGCAAATAAAACCATTTTTGTATACATAAAGCAAGCCAATCTCCATAAGAAATTTCACATAGCACAATTTGGATTTTTCATGTGTCTATTGTTAATCTTCTCAGTGCCATCTAATGGTTAAAGGAAATAAAGAGATCTTCTGACCCATACATTTGAGTTAGGTTAAGTTTCACCCTTGTTAATCCTGAATGAGCTAAGATTCATATGGTAATGTTATTCCAGCAGTATTGTTTTTGTCTTCCTGTGATTAAGCAATGGATCTCATTGCTTTATATTGGGAAGGTGTCAAAATGTGATGGGCTATAAATAAATTTGCTTCACTCATCTTGCCCTCCAGTCTGGCATTTGTTTTTAGAGACAGATGTTCCAGCCTTTTTCAGACATAGATTAGCATATTTGAGGAATTTAGTGAGATAAATATTTAATACAAGAAAAGAATTAGATAGTCTGTATGTTATGGCACCGCAACATTGATAGGTTTGATGCAGAAAGTCACTCGAGCCTTTTCAATCTTATCTTTCTATCCCTGTGCTCTGCCACCAAGTCTTAGCACCACCACAGTTGATGAGAGATTCTCATTAATGTCCATCTTTTATTAATGAGAGGTTTTCATCATTAGGATTCATCTTGTTCTGCCTTTTCCCATGGGTTAACTTTGTATGTAGTTAAATATATCACATGCTTTGTAAAATTCAGTTCTTATATAAATATATTTCTTACTGGAATTCTTGATGGCTTCAAGTTGTAGACAGTAAGAAAATACTTATGGACTAATGTACTTGAATCATCCAGTGTGTTTGAGGTACTGTAATCCTCAAAAGTATGAAGTAAGCAACTCTGCTTGAAGAGGGAAGGCACAGAGGAAGGCCTCTTATGGGAGGTAACTAAACTGAACCTTAAAAGTGAGAATTTGCCAAACGGACATCCACAGAACACTCCATCCAAAAGCAACAGGATACACATTCTTTTCAAGTGCACATGGAACATTTTCAAGAATAGATCATACACTAGGCCACAAAAAGAGCCTCAGTAAATTCAAAAAGATTGAAATTGTACCAACCAGCTTCTCAGATCACAAAGGTATGAAATTAGAAATAAATTATTCAAAGAAAATTAAAAAGCCCACAAGCACATGGAGGCTTAATAACATGCTCCTAAATAATCAATGTATCAATGACCAAATAAAAACAAAGATCAAGCAATATATAAAGACAAATGACAACAATAATTCAACACCACAAAATCGGTGGGATGCAGCAAAGGCCATGCTAAGAGGGAAATATATTGCAGTACAGGCCTACCTCAGGAAAGAAGAACAATCCAAATGAACAGTCTAAACTCACAATTAATGAAACTAGAAAACGAAGAACAAATGAGGCCCAAAGTCAGTAGAAGGAGGGACATAATAAAGATTAAAGCACAAATAAATAAAATTGAGAAGAATAAAACAATAGAAAGAATCAATGAAAGCAGAAGCTAGTTCTTCAAGAAAATAAACAAAATAGATAAACCCCTAGTCAGAATTATCAAGAAAAAAAAAAGAGTCTACACACATAAACAGAATCAGAAACGAGAAAGGAAAAATCACTATAGACACCACAGATATACAAAGAATTATGAGAGAATACTATGAAAAATTATATGGTAACAAACTGGATAACCTAGAAGAAATGGACAGCTTTCTAGAAAAATACAACCTTCCAGGGCTCACCCAGGAAGAAACAGAAAATCTGACTAAACCAATTACCAGCAAAGAAATTGAACTGGTAATCAAAAAACTACCTAAGAGCAAAACTTCTGGCCAAGATGGTTTCACTGCTGAATTTTATCAGACATTTAGTGAAGACCTAATACCCATCCTCCTTAAAGTTTTCCAAAAAGTAGAAGAGGAGGGAATACTCCCAAACTCATTCTACAAGGACAACATCACTCTAATACCAAAACCAGGCAAGGACACCACAGAAAAGAAAATTACAGACCAATATCCCTGATGAACATAGATGCAAAAATATTCAACAAAATATTAGCAACCAAATTCAAAAATACTTCAAAAAGTTCATCAATCTTGATCAAGTGGGATTCATCCCAGGGATGCAAGGATGGTACAACATTCGAAAATCCATCAACATCATCCACCACAGCAACAAAAAGAAGGACAAAAACCACAAGATCATCTCCATAGATGCTGAAAAAGCATTCGACAAAATTCAACATCCATTCACGATAAAAACTCTCAAAAAATGGGTATAGAGGTCAAGTACCTCAACATAATAAAGGCCATATATGACAAACCCACAGCCAACATTATACTTAACAGTGAGAAGCTGAAAGCTTTTCCTTTAATCTCGGGAACAAGACAAGGATGCCCACTCTCCCGCTTTTATTCAACATAGTTCTAGAGATCATAGCCACGGCAATCAGACAACACAAAGAAATAAAAGGCATCCAGATTGGTAAAGAAGAAGTCAAACTGTCCCTGTTTGCAGACATGATATTGTACATAAAAGACCCTAAAGAATCCACTCCAAAAGTACTAGATCTAATATCTGAATTCAGTAAAGTTGCGGGATACAAAATTAATACACAGAAATCTGTTGTATTTCTATACACTGATGGTGAACTAGCAGAAAGAGAAATAAGGAAAACAATTCCCTTCACAATTGCATCCAAAAGAATAAAATACCTAGGAATAAACCTAACCAAGGAAGTGAAAGACTTATACTATGAAAACTACAGGACACTCATGAGAGAAATTAAAGAAGAATAAATGGAAACACATCCCATGCTCATGCATAGGAAGAATTAATATTGTCAAAATGGCCATCCTGACTAAAGCAATCTACAAATTCAATGCAATGCCTATCAAAATACCAACAGCATTCTTCAATGACCTAGAGCAAATAGTTCTAAAATTCATATGGAACCACAAAAGACCCCGAATAGCCAAAGCAATCCTGAGAAGGAAGAATAAAGCAGGGAGAATACGCTCCCTGACTTCAAACTCTACTACAAAGCCACGGTAATCAAGACAATTTGATACTGGCACAAGAACAGACCCATAGACCAATGGAACAGACTAGATGTAAACCCAACCATATATGGTCAATTAATATATGATAAAGGAGCCATGGATATACAATGGGGAAATGACAGCCTCTTCATCAGCTGGTGTTGGCAAAACTGGACAGCTACATGTAAGAGAATGAAACTGGATTATTGTCTAACCCCATACACAAAAGTAAACTCAAAATGGATCAAAGACTTCAGGGTAAGTCATGAAACCATAAAACTCTTAGAAAAAAACATAGGCAAAAATCTCTTGGACATAAATATGAGCAACTTCTTCATGAACATATCTCCCTGGGCAAGGGAAACAAAAGCAAAAATGAACAAGTGGGACTATATCAAACTAAAAAGTTTCTGTACAGCAAAGGACACCATCAATAGAACAAAAAGACATCTTACAGTATGGGAGAATATATTCACAAGTGACATATCCTTTAAGGGGTTGACATCCAAATTATAAAAACAGCTCACCCACCTCAACAAACAAAAAGCAAATAATCCAATTAAAAAATGGGCAGAGGAGTTAAACAGACACTTCTCCAAAGGAGAAATTCAGATGGCCAACAGGCACATGAAAAGATGCTTCACATCACTAATCGTCAGAGAAATGCAAATTAAAACCACAATGAGATACCACCTCACACCAGTTAGGAAGGCCAACATCCAAAAGACAAACAACAACAAATGTTGGTGAGGATGTGGAGAAAGGGGAACCCTCCTACCCTGCTGGTAGGAATCTAAATTCATTCAATCATTGTGGAATGCAGTATGGAGGTTCCTCAAAAAACTCAAAATACAAATACCATTTGACCCAGGAATTCCACTCCTAGGAATTTACTTTAAGAATGCAGGAGCCCAGTCTGGAAAAGATTTGTGCACCCCTATGTTTATCACAGCACTATTTACAATAGCCAAGAAATGGAAGCAACCTAAGTGTCCATCAGTAGATGAATGGCTAAAGAAGATGTGGTACATATACACAATGGAATATTATTCAGCCATAAGAAGAAAACAAATCCTACCATTTGAAACAACATGGATGGAGCTAGACGGTATTATGCTCAGTGAAATAAGCCAGGCGGAGAAAGACAAGTATCAAATGATTTCACTCATATGTGGAGTATAAGAACAAAGCAAAAACTGAAGGAACAAAACAGCAGCAGACTCACAGAACCCAAGAATGGACTAACAGTTACCAAAGGGAAAGGAACTGGGGAAGATGGGCAGGAAGGGAGGGATAAGGGGGGAAAAGGGGATAATGACAATTAGCACACATAATATAGCAGGGGGGGGCATACAGGGAACGCAGTATAACACAGAGAAGACAAGTAGTGATGCTATAGCATCTTACTATGCTAATGGACAATGACTGTAATGGGGTATGTGGTGGGGACTTGATAATAGAGGGCGTCTAGTAACCATAATATTGCTCATGTAATTGTATATTAATAATAGCAAAAAAAAACCGTGAGCATTTGCCAGATGGAAAGGGGTTTAAAGGCTCTGCATAGCATGGAAACAACATATGTAGAGGTATGAGATGTTATGTTTGGGAGAGTGTAACCAGATTGCCATAACTGGGCCATAGAGCACTTGAGATGGGAAAAGAAAGGGAAATGAGTCAAAAGCAAAGGTAGGGTATCTTTCTTCATCTTATGATTAGGTAGACGGAGCCTATAATAGACTTTAAGTGGGAAAATGATGTAATCATGTGTTTGTGTTTTAGAAAATAACATTATATGACCTTAATGTCCCATTTTTAAATAATGACTTTTTATATGCATTCTAGAAAAATTTTTACCAAGATTTTTAAGAATATAAATTAAAGCAATGTAGATACCAATAAGAACTAGCATAGATCTGGACATCAGAGACCTGGGATTGAATCCTTTGTTCACCCCTACCCAGCTATATGATAGTGAAAAAAATTGTTCTTCATTTAAAAAAATAATAAAATGAAGATATTATTTCTAGATCAGAAGGTGGTTATTATAATTAAGAACTAAAATTCATAAAGAATAATTGGCATATAATTGGCAATCTCTATTAGCCCCTATTTTAACATTCTGAATCAATGCATTGTTAAGAATACCGTTGCTTAAAATGATGAAAACTTTCTATTTTAATACTTGTATCAACTAAAATTGTTTCTTTTGTTTTTTCAAGCACATCTTGACATGACAAAGTGGAACCATATTTTTATTTTCCTGGAGAAATGCTCTGTTTTTCATTTATCAATTAAATAGTTTCCTCTTTGTCCAACATTTTCAATTGAAACCATGCGTATTTAAACAGAATTTGATCTGTTATTCATGGCAAAGTTGGGGGTAAAACGACTAACTCAACAAAATCTAGGAAGCACTTCCTTTTCTTACTTGCCAAGAGCGGCTGGAGTTGCCTGAAGCATGTGGATGGTCATAGATAACAAATTATTGTTGGAACAAAATCTCTCTTGACACTGTTGGTTAACCTAAGACTAGTTCTAGAAATTGAATATTTGCTTCATGTTAAAATTTTAAGTTTAAAAAAAGCTTCATATTAAAAGCTTGTTATTAAAGTTATTTCATTCTCACACTCAAATCCCAGCTGCCTCTTAAACATGCAAAGACGGAGTCATGAAATTACTTGAGATTCTTCAAAAGGAGAAAACAAAGCGCAGAAATCTATTTAAAATGTCTAATTCTTCAATTTCCAAATTTGCCTTCCAGATTTCCCACTACCGTGTTAACCATGCTAATACTACCCTGGGAAATATAGCTAAAATCAAGAAACAACTATGGAGACTGAAATAAACTAAGAGTACATAGTCATTCCCTTTAAGGTCCACTCCCTGTTGATCAGTCCTGCATCATTCTTTCCTAACAACCCTCCTCAGGAAGCGCCTGTGGTAGCCAGAGCTGCGCTGTTCCTGGAATGTGCCCGTTTCGTTCACCGCTGCAACCGCGGCAACTGGCCAGAGTGGATGAAAGGGCATCACGTGAATATCACCAAGAAAGGCCTTTCCAGGGGGCGGTCTCCCATCGTGGGCAACAAGCGGAACCAGAAGCTGCAGTGGAATGCTGCCAAGCTCTTCTACCAATGGGGAGACGTGAGCTTTTGATTTTCTTCTATAGAAATTTGGGTGCTTGAGCGAAGAGAAGTTTTGTCTTTACGGAGTTTTTTTGTTTGGGATGCAATTTATTGGGTATCCGTATGTACCAGGCACAAAAGAAAACTTTTTAGGGGAAAATAAACTTAATTCCTTTAATCCTCTCAATAAATCTATGCAATTAGATATTATTATCTCCTGCATCTCCTTCCCTGGTCCCCCGGCCTCCTTGCACCCGGTAAATGTAGACATTACAGGGTCTCTTATAATTCCTTCCTGCATAAGTTCCCCCAGGGTTTCATTAACCCAGTGACACAATGCCCACTCTTCAGGTTCCCAGCTGGCATCCCCAGCGGCGCTCTGGAGGTGTTCACTTCATATCCTGAAACTCAGTCTGACCAAAATGAAACCTTTCTCCCCGTATTAGCACACCCACATTTGCAACCCTGCCTGAACATTTTCTTCTTATTAATGGTACCGTCATCATCTAAGATGACAGCCTTTTAACATCTTCTGAATCTCCTTCCCTTGTTGATTCCACCTCTTCTATGTCACTGATGCCCTTTTAGGTCAGATCTTCATTCCTGCTCATCTGAATGACAAGTATTTTTCTGTTTAGTCTCCTTGTCGCCCATCTGACCCATCCCACACACTGCCCGTAAAATGATCTCCCTAAAAGCCCATCGAAAAGGAAAACATTCATACTTACCTTCCAGCCTCCAGACTTGCCCCCTCCAATTCATTCTCCAAACTGCTGTCAGTATGATTAGGCTAAAATGCAAATTAAATTGTGCTTCTTAACTTCAGTGGCCCCCCTCTTCCCTTGGGGTCAAACCGAAATTGCTTAGCCTAGCGACGCTGCTCTCTCTACAACCTTTGTTCAAACTACACTGAAATTATGGGTGATGAAGTCAAATGAACTAGTATATCTAAAGAACGTTTGTCTCAATCCTTTGTATCTAAGAGGTGTTCAATAATAAGTTATTACATTAATTTTTGAAAGGAGGATACATGATTTGTCCCTGCATTTCTAGGCAGTTAGCAATGTCCCTCGTGTAAGTGAAAAAGGTTCTTCCCTTTTAAAAAACATTACCTCTCACACATCCTCAGAATGCAAAAGAATTCAGCTTCAAGAATGTTGGATCTATTCCCAATCTACTGTTCCAGCCTTCCTGCACATTATTTCCTCTCACAGAATTACACTTTAACCAAAGGCTTACTTGCCAGTCTCTGAATACAGCAGTCCGTTTCCCTGAATACACTTCTTTTGGGACTCTCCGTCTGGGACCCCTACTGTTCTCCTCCCCCATTAGCCAAAATACTAATTCCTCAGAATCCACAGCAACCTACAAAGAGACTTTCTATTATTCTCTGAACTGAATCTAATCTCTCTATATTCTGAACTAATAAAGTGCCCTCAGTCTTTTTCACCACTTAATGTGCTATTTTGGTATCAAATTACCTCCCCAATAGGCTATAAGCTCGTTGAAGGGAAAGAGCAAAAGACAGACTGTGTCTAATCCCACTTCACAGCTTTTGCTGAGCAACCTTGAGCCAGTCTTTCAACCTCTTTCTTAACTGTCAAACACTGACCCTTCTGTATGAAGCTTTAGAATCTAGGGGGCACATTAAACAAACACAAGATTAAACAAAATGCAAAGATGTCCTATAACAATTTATCCAACTTTTTTATGTTTTATTTAATACCTAACAAATTACCTCACTTTCTAAATATTTGATGAATGAAAAAAAGAAATAAACATGTCCCCAAGGCATTTTCTAGCCTTGGAAGGAGCATAGAGCTCTAAATTGTTATTTAGACATTTAACATTATTCCAAATTCATTTTCTGAGCAGTCCTTTAAGCTTTATGAACTGGGGATTTGACTTAAACTGCTTAGTTTTGACATTCTGGGATTATCAATGTAGAATTTTTTTTCCCTCTTTGAATTTCACTATTACGTTTTTCAGCTCCACTCCAGACTGATAATTGCACATCTCCTTCTTTAGAGAGGATCTCAAGAATAGTAGGGTCAGGACAAGGCTTTTTGTTGAAGCAGTGGCTTTTGTGTTTATGTTTTGTTTGGTTAAAGCTTTTCAAGTTAATGGCTAAAATTTTAGGACCCTACGATATCTTTTTACACTGCTTTCTGTCTCATTGATGGTTTTTGCCACTCATAATGTAATTCCAGAGTTAAGGAGACCACAGTGTTTCCAGATAGCCAAGACATTCAAACAACTTGTGTTTCTGAATTTAAAGAATTTGGGATATATCTTTGTCAGTTTCCAGGAGTGATTCTAATTTCTTGCATGAGCAGAATGTAGTAACTTTTTAAAATATTTGGGAAGGGTGATACAAGAAGAAAGCAGAAAACTAGCTGGAATTTTGTTCTTGCTAATACAAAGAATAACCAAACTGTCAATCCCTAAATTTAGTGCTCATTTTCGTTTTGACTCTCCTTTCTCAACATATGTCTCTTCTTTTGTTGCATGTGGCATAAAATTAGGATATAAAAGGAACTAGATACAGTGTATTTTGTCTCTTCCTGTGGAAAATTCCTTTTGGTGAGTCAGACAATAGTGCATGATGATTCAGAAGAATAGATAGCAATTATTGAAAAGCCACTATTGTCCATGTGTTGAGTTATCAAGTCATATTTCTAATGTTGATGTTGGGTACTCTACCAAATGAATAGTTAGTATTTCTTACTAATGAATAGAGCATCATGGAAAAGGGAACAAAGTATATAAAAAAGCCATTAGTTGCATACATAATGGCAGATATAAATAAAACTGCAGTACAAGAAGTCATGCCAACCTCCAAACTCATTAGCATGACAGTGACCTTTTCATAAAATAACATAATCAGAGGCACTCTGGGGAACTGTGACTTAATTTTTACTGCAATAAAATCTTCCATTAAAAACAACTGCATACTCCCTTACATGAGACCTATAAAATAAATGGCCTTTTAGTAAATGAAAATAGATTTTTAAAAACTTTTTTTAGGGGAATACAAAAGTATCATTCCAGTTCCTACAATTTTTTAGACTAAATGATCTTGAATCATTTAGTGGATCAACCAGTGCCTTCCATCTTTGGGTCTCCACTTTGGGAAATGTGGTGATACCAACAGTATGTCATACAGAGGAGGCCTATGCTGGAAATAATTCCCATTAAATAGTTACTTATGACCTCTGTAATTGAATGGCTATTTTACAGTTTGACATACTTTGTGCTGTTTCATTCTTTTTCTCCCCATGGTAGGCAATCGGCATCCGATTGAATGAGCTGTGCCACGGGGAAAGTGAGAGCCCGGCCAACCTGCTGGGCCTCATTTATGATGAAGAGACGAAGAGGAGACTAAGAAAGGAGGATGAGGAGGAAGACTTTTTAGATGACAGTAAGGAGACTCCCTTTACTACAAGAACCCCTGCTTGTAAGAACCTCTGCTTTAGGAGCACTTAATATTTCTCTTCCTCTTTCATATTCTTACCACCTACCCATGTCTCCCCACTGCACCTTTTCCCCTGTTCCCTATGCATGGATGTAAAGCATGTGCATAAGCCACACAAAAAGAAGGCAGGAACCAGAAAGAGAAAACTGTAGATACAGGCAAAGAGTTGCAGACAATATGGAACGTCCATTGCTTTGTAGTGTCTGATTCTTGCTGTTATACCAAGATTAACATTAGGCC
Organism: Phataginus tricuspis; assembly: GCA_029783875.1. Lineage (NCBI taxonomy): Eukaryota > Metazoa > Chordata > Mammalia > Pholidota > Manidae > Phataginus > Phataginus tricuspis. Next base: position 1,407,124 of record JAQQAC010019064.1, read on the forward strand.
TCTCTGAGAAAATGTAGTTGTGGAAAACATTGTCCCAGAAGAGATTTGGTCAGGCTTTGTACTTTATTATTGATCTTGGATATTAAAAAAAGAAAAGTGAGACCAAAGAGAATTGAACATAAAATGCCTTCCTAACCACTGAACTATTGAAATATTTCATCAGAGTAATTACAGTATTTAATGTGAATTTGAAATATTAAAGATTCAGGTTGCTAGAACTGTGAATGTCTGCTGTGATCTACTTATTAAAATTAGAATTGAGTCCCATCAGAAAAGAGTAGAGACAAAGAAATTCCTATACATTACTCTCCAACACCATTTTGTGCATACCTGTGTTCTGTACCATACAAGCTTGTATGTGTACCACTGCCTTTTATAGAGTATAAAATTCCAAGACAGTTATACAATTGGTATCATTATCTCATAAAGACAGTGAGGCCTCTTCCTCTTGACTTGTGGTTTGAAAGTCAGACTCCCTGATTAAATGTTAAGGATTTTGTCATTAGTTCAGTGATGACAAACCTACTTTGTAGTCATGAAATGTAAAAGGATGGCTAGAGTATAATATTAGACAGAAATAAATATTAACCAAAGAAAGGGTATTGTCTTCCTTTCCATTTTCATACCAAGGATATTTTTGGCATTTTTAAAATCATTTTTGCCCTTTCTCAGACCTCATTAAATCAAATTTTCTTAGCTGTTGACAAATCACCAAATTCTGACATCGGTTGTTCAGCCTACCAGTGACAGTTGGCCCCAACTCTTAAGTTCACCAGAGTCTACACTATCCTAGAATGACTCGTGGAATTGGGTGTGATCCATAGGAGGACTTGTGGTTTATCCAGCAATCACAGAACCTACTGAAAGGCTGCCAGAAGACATCTCCAAACTGTCTTGGATCTCCTAGGGGTCCTTCAGAACAAAGAGGAACTAAAGCAACATTAGATGGTTATATCCTCATTGGCCAAATGAACTCTAATCTCCATGAGACCACATAAGTATCATTTACCAGTGTTATGCCTGGTATGTTAGTTTTCTGATGAGATCATGTAGAACTCAATCCTTGTTCATTTCAACAGATTATTTCAGGTGATAGTTACAGGAGAGCCTGGACTAAGACCAAGTTTCTATCCAGTGTTCAGTTATTTTTTAAAAATTATAACATCCAGGCAATTTCTAGAGTCATGTAGCTTCCATTGAATATAAAATTGGAATGTCAGGTTTAGTTCTACTTTCAAGACAATACATAGCCCCTCTTTCATTTAAAATGTAATTATGTTTCCTCTAAGATCAGGAGCAAAACAAAGATGCCCACTCTCACCACTTTTATTCAACAGTGTACTGGAAGTCTAGCCATGAAAATCAGACAATATAAGGAGGAAAAAGGCATCCACATTGGTAAGGAAGAAGAAAAACTGTCACTGTTTGCAGATGACATGATACTATATATAGGAAACCCTAAAGACTCCACAAAAAAACTGTTAGAACTGATAACTGGATTCACCATAGTTGAAAGATACAAAATTAATACAAAGAAATCTGTTGCATTCCTATAAACAGCAAACTAGCAGAAAGAGAAATCAGGAAAACAATTCCCATTACAACTGCATTGAAAAGAATAAAATACCTAGGAATAAACCTAACAAAGGACATGAAAGACCTGTACCCTGAAAAGTATAAGATGCTGATGAAAGAAATTACAGAAGACACAAATAAATGGAAATCTACCCCATGCTCATGGCTAGGAAGAATTAATATTGTCAAAATGGACATCCTTCCCAAAGCAATTTACAGATTCTGTGCAATCCCTATCAAAATAACAATGGCATTTTTCAATGAACTAGAGTAACTAATACTAAAATTCATATATGGAACCACAGAAGACCCCAAATAGCCTAAGCAATTCTGAGAAAGAACAAAACTGGGGATATTACATTCCCTGACTTCAAGCTGTACTACAAAGTCATAGTAATCAAAACAGTATGGCACAAGAACAAGAATAGACCCATTGATCAATGGAACAGAATAGAGAGCCCAGATATAAACCTACACATACATGGCCAATTAATATGTGATAAAGGAGTCATGAATGTACAATGGGGAAAAAACAGTCTCTTCAATAACTGGTGTTGGGATAACTGGAAAGCTATAGGCAAGAGAATGAAACTGGATTATTATCTAATTCCAAACTCAAAATGGATTAGAGACCTAAACATAAGACAGTAAACCATAAACTCTTAGAAGAAAACATAGGCAAAAAAATTTTGAACATAAGCATGAACAATTTTTTCTGGACACATCTTCCTGGCAAGGGAAACAAAACCAAAAATGGGACTACATCAACCTAAAAAGCCTCCATACAGCAAAGGACACCATCAACAAAACAAAAAGGCAACCCACAGTATGGTAGAATATATTCATAAATGATTTATCCAATAAGAGATTAACATCCAAATGTATAGAGAACTCATATGATTCAATGTGTTTGATTAAAAATGGGCAGAAAACCTGAGCAAACATTTCTCCAAAGAAGAAATGCAGATGGACAACAGGCCCATGAAAAGATGCCCCACATCACTAATCATCACGGAAATGAAAATCAAAACCACAATGAGTTATCACCTCACACCAGTTAGAATGGCCACTATCCAAAAGACAAGAAATAACAAGTGTTGGTGAGGATATGGAGAAAAGGGAAACCCTCCTACATTGTTGGAAGGAATGTAAATTGGTGCAGCCACTGTGGAAAGCAGTATGGAGGTTCCCTAAAAACTTAAAATAGAAATACCATACAACCTAGTAACTCCACTTATAGGAATTTATCAGAAGAAAACAAAATCTGATTCAAAAATATATATGCACATTATATACACTAATCAAGCTATAGAAGCAGCCAAAGAGTCCACTGATAGATGAATGAATAAAGAAGAAATTATACATATATACAATGGAATATTATTCAGCCATGAAAAAGAAAGAAATCTTGATGTTTGTTACCACATGGATGGACCTAAAAGATATTATGCTAAGGAAAATAAGCCAGAGAGAGAAAGACAAATATTATATGATTTCATTTGTATGAAGACTCTAAAAACAAAGAAAAACAGAATGAAAAAATAGCAGTAGACTCGTAGACACTGAGAGTAACTGATGGTTACCATGGATGGGGGTTGGATGGGTAGCAAGGGAGGGTGAAGGGGATAAAGAGGCACAAAATCTGAGGGATAATTTGGTCACAGGGGTGGAAGTGCAGCATGGAGAATATAGTCAATGGTTCTGTAACATCTTTCTATGTTGACAGTAACTGCGATAGTTGCAGTAAGGATTTAATGTGTGTAAACTATCGAATCACTGTAAATATATAAATATATAAATAAATAAAAGATAATTATGATGCAAGTAAGTATCAATCTGCAAATTCGAGAAGAGTTTGTCTCTTGCATTCTTAATAAGAAGCAGTGTCTCCAACCACACATTACTTCTGGAGAAAAAATAATGATTTTCATCAAGAAATGATAGCCAGATATTTTCAGAAAGAACACCTACTGTCAATATAAATCATGACATATATATTTAATTCAATTAAGAATGCCTAATACACAGGAAATATTTTAGAGATATTTTTGAGAATATGGATTTGTAATGATACTGTGATTGGTTGATTCATTTAAAATACATACTTTTCCTCTTTTACGAGAAGCAGAACTCTATATTGCTTTGGTCTTCTTTTCTAAGCACTGATAAATTATCAGTATTTTTCTGCATGGTTATTAATGAGATGTATCTGAGAACTAATCCTGAGAATTTTTAAAGTCTCTATGATGTCACCTTGGCCATTGTCTGCCTTTGGAGTAATATCCATCACTTGATCTATAATGGATGAAATGTTTTACTCATTTAAAGACTGGTATTCTTCAGAGCAAGGAACATTTGCATAGTTCTAGTGTAGCTATGCTTTAATAGGATAGGCTGACTTATATAAACTGTATGATAAAGGTGATAAAGCATATCTTGTCTATGCTGCAAAAACACATCTGAACTAGAGCTGAAATAACTTTACTACCCTCAGAACATCCAGGGAGACATCTCTCATAAAATGAGCTGACAGGACTTTTGTAGTTCCAAATCTAGCTCCATCTTGTACAAGTCTAAATCTGATTGACTAGTAATGTGAAAATCTTGCAAGACTGCTTTCCATTTCTGTTTTCAATAAAAAGTATTTTTAGTTTAGTAGAGCCGTATTTTGCTACTCTGTGATGCCTTAAGGAGAATAATTTACTTATTACCTGACATTTTAATACTGAGGCACTAATTATAGAATTGCAAAATGGAGGAAGAGAGAGGGCTATATGGTAATGCATAGATAATGGTGGAGGGAATAGGTAAATTGAACATGTGTAGCTAACACTCATAAGCAATCTCATTTTGGACATGTATAGGTAATAGTCTCATATGCAATTTGATTTTACACATACATAGCTATGTTCATCGAACTGTGCCTTTCTCCTTTTTTTTATTGGTTTGTTTGTTTAAAAAAGAACCTTTCCTTCCATAGGTACTGTGAACCCCTCTAAATGTGGCTGTCCCTTCGCCTTGAAGATGGCAGCATGCCAGCTTCTCCTCGAGATTACCACCTTCCTGCGGGAGACCTTTTCTTGCCTGCCCAGACCACGCACTGAGCCTCTGGTGGTGAGTTAAAACATGTGTGTTAATGATCAGGCTACTCGGAGAAGCCAGACATGTAGCTAGGCTTTTAGTATTCATAATTCCCTCAGATACCCAAAGGGCCAAATATATAATTTTAAAACTCAACAGATTTTCATATACAAAAAGAAAATCTCTTTTCTCTATTAAAAGAAAAAAAAGAAAGAACTCTTAAATAGACCTTGAATTCGCTAAAGATAGCACCGCCGGATAAAATGTTTGGTCACTGTCAGTTATGTTACGAATGTCTGAGAACCTTTAGGTTCCTTTGCTGTGCAAACTGTGAGTGTTATGGCCAGCAGCCAGAATTCACTGGCGGACTTTTTTTCATACTAACTGCTCACAAATCCATATAGAAATGTGCTTGAGTTTTCTCATTTTAAGGGATGGGCAAAAAGATTTGTTTAAGTGTTCAGCATGTAAACATCCCTAAACATATATTTTTATTCCTGTAGCACATTTTATGGATTATGGTTAGGCAGAAAAAGACCATACACGCGCACACACACACACACACACACACACACTCCTATATCATCAAAGTCTGATTTGTTTAAGAGAGGACACAAATGCTATTCAAGAGCCATGAGTTTTCACTGAGTGTGTGGGACAAGGTCACACTTAAGAGCGGATTTTCCTTGGCCTTTAATTCTGTAACAGGAAACAGGTTTCCAGTGGGTCTTTCATCACAGGCATCGTCCAGCCAGAGCTAAGGAAACACACAATTTTTTTTTTCCTTTACGTAAGACTTAGACTATTCTACCAGAAAAGCTGTGACACTAACAATCCATATGCTTCCATTTCAATAAATTTTACAATTCACCAGCTCTCCTGCCTTTTTAACCAAACTCAGCATAACCTAGGCCCTATTCCCTGAGGGGGAACAAAGGAATAAGTGCTCTGGTAGCCCTGTTTTCCAATGTCTGGAAAACCCATTTTTTCATGCTGTAAAACATAAAATGGGTATTTTCAAGTTGCAAAAATTCGTGGATAGAATATGTGTTTTCAAGAGGAACGTACCCATATTTGAACTGTGCAACTGCATTATTTGGATATTGGAGAGGGAAGTTCCTCTCACTGCCCTTGTTTAATTTCATATTAACCTGGGCCTTTAATTTCATGGATTGTCACCCTCACTATTATATTGACACTACTCTATAAAATCAAAAAAAAGGCCACCACACAATACATGTATTTAGCTTAAAGTCAATGCAATAAAATGCCTGACCTGTAGACCTCTGTCGGTGTGATCCTGAAGTCTTTATACTGAAGCCTTCATAAAAGTACAGTGGTACATCTACTTTAAAATCTTCAGATTTTTATTAGTCACCATTTTGATTCACTGTGATTAAAAAAAGAGTCTTTTATTTTGACTCAGTTATTGTCCCCCTTTCAACTCTTTAAAGCTATGGTTTAATGTTCCTTATCGTAACAAATTTCATTTATTAAAAAATTGATCAAATCTTTAAAAAAAATACTATATAATGAACTGTAAGACTAGTAGGAATGCCAAGAAATTAAGCTAAAACAGAACCTGCAGTCACTCAGTCAGAGAGGAGAGCTTTCACAGCTATATCAGCTTTAACAAGGTCTCAGATCTTTTTTTTATTAGGATTTTCACTGTCAAATGTAGGTTTATGTATGTGTTAGGGTGTGATCTTTGTAAAAAAATAAGGAAGGAACTTCTTCTCCTGTCTAAATCTCTAACTACAAATTGTACTGAACAGTCAATCTAACAGGCTAAGTACAGAATAATAAAAGTATAAGATAGTAAAGTAGTCACATTAGAAGCTATATATATTCTAGAATCTGAGGCTTGAGATAAGAGAAAAACAACCTGAAAAAAGGAGAAGGAACAGATCAGAAACAAAGTTTCTCCCAAGAAAAGTGTTTCTGATAGAAATGCCATAAAGCCATTTCCAAAGTGGATGAGATTTTCATGTGAAATATTTGTTTGAAAAAGCCCTAGTTATATCCAGAATATGGGGGAGAAACCGAAAGAACCTGAAGTATAATAATTAAAATGAAAGTTAATTTGTTTAACCAGTTATTTCCCAGGGTCAAGAAATCTCAGAGGCAGCTCACTGGATTGGTGGGGCGTGGAAGCAAAAGGAAAGGAAATGTGATTATCAAAGCGTTAAAACAAATACAGTCTTACCAACTTGACAGTTTTCCCCCAGCTAGATCCCATTAGATGCAACTTAATATGCTGTTGCTTTTTTTTTCAAAATAGAACTTCTGATAGCAATTTTATTCACTGTTGTCATAAACTATACTAATACTATCTTTAAAAAAGAAAACAGCATTTTTACAAGATTTATAATCTAAGAGAAAATAATAAAATTTTTCTCTAAAATTAGTTTTCATACTTGAGAACAACAAATATTTTTAAAAGGAGAATTTTGTTTGTAAAGCTGCTGGTCCATTCATATATTTCTCAAATGAATTAGTGAAACCAATAACCAAGAGCCAAGCAACATGGAATTAAAAAAAATACAGTTGACCCTGAAACAACACAGGTTTAAACTGTTCAGGTCCACTTGCATGCATTTTTTTTCCAGTAAATACACTGGGAAATTGTTTGATGATTTGAGACAATTTGAAAAACCATTTTCTTTTCTCTAGCTGACTTTATTATAAGAATACAGGACATTATACATAAAACATATAAAATGTGTTAATCAACTGTTTATGCTACTGGTAAGGCTTTCAGTCAACAGTAGGTTGTTATTAGTTAAGTTCTTGGGGAGTCAAAAATTATATGCAGACTTTTTACTATGTGGGGGTTGGCATCCTTAACTCTCAAGTTGTTCAAGAGTCAACTGTAGTTCCCATCCAAGCACAGAAGAGTCCATAATAATAAAGAAAAAGGTAGTAAGAAAGTCTCTGTATATGTACGTTCATTCTTTAGAGAAAACCTATTGGATACTTTTGTGTATGATCGTGCTAGAGGCTGTCCCAAATGTGCCGACAGGATTTAACAAGTCAGTTTAGAAAGAGTATACTGCTGGATTCCAAATGTTCCTAAAGTTAAAAAATCAGAAGCAAAAGACAATTCACGTATATCAACACTGATGAGTATTTATGGAAGGTAAGACTATGAACAAGGTGGTATGATGGTTGGAGGGTTAGGGGTGATACAGAGATGATTATATTTTGACAGGACCAGCACATAAAAAATTATTTCCTGAAGCAAAATATAAGAGAAGACCTGAAAAAAAAAAGCTAAGGGTCATAGTTGGTCAAAGAAGGGGCTGGAAAAATCTGAAGAACCTTCCTGGAAGAGGTTAATTTGAATGTAGCTTTGAAAGATAGGTGAGATTTTGACAAGAAGATAAAAGGAGAAATTGGAAGAGATAGCTACTTTTGAGAATCAAAATTGTTATATTATTACTTTTTGTCCCAACTAAGAAATTTATCTGATTAAATTTGGCTAACAAAATGGAAAGTAGATTGGGTTCTTTTTTTCCTAAAAGGGATTAATTTCAGGGAAGCAATTAGATTCCTAGAATATGTTTTGACAGTGCTAAATAAATCCCATGTAGTTCTTCTATTTTTCTACATGAGATATAATTTTCTGGAAAACCAAAGTATAACTTCTGTTCTTAATCCGAAGGGAAAGGAAGAAATAATATGTAGAGTTAAAAGTTTCATTTATTAATAACAATTATAATCATGCAATTTTAATCTTGGTGCAAACTGGTTTTTAAAAAATATTTTTTGTTTTCTGTATCTATTTGAATCTAAGGGCTTTATGTCATAACTTGTAAAAATGCATAAAAAATAAAGCTAGCAATTTACCTTTCATTTATCAGGTCATCCAAAGGATTTTTATAGATTTATAATTAAATAAGATCTTCAGCGTGAAGGCAGTCTCCATTCACAGAACAGGTCAAAGTTTCAATTTGGGGTCTTACAATCCAAACTTCTACTAAACACTTTTGCTCCCCAAAACTCACCTTAGGGTGCAGGCTCATTCCGTTCATAAGCAGATAGCAGTGGGACTCCTCTTACAAAGAGGTCCTCCTAGAAGGGAGTGAGAAATTCCTCCAGTGTGTGATCCTATTTTGAGCCTTTGCCCTCGCATATGAGATCTCCAAAGCCCAAATTGTCTTTCTCCATTTGTTTGCCGGTCTAAGTTTAATACTCAAGACAATACTCCCAACTGAAGGCAATACATCACCTCTGTATTTATTTCCTACTTCTGCTGTAACAAACTACCAGAAATGTAGTTGTTTAAAACAGCACAAATGTATATGGTTCTGGAGATCAGAAGTACGACACAGGTCTCACCATTAGCTTAAGTCACAGTGTTGTCAAGGCGTCTGTCCTTTGTGGGGCTCCAGGGGAGACTCTATGACTGTCCCCTTCTGTCTTCTGGAGGCCCCCCATGTTTGTTGACTCATGGTCCCTTCCTCCATCTTCAAGCCAGTAACTTAACACCTATCTCATTTTCCATAGTTGTATTTTCCTCTGACCACAGCCTGGAAAAGTTCTCCACTTTTAAGGATTCGTGTGATTAGTTGGGCCCCTTCAGGAAAATCTCCCATCTCAAGATCTTTAACCTAAATCCACACGTACAGTGTCCGTGTCGCAATGCAAAGTAGCATATTCACAGGTTCCGGGAATCAGGGCAAGGGCACTTTTGGGGGTCCATTATCTCCAAGTCGGATTTCCCAGCTCCCATCTCTGTCTCACAGTCTTGGAATTTATCACTTGTTTGCTCCCAGCTGGACTCAAGATCCTGTGTTCCCTTAGAGCAAGAACCATTTCTTATTTATTCCCCAGTACCTAACACACTTATATTTGATACACTCAGTGCATGATTATTTAATAGACAATAAATCCCAAAGATGCAGTTAATTGTGGACTAAGAGAAGGTGAGGAAGCTAATTCTGGATTTGAACAGAGGTCTGTGCTTTTGAAAAATGAAGCATGTGAGGAAAAGGGAAAACTATGAATTAGGGAAGGTTTTTTTTTTTTAATTCAAGAAAAGTTGTCATGGTTACAATGTGAAATTGGCATTAGGTAAAGGGGAATGCAGCTATTTAAATGCAGTTGTGTGATATTCACAATGGAGGCAGGTTTGCCATGAGACCAAGCAGTGCTGGGGAGATGCCAGCATTCACATCCTCCTCACTCACATTTCAGGACTTGGAGAGCTGCAGACTTCGTCTGGACCCTGAGTTGGACCGGCACAGATATGAAAGGAAAATCAGCTTTGCTGGGGTCCTAGATGAAAATGAAGACTCAAAAGATTCCCTCCACAGTAGTAGCCACACCCTCAAATCAGATGCAGGTGTTGAGGAGAAGAAAGGTATGGAAAAGTAACAATTTTTTTCATGTTTTAGGGTTCCTCATAGGATATTTGGTCTGGGATCTAAATTACAGAACTGTGCCCCAAAGAAGTTCAGAATCGATGGTTGGGTACAGTACTGTGTCCATGAGGTAGAAAACCACACTATTTATGGGTTAGACACTGCAGTCAGAGACGCTCACACTCTAATTCCAGCTCAAGAACTCTCCACGTCCTATTGAATCTAAGATGCCATGAGTCATTAGATGAACCATTATTTTATGTAGCAATAAAAGAGGGAAAATACTCCCAGTTTGGCTCGTCTGTAATACCTTCTTATCACTCAGTTTGTGTTTTGTTCTTACTAAAAGAGGACTTTCAGACTTCATTAGATGTAGATTTTTATCAATACATATAATTCCTGTGCAGCCAAAAAAAAGGAAAGTGTAAGTAAAACTGGTTAAAGTTTTTCTAAACTATCTGCAATTCAGAGTTCAGATTTCTTAAACATTTTCAACTCAGAATTGTCAATGTCCATGTTTTTCTATATGATAATGCCCTCTGGATCTTCAGAACATTAGTAATTACATCATTTCTTAAATTAATCTATAAAAAAGCAAAGCTGTTGGTGCTAGTTACTTAAGCCAACATGCAGTTGTATGAAGCTCGGCTACCTTCAGGAACGTTGCCAAACACATCCGACTTACCACCTCACCCACTCCTCCAACCAACTACCACTGGACTCCTCGGAGTTAAAAGACCTTTTCAGTTACTTTTGTTGCTGGTACTTGGACATGAGCAGTAACAGTGTGTCACGACTTCTGCTCTGCACTACTGATCTTACGATGTCATCAATTGTGAGACAAATCTCAATTTCAGGTATGTTAAAAGGTGAAAAAAATGTGCATCTCAAAATGATGAAATACAGTAACTAGTTTGTGACCTTGTCCAAGTTACTTTAAGCCACAGATTTCTTCTCTGTAAAATTAGGTTAATGCCACCTACCACATTGTGATGTTGAAAGCTTTAAATGAGACGATTCAAGTAATGCATAGACAGTGTCTGGTACATAATAGGTACATAATAAATTAAATTGTCATTCTTGTTCTTTTTTATATCATGACCGTAGAGATTAAAACCCAGGCAGAAAATCCCAAATATGAGCTTAAGTAAAGATTGCAGAGTTTTAAGTACTCTCTAAGGGCTTCTTTAAACTGTTAACATCTCTGATTTTTGCTATTTCTTAGGTTCCATTGCCCTTCAATTTTTTTCCAATGAATTTCAACTAGAAGAACATCAGCACATTTGTAATAAGAATTAAAGATGATTTTATGCATTATGAATTTTCTAGTGTACTAAAGACAATGGCTCTGTAAATATTGGATAACTTAAGGAATGAATGATTCTTGGAAGGAATAACTCAAATAAAGAAAACATAAAATATTTTAAATCTTGTAAGGAATGGATATACATTGAAATTTTTTTAATATTTCAAAGTCAGGTTTTTGTTATGACATTTTGAAAAGGCAAATTAATCACTGTATTGAATTTTTGACAAACCAAGTATTTGTCAGCCAAGTCTTAGCAATTTCTGAATAGGAAGAAGTATCGAGTCAGTATTTTTTTTAAACATTACTACTTCAGACAAGGATAACTACATATGATGAGAAACATCTATCTTTTAAACCTATTCCAAGGGGATTTTTTTTTGCCCATTCAGAATTATTTTGCTGATCATTGTTTAAAGTAGCTGAAATAAAAATTCCCAATACTAACATGGTTAAACTTGAGCAGAGTAAATTCTACACCATTAAAAAAAATCAGATTAATTTTTAAGAACATTTGTAATTTCATGATTGTCACTTATGTAAATTGCCTATGTTCAAACACACAAATGCTTAGTATTTTTTCTCCTCACAGAAAGACTATGTTAATATATGAAACCTGTTTAATAAATAAAGAATAGAAAACTGAAACTATAAATAAAATAAGAACATATTCATAAAATACCCTATACTAGTTGGCAAAAATCTTCCTGAAGTTTCCCTAAATATTCCTTAACCCTTTTGACAAGTTGACACCAGCTGCTAAAGCTGATGTGAAAATCAGGACCACAAAGGCCCTGCTGACTTAGATTATTAACATCTTATTTAAAATTTCATACCATCTGTTTTTATAAGAGCTAAAAATGTCAGTTGTTGAAATAACAACCTGCGGACAATTCAGATTCTACCAAGGAAACGAACTTGAAATAATCCTCTACACTAAAACTGTCTGCCTAAAATTCCCAAGCAGGGTCTCTCATTTTACCCATATTCCAAATAAAAACTAAGGCTGGGATTCCAAACTACAGATACCAAGACATGTCTTATCACTCAACAGTCATCTGTTCAGCACCTACTGTATACCAGGCACTACTACAGGTTCCCAGAATATAACAATGAACAGAAAAAATTCCGTACATACATGTTAATCACTATTAGCTAATAGGGAATATTATTAAATATAAAACTTTCAATAATATTAAATATTAGCAATAAGTAGTATGAAGAAAAACAAATTAGAGGCAAAAAATTGGTAGTGAACTGGAGTGGGCACTCATGTAATTAGGACCCCACAGGTGACATTGAGCAGAGACCTGTGTGATGTGAAAATGCCAGTCATTCAAAGGCCTGAAAGAGGAGTCTTTCAAACAGAGTCAACAGTGAAAACAAGGCTCTCCTGCAGGAATGAACTTGCGGCGTTTGAAGAAGGGCAGAAAGACCAACATGGTGGCAACGTAATCAGCTGGTAGGAGAGTGGGAGGAGGTGGGGTCAGAGAGGGAGCAAAGGGCACATGAATAGGATCTGGAGGTAAGGTTAGGCGTTTGATTCTACTTAAGTGTGTCCAAGAGTTGTTGGCACATTTTGACCAGAAAAGTGATATTTGTATGTATGATTTATGTATTTAAAAAGGAGTCATGCTGTGGGAGTGGGGCTATGGGGAAGCACATAGGTAGTCCAGGGAATAGGTGATGGGACTTCCAAAATGCGATGAAATTTTGGCAAGTGGAGCCAGAAGGACTTGCTAATGGATATAATGTGGGCCAAGAGAAAAGGGGGGAAAGAGATGTTTTATCCAATTTAGATGAATTTGTTTCACTTTCATGCTAGTTCTCATTGTCATGGAGATAAAGGCTAAAATTCAGTGCTGTACAAGCTCAGCTGATGTTTTTCATGTGCAACACCAAATCTGAATCCTGACCGCTGTGCCTTGTAAATAACCAATACTATAATTCCGAACACTAATGTTTCAGTGCTCTGGGATACCTTCAGTTCGCTTTGGTAATCAAAAAGGTTCTCAAAGTTAAATTTCTTTCGGGCCATATTAATTTGGGTTCATTTTGCTGCATTTGTAGGCTGAAAGGTGTCATGAAATCAGGCAAAACATGCTAGAATGCTAGGATTCTAGAATGCTAGAATGCTGATTTTTAATCGGACATTAAGAATGCTCTGTAAAAAATTTTAAATTATCTTTTAAGTTTTTTTCTCTTCTCCCCCATCTGCTTTGACATGACATTGTATTAGTAGTTATTAAAAATGATAATTATTTTCTGTTTCAAATGTATTTCAGGTAGATCATAAAGTCTCAATTAAGCCTAAAAATAATATTGAAAAACATAGTGGATGAGTTTTATGCTATAATTAAGATAGATCACTAAGGTCTATAATCCTTGTGGAATTTACATAAGTGTGCTGCAAGAATTTCCATCCAGATGTGTTCAGGGAGCTTCATGAGGCTATTAGCAACTGCTAGGTGATCAGTTTATTCTTTCCCATCACAAGAGTAAATCAGAGATTAAACATTTCACATTATTCATCAGGAAGTATTCTGGACTGCTTTATAATAGCATTAAAAGTATATATTTAGTTAAACGTTCTGCCACAGTCACATACTAACTCTCCTATGAGTGAGAAACCCAAGACTAAAATGCAATCTTCCTGGTTGGGACTCTTAAAAAATACTAACAGGCTATGCCTTAAGTAATTAGTAAGAAATCTTGTTCATGCCTCAAGAATGGCATCTTCCTGATAATGACTTTAAGCTCTGAAAACTTTTTTATCCCACCCTTATAAAGTCAATGGATGGTAACACCAAATCTAGAAGGAAAAGGAAAGAGGTGTGTATATGACTCTGAGAATTGAGAATGCTTTAAAAAAAAAAGTAGGTTTCAAGTTTAAATGTGTTTCTTTTGCCCTCTTATTTTCCTCACTGCTGACTGTTTCTTCCAGAACACTAAAGATGAATAATGCATGTTCTTCTTGGTACACGTAGACTGTAAGGTTGGCTCAGGGTGTTGCAACATTTGGACTCACACCTCACCCAGCCTTTTGCCTGAAAGGAGGATGCTATGAAATCACTAGGTGCCTTGAAAAATGGAACCATTTCACACTCATGTTCACCCAAAGCACCCCAGTGAAAACAGATCCTTTAGTGCCTTTGCTGAGAAGCTGAGCGGAACCCATTGCTGACTGTTGGAGAGAGAAGCACCTTTTGTTTTTATTCCTTAATGAGGTATTCCAAAATGAAGGGGTTGACATGAAAGGATTTACATAACCCTGCAAGTCCCTGTTCAAAAGAAAAACAAGCACAAATGGTTTGTGGTTCTATTGAATCAAGCAATAATGTTATACAAATGTACTAACAGTCCTAGATAAGGCTGCTGCAAGGCACACTCATGCTTGTGAACCCTGGGCCGGAGAGAGAGCAGGCTGTTCCCAGCACCGATGAGCTATGTGTCCAAGAAAGAAGCTGCACCAGCCCTTCCTGGTGGACCCAGCCTCCTGCCTGCCAAACAAAGCCTCCTGCCTGGGGGCTTGGGACAAGCTCCTTGTCCAGACACGCTGCTCATGCCGCTCAGCAGAGAGGAGGCTGTTCAGGGACACACTGGGAGAGCTGGATCTAACACTGACCGTGGAAAACTAAGGGGGAAAAAGCCCTATTTTATTCTTTTAATACAGTTCCCAGCAGGAAGATCAGGATAGGAGGTTCCCGCCTGCTCCAGATTAAAGGAACCCGCAGTTTCCAGGTGAAGAAGGGGGGTTCCTTGTCCAGCATTCGCCGGGTCGGCAGCTTAAAGAGCAGCAAGTTTTCACGGCAGGACTCAGAGTCTGAGGCTGAGGAGCTGCAGCTGTCCCAGAGCAGGGACACTGTCACTGACCTAGGTAACATAGAGGAGCGGGGTGTGCAGGGACGTGGGGGGTAGGAAGACAGGGCCCAAATCCTGAAACAGCTGAAGTCCATTTTCTTACAGATCAAGAGAAGGGGAGCAGAGCCAGAGGTTAGACCACTCTGTCAGTCTGATAACCATACCACCCTCTTAAGCAGGGTTGCTCAAACCCTCATGTGCACATGGGTCGCCTGGGAGTCCCATTAAAATGAAGAATCTGATTCCGTAGGTCTGGGATGGGAGCCTGAGATTCTACACTTTTAACAAGCTCCTTGGTGAAGCTGGTGCTGCTGGCTCAAGGACCACAGCTTGAGCAGTGAGGGCAGAGTGTACACATTAGGGAGGGAAACGCTCTAATGACAAGGACAGCCTTTTGAAATCCAGGTGTTTGTGCATCCACTCTTCTGATCAGGACCTTTAAGGCAAAAATGTGGAAATTCCTTTGGGGCACCTAGCTGAAGCTCCTCTATATTTTAAAGTCTCTATTTCACAGTAAAAACAACCAAACTATCAGGGAGGAAAGATTGTCTGCACCTGACAGTGACCTTCAGCGAGTCAGTTAATGTTTCAGGCATTTGTTCTCCAACTATCTAATGGGAATAATTCTATCTAATGGGAATAACTCTATTTAATCCTTGCTTCTCTGAAAGGAGGCTTTAAAGTTAAATTAGAGGATGGTAAAAAGGTGTGTTAAACACCCAAGAATGAGCTGTATGTACAATCAAAGTATTAGAGTTGCAGATTGTCATTGTACGGTCCAGAGACTCTGAATCCCACAATGTGTGAATCCTGTGAGCCCTCATGGTCAGCTTAACAGACAAGAAAAAGAATAAGCAGGTGTGTGGCTAGGACTCACCAGCTGCCTAGAATTCAACTATTGGGCAAAAGTTGAAGCATGCTTTCTTTGCCATTCACTCCCTGTTTGAGAAGCAAAATAGAAAGCTCTCCATTCTAAGTAAGTTGAGAAATTAGTCAGGAAATGTGGATAAATTATTGATCAAGTCTACTAAAATAGAAACTGAGTATGTCTAATCAAAGAGAGTTTAACATAGGAAATATTTGTATATCTGCCCATTCTTACCTTCGATATAGCTAATTGATGCGTTTCTAAAGAATCAGCTTATTTTTTAAGGAGACAATAGAAAACCCCTGTGACTTCTTCTGTTACAGGTCTGAAGCTGTAACAACGTCATCAGTTAGTTTGGGGAAAATTTGTTTCTGTTATTTGAATTGATCTATTTGGCCAGACCAGTTGAGTCAAATAGCCAGGCTAGAGGCTTGTGTTTGTTGTAAAGAAGACTCAGAAAAGCGTTTAGATTTGAGGGCAAAGCTTTCTTGTGTAGTGTAAGTAGCAAATTTCTGAGAGATGTCTCCTTCCTACTTTCCCAGAGAGGAGTTTAGATGAAAGGATTGTCCACTATTGAACACAACTGCTTACAAATTCCCTGAGATTTTCCTAGGCGCCCATGCATCTTTGAATTAGGTCTCATAGCAAAGCCGGGTGGTGTCCACAGCAGTAGCACTAGCCATACAGCCACTGCAGGTTGGCTGGTGACCCTCCTTCACTGCACCTGCAAGGTCTGGGCAGTCTGGAATGGATTTGGGCACCTCGACCAATACCTCGCTCATCTCAGCAATTCAACGAGGTGACTCTGTGTTTTTCTCTGCTCCCATGTCTCAAAGTGGAAGCTACTGTCACAGAGATCATGAATGTCTTTGAAATTGCTCGTTCAGCTGGTGGTGAAGGGAACAGCTCCTATTAATATTCTCCACTAAGTCAATGCTATGCCCTCTAACCCACCGGGCCGTGGTAGTCTGCCCTAGGATTCAAAAGCATGGGCAACTAAGCCATACCAACGTGCTGTCCAAGGAAACCAAACAATACAAGCTTTCTCTGTCTTTTTCTTTTGAAGAAGGGAGTCCTTGGAGTGCCAGCGAGCCCAGCATTGAGCCCGAGGGAATGAGTACTGCCGGCACAGAGGAGAACTACCACAGGAACATGTCATGGCTTCATGTAAGTATGTTTTTCACATAGAGCCCTGAGATCAACTTCTTTTGGCATTGGGGAAGCTCTGTGGAAGGAGGACAGAAGATTATACTAAAATCTTCAATCCGGCTGAGCCTCCAAGAAAACCCATAGGCTTGCATTTCAGCTGAACCGCTGAATGCCACTAGCATTGCTATTCTCTTAGACTGTATTCATTTTAAGCTTAACTGAGACCAAGGATTCTTTACTATGGCTGGCTTGTGGACCAACATGAATCAGGAAAGCATGCTAATGGGCCAGGCCAGGCTTGTAGCCAGGTTAGCCTGGGTGATACAAGTAAGGCGTCACAATCAATTTTATACAGTCACCACAAAGCTGAGAGCAAGGTCATGGTATCAGTCTTGGGTCTGCATTAGATCACATCGTAAACCAGGACATGGAGATGCTCAGATGGTGAAAGTCACACCTCAGAGGGTTCTCTAGAGGGCACAGGCAGGAGGCGATCCCAGTGAAATTTCAGGCAGAGGTTAGAGTTCAAGGTTTGATCTGGGCATAAAGAAAGAAGGAGATGGGTAAGGAAGCCCATCAGATCTATAATTAGCAGGGTGCTGCCAGCATTGTTATTGCTCTTACATGTGGACTGCACCATGTCCTCTGGTTGTGATCTGATCTCCTGGTAGGTCGGATAAGGGTGGACTGGGTCATGACGCCCCTGAAGAATTCCAGTACAGTGTGTTCAGAACCTGCTGATCCCCAGAACTGGCGGGAATGGTCCCCAGAACTGGCTAATTTTGAGAACTTCTGAGGCAGCAGTTCTTAAACTTTTTAGTGAAGTCCAATCTATGTATTGAAATGCATATAAAGCCTGTGTGTACAACTTAGTAAATTTTCAAAGTGAGCACATCTGTGTCACCACCACCCAGCTGAGAAGAACATTATCAGCACCTTAGGAGCCCTACACAGGCCTTCCACCAGTCACTACCCACCTCTGACGGTGACCATGATTCTAACTTCTAACACAATAGATTAGTTTTATCTGTTTTTGAGATGCATATAATTGGCATCATATGCTATATACTCTATTGTCTGGCTTCTTTTATCATAAGTCTAAATCCTCCAATTCTGTTCTTTAGGATGGCCTGGTCTATTCTTGGGTACATTCATTTGCATTTAGAATCACCTTGTTAATTTCCATAAGAAACCTTCCAAAGCAACCTTACCTTGACTAGAAAGACCATTTAAAATTTAGGTATTGAAATGTTTATTATATTGAGTCTTCTAATGTATGATATGGTCTGTCCCCCCATTAATTTATGTCCCATTATTTGTTTAGGACCTTTCCTTTTAAATTTCCTTCAATAATGCTTTTTAGTTTTCTGTGTAGTGTTCACACACACACTCTGGAAGTGTTTAAGACCAGCATTATTTGTTTAAAGAGTTAGGGGAAATCACTGGTGAAAACTTCTAGATCTAAAAGTTTCTTTGTAGGAAGCTTTTCAATTATAGATTCCATTTATGTAATATGATTAAGAACATTCAGATTTTCTACTTCTGGGAGCAATTTGAGTAAATTGATTTTTTTTCCTCTATGAATCTGTTAATTTAATCCAAATATTCATATTTATTATCAAAAAGATGTTTATATATTCTTTTTTTTTTTAACAATTTATTTTATTTTAGTATCATTAACCTACAATTACATGAGCAATATTGTGATGATTAAACTCCCCCCTTCATCAGGTACCCCCCACCAACCCTATTACAGTCACTGTCCATCAGCGTAGTGAGATGAGAATCACTACTTGTCTTCTCTGAGCTGTACAGTCCCCCCCGTGACCCCACCTTATGTCTGCCAATCGTAATGCCCCTTTTACCCTCTTATCCCTCCCTTCCCACCCATCTCCCCAGTCCCTTTCCCTTTGGTAACTGTTAGTCCATTCGTGGGTTCTGTGAGTCTGCTGCTGTTTTGTTCCTTCATTTTTTTTTTTTTCTTTGTTCTTATACTCCACATATGAGTGAGATCATTTGGTACTTGTCTTTTTCGGCCTGGCTTATTTCACTGAGCATAATACCCTCTAGCTCCATCCATGT